>OZ018326.1:94283700-94856200 GCA_963969495.1 Ceratothoa steindachneri
CATTAGACGATATAGTCGCTGAAGATGGTCCTAGTAAAGGTCCGAAACGTCCGGCCAATAAATGATTAGTATAATCACCTGGGTCTTCATATTCCTGCTATATATATATATATATATATATATATATATATATATATATATATATATATATATATATATATATATATGTATATATATATATGTATATATATATATATATATATATATATATATATATATATATATATATATATATATATATATATATATATATATATATATATACAGTGATCTGCCAAATTTCAGGAACAAGAAAGAAACAAAATTATCATTTCACTTTACTTGAGCAAAAATAACAATCGTTCAATATTTAATTGGGTATCCTTGTTATTTTTCATAACTTCGGCATGCTGTATACCTACTCTCCTTTCTCCACAAACCTTTTGAAGCAATCATGTATAACATGAAATGCTATATCAGTAATATAACCATACCAAAGTAGAATGAATATATGAAACAAAAAGAACTAAAATCACGATATCATACATTGTTGATTCTCATAATCATGATAAAAGGAATTAGGTATCAACATTGAATACATCAAATAGATTTATTTTTGATATAAAACTATTCCTTCAACGTACATACCATAGCATTCCTATCCTAGTACTAATGCCAATGTGGCGTATAAAAAATATAATCACTGTCCATCTGGTGACTAGTTACAAGGTTACAATTCCTTGTTTTCTTCTGACAGAGAGTCTAGATAAGAAAAACAAACAAACACATAACTAAAGGAATAAAAACAAAACAGGAAGCAAAAAGCAAGGAGAAGAGGGAAGCACGTGACGACTTCATATCCTCAAAGATCACCAAGACTGGGATATTCAACAAGAATGTGCCGAACAGTCTGAAGAACAACGAGGTACTCTCATTTGAGTGCATGGAACCATTTAGTCATATGCTAGTGCGTCCTCAATGTGGAATTAGAATCTTGAATGACGAGAGCGCATGGTACTTCGAATATGTAGGTAACAAGCTTATAGACAACGTACGATTTTGGGGGGAGCGGGAATTCTAACATTAATCTTAAAAATTACTTTCCAATATTAGAATTATTTATAAACGCAATAGAAATTATATTTAATAGAAAAATTTCCTTAAGTTTAAAAAGATATTTTTCAGAAGTAAATCATTAAAGTAACTTATATCAAGTGAGTGTATTAAATGTTAAAAGCTTATTAATTTTATCTTGTTTGTTGGAATAAAAAATGTAAGATAACTTTCATTCCAGTACTATTTGATTCCTCTTATCATTGCACATTTGTTTATTTTTATTAAAGTTATAGTTTTAATCCTTTGATTATTTTCATATATATTTTTTTCTCTGTAATTTTGAGACTTTATTCCTTATAATTTTTTATTTCTTTTTACAAACGTTTAATGAAGACTCGTTAGAATTTCGATATTGTATATGCTTCTTAGTTTTAATAAATTCTTTTTATTCATATTTCTTATTTAATATTTATATCTCTACCTAATACCAAAATTCTTTGCCTTAGCTGATGAACCGTTTAATGTAATCTAATAAAATTTAAGCGTTTTAAGATGAGTGTACTGGTTGTCCGAAAAGTTACTATGCACTGGCAATAAATAGTCGCGCCAGGATCACACACTTAAGAAAATTCCACTCATAGGGAGACTACAAGAGATCCAGGTTGGAAACTTTACTAAAACCCTGTAGTTACATTTTATTCACTTGTATGCTGGAAGGATTATTTGTTTCCAGTGTATAGTAATTATTTGCATACTGTATTAATAGATACTTAAATTTTCTTGCAATATTTATTGAAAAAATAGAAGAGTGATAACACTTTATTACGTTATTACGAAAATTATCAAACAGAAAATTTCCATAGAATATCATTCTCTCAACGATATTTATAATTGTAGTTTATGTTAGAACAAAGGTTCTAAGTCAGACGAGTAGAGTATTTTAGCTCTATAATTTGAAGTAGTCAGGAATGGTCTAGAACTTTATACCCACCCTTTCTTTTTCATTCACTAACGATATTCTTAATCTATAAACAATCATCTTAGCTAAACGTATAATTACCATACTCAATACTCATATCTAAGATGATCTACAGAAAGATTTCCTAGGAAATATATAATAATAATAATAATAGGTAATTATAATGCGCCCTTCAGGGCTGTTAGCCCTCCCAGAGCGCGGGTTGTGTAGCGAGTGTAGAGAAGTTTACAAGGGAGAGAATGCTATTCTGATGAGATCAGTCTTCAGGAGACGTTTAAAAGTAGCAAGGGAGGGAGAGGATCGGACTTAGGCAGGAAGAGCATTCCAGAGTCTAGGAGCACCGACTGAGAAGGAACGGTCACCCATCGAACAGAGGACAGAACGAGGAGTCTTCAAGATGGGAGCGAAGTTAGACCGGGGTGCCCGAGGAGTTTGACGACGGCAGAGGGCAGATGAGAGATAAGGTGGAGCCTCGAAGTTTAGGGCCTTGTAGGTGATGAGAAGACTTTTATAGAGGGTACGGAAGCAAATAGGTAACAAGTGTAGCTCCTGTAACAGAGGCATCGAGGGAGAGAACCAGGAGCTGCGAAGTAGGAGCCGGGTAGCATAGTTTTGAACTAGTTGTAGGGGGCGAAGTGACGAAGAAGGGAGATTCACTAGAAGAGAATTGCAGTAGTATAAGCGTGAGGTGACGAGGGCATGGATAGCAGTCTCAAGGCTTCGTCGATCAAAATGGGATCGAACACGTGAAAAGTTGCGGAGGAAACCGAGGGAAGACTTACAGATACGATGTATGCGCGGTTTAAACGAGAGTTTCTCGTCGAAAAATGCCCAAATATATACGGCGCAGTCAGCACTAAGAAAGTTTAAGAAATTTAGGACAAATCCAAATCTACCTCGTGCGGGTCCGTCCTTTGTAAATTCCACACGGCTGGGTTGGGAGGATCCTGAAATCTGTTACAAATAACTTAAAAATGACTAAATTGGGATGAAACTTCAGGTAAAAAGTAGACTTAGATTTAGATTGAAGAGTATTCAATACAAAGTATAAAGCGGAAATGCATGGACGTCTTCTGATAGCGGGCGGGGGAGACACACATTTATTGAAAACATTCATTTAAAACCCTGTCTAATGTCCTCTAACGATACTTTGGAGAAAGATTTCAATGTTAGGAATCATGCGCTAACGTTAGATGAACCAACATTTGAGTTGCTTGGTACAAATGGTGTCAAGTTTGATTGGCTTAAAAGTGATGAAGCTGGTCTTCGACAAAATACGGTTTACTCATTAAAACATTTAGGTGGATCTAAATTTTTATTGAGGGAGTTTCTTTGCAACAGTGATTGGTGCAATTCATGACCCTAATAGAAGGGTAGATCACGAATCATACAGAATCTTCCAAGATTAATTGCAGTGATTCAAGCAAGCTTGACGAAAGAAATTTTGTCTCATCACAACGACTACTCAAAACAGCCAAGGGACATTTCTTCTTTTCTTGTTAAAGGAAGCTAAAATAATTGTTCTGAAGTGCTCATCAATGTCCTCAAACATCAATCCATAGGAAAATTTATAGCATAAACTGGGGTACAGGTCAATCAAGTCACAAAAAAGCATAGATGAAGTGGAATAGATTTACAGAGCAGATTTGGACAAGATTACATACGAAGATAGTTTGAATCTAGTCAAAAACTATAATAATCGTTAATTAGTGACCTTAAGCTAAAACCTTCTATTATTTTCTATTAGATATCCAAGTAAATAAGATAGGAATAATTTTAGATATTGGAGTTTCGTAATAAATGTTATTATTTATTTATTAATTTGTATATCAAACTTAATTGAATTTTTGTGTCGGAATACAGAAGATTATGAACAATATTTTTTAATCCGAAATAGAATGTTATAAAATACTCACTGTAGCGTTTCAACCTGATATATAGAAGTTTCATAATTCAAGTACAGAGGCAAGATCTATTCAGGGCTCCTATGGGAATGATGCAGTAAATACCACAAGTTGCCTCAGCTGTTTTTTCCCTTTTCTGAAGTGGGGGATTTCAGTAAGACTGAAAAAAATATGACACTGATTTAAAATAATGGAAACTGCTTTCACGGCAAAACCTGCAACACCTAGTGGTGAACTTGCAGACCAATTTAAGCTAACTTATACGACTATGCTACGCTAAGTGAAAAGGAGGTTCCAATGGTTGGAAAATGGATCTCGCGCGATTTGCCCACGGCGAATCAGCAACAGCGAGAAGCTTGCTGTGAGTCATTGCTTCCACGACCCTTTCAGCCACAATTTTGGTCTGATTTGTTACCGATGCTGAGAAGTGTATTTTTTATCGTAACGTTAAACGCCACCGATCGTGAATCAATCAAGGAAGTAGAATTTATCAAGAACTGAAAGGAAGACTTCATCCAAATTGATCATGTTCAGTGTGCGAGAATCGGCGAGAGTTCTGGCTAAACAACTTATGGCTACATTACCACGACAATGCACTGAAACAAAACACCGTGAGCATTAGTCACTTCCTCTCTGGCAAAAAAATCACCATGCTGGAATAACCTTTTTACTCACCTGCCCTGTCACCATCTGATTTTTTTTCCTTTTCCTTTTCCTTATATATATATATATATACATATATATATATATATATATATATATATATATATATATATATATATATATATATATTATATATAAATATATATATATATATATATATATATATATATATATATATATATATATATATATATATATATATATATATATTAGTGATGGAGTCGTTCCTTGAGAACCTTATTCGTAGCAGGAATATGAAGACATATGCGCTGGTTTTGAATATTTAATTTTCCGGACGTTTCGGTCATTAACGATGACCATCATCAGCGAATTCTAAATACAAAGAATTATTTTTATAAGAATAACTAAACAGAGCAATAAAAACATGACAGGAGTCAAAAATGATAACCGAAAGCAAGAAGTTAAAATGAAATATATAATCCTAAACCGTTGAAAGCAAATTGGTGAAAATCTATTAATAAGAAATTGATGTAACATCGTAAAAAATAACTAAATTGAATAATAATTCCATGAGTTTAAAATATGCATAATAAACATGAATTAAATTCATATCGAAATACAAAATTGTGAACTAAAGCAATAAAGTCGAAAGCAAGGCATGATGAAATAGATTAATAAGACTGAGAAAAAAAAGATATAATAATCTCATGAGCTCTAGCAACGCTGTTTTAGTCTAGAAAAAAATAAAAGGTTTCTACTACATATTTTCTAATAATTTACTCCCTGTCTATATATTTATATATATATATATATATATATATATATATATATATATATATATATATATATATATATATATATATATATATATATATATATATATATATATATATATATATATATATATATATATATATACAGGGTGTCGATAAAAAATCAACTCACATTCTTTTAAAATATATAGTCATACTAGTGTTATAATATACCAACAACATCGAGGCAGAGCACGATTTAGATATTATTGGAATATCCCTTAGAATATTTAAACCAGTAAGAAAACATAAAAAATGTATTCCCTACTCGTAAGCAAACCCGAGCCACATAAATCATTTCACCACTTCAAAGAACCCGAGTACTTCTTCTATGTACCCCTCATGAATACGTAAGTAATGTACTAGTTCAAAGTTATTATGAGGCCGTTAAATGGAAAAGGTTCTAAAACAAAGATACGATTAAGCATTGGCACAAAACTTCACCTCGGGGGAGGGAATCGATGGTGAATAGATTCGTATAATTCCGTGAGTTGAAACAGTTACTTGAAATAAATGTTTCAAGATAATATACTAAAAAATTAACAAAGTGAGAGCATAAAATTTCGTTTATTATAAAATAAGACCGATGTGAAATGGCTTGCGTAGGAATCTACCGTAAATAAGTTCAATAATAGAATCGATAAATTTGAATGAAAATTCAAGAGGCGTTGCTTCATCATCCTCTTTACAGGAGGAGCGTCCGTTTCCCAGACAGGATTTGGGCCTGTGGCCTATACGGCCTATCTAGCTCTAGCAACGCTGTTTTGGTCTAAAATATTAAAAGGTTTCTACTACATATTGTCTAATAATTTACTCCTTGTCTATTTTGGTCAGATCCATGCGTCTTTTCTAGGCCTAAAGGCAAGAATAAACTTTAATCTAAATTCTTTTGATACACGGGAAAAGCATTCCTCAATGGGGTTTTATTTTTACATTGAAATTTGCTTTTATATACGCAAAAACACCAGCCATGCTTTCATTTTAATACATTTTGCTGAACTTCAAGATTTTGAAATATTTATGTATTAAAAAATTCCAAACTATTTGATAATCTTATCTATTTTTGCTGAAATCTATGAAAGAACTTTGATAAAAGCTTCAAATATACTTAGGTGAATCACAAACTAAAATTCAATGTTACAAAGTTGCATTCCTAAAAAATAGCGTTATTTAGAGGTTATTTAGATACCTTAAGCTTACTACTAAGTAAGCGTAAATATGATTAGCACTTTGACAACCATCCATTTTACTTATCGTATATATTAAAAAGCTCTGCATAAATCATAAGTGTTAAAAATTCAAATGTTTTTATTATAAGTAGGAAACAGATACGTTTGCAATTTATCTTTTAATATCAAGGTTTAGCTTATATCCAGTTTAAACTACTAGGCCCAAATTTCGCTCTAGCACCATTGCAGTATTAACAGCATTATATCCTTTGATTAGGTAGCACTTCTTCTCGTGTGATTGGACACTGCCTTCGCTTCGAAGAATGGCTGCATACTGCAAGCGACCCATTTTTTTCTACGATATGTACACTTTCATAAAATCTGATCACGCCTCTCCCCCTATGTATATATATATATATATATATATATATATATATATATATATATATATATATATATATAAATATATATAAATGACAGACCTATAAAAGTGGTCAGGATGACCAGGCTGCCTTACACATCATTCAGACTACAAACGTTCATCCGATCATGACCCGCCTGAATATGTAATCATCTTGTTATCATGAAATTCTTTCCTACTCAATCAGCAAATAAAAGTGCTCTTGTACTCTCTTTCCAAACACAAACACATACACAATTAGCCACTCATATGCGAGAGTAAAGTAGGTCACATATAGTCGATCCTTATCCTTCCAAGTTTCTCGTCCTTAGTCACATGTTATAGGTCAGATGGT
Source organism: Ceratothoa steindachneri (assembly GCA_963969495.1). Taxonomy (NCBI): domain Eukaryota; kingdom Metazoa; phylum Arthropoda; class Malacostraca; order Isopoda; family Cymothoidae; genus Ceratothoa; species Ceratothoa steindachneri. The sequence continues at coordinate 94,290,979 of OZ018326.1, forward strand.
TCCAGCGCAATTGTACAGCCTGCTAGAGCTGACAGCCTAAAAATAGGGTCAAATACACAAGATTGATTCTTATATTTATATAGAGTTATTTCCTTCCCAAGGCCTACTCGACTGCTTCTAAATCCAGTCACGGTCACTGCATCAAGTCAATCTACAAAGTTCATCTCCTATATGGGTCCAGTCGTGTTTTAAGTCTTGTACATCTTTCCCTCATTTTGCCTAAATCTGAGAGTAAATGCTCACACTCTCAAGGGACATATTGCTTCAGTCTTCCACTTCTGGGTCACTTCATTGACACTTATGAGAATGCCACACTTTTCGACGTCTTATACTGTTCCACACAAGTTAAGACAGAGGGAAAAACTTTTATACCCACTGAAACGGTAGAAGGAAAAATTAGGGAAAAATTTCAGCCATGTAAATAAAGGTATCTTAAAGTAGTTAGACACCTTATTTTACTCACCAATCGAACAGATCTCTGCTCTAAAGCTATGAAAAGCAGGGTTACAGGGATGGAAGTGAAAGAGTGTAATCAGTACAATCTCATTGATATATGTACAAATAGTTACACCTTTTGGATATTCTATGCAATTAAACCCTTAACACTTGCAAACTGGCAATCAGAATTAATGCCTTGGATTATAAGAGGGAAAAGATTTCGTGAGAAAGCACAAAATCTTTGCAGCGAGAGCGTTAATTACAGTGAACGCCATGGGTTGAATTCAAAGCTGACAATAATGAGGCTAGAGAGGGTGTTCCGCAATATAATCGGCAGATAGATGAAACAAATTGGTTTGCTCAATCGTACAAAAGAAAGGAAGAAAGAGAATTACAAGTCGGAATTAAGAAGGTGGAAAAATAAACCACTAATTAATAATAAGGGTTATTACTAAATGACTTGAATGATTTATATGGTTATGGTTTTATGAAGCCCATCCGGCAACTACCCACTTGGGCATAAGTCGCCGAAAAACACGACAGCCTAGAACTAGGCTACTTTAAGGTAAAAATATGAAAACTTAACAATGATATAAATTGGAAAAACTTAACAATCAAAGCAATCTCCGGCAGCGGGGGGAGGTCCCCCTCACCCCGGTGCAGGAGAGTGCAACCTACAAACAAAACAATAAAAAAAAGGAACCTTAAATAAAGGGGAGAAGGACCCCCTCCCCCCAAAAGTCAATAAGTACACCAGTCATGGTGCACGCACTCGTCCCGAGTACAAGGGACAGGCGGTAGCGACCCCGCCCATCCCGGTACCGAGACAGGTATCGTGCGCGAAGATCACCCAGACTGGGACATTTAACGAGAATATGCCGAACAGTCTGGGGGACGACGCAGTTGTTGCAATAGGGCGCATGCGAGCGCTCCATCAAGTAGCGATGCGTCACACGAGTGTGTCCGATTCGAAGACGACAGAAAGCAACCTGAAGCCGCCACGGCATTGGGGGATAGGTCCATGGGAACAGTCGCGGCGCAATGGCACGCAACTTTAAGTTCCCTTCGACCGTCTCCCATCTTCTTTGCCAAGCAGTCCGAAGAGCTGCCCGTATTCTTGCCATGTAGTCGGTGTGAGGAAGAGCGAAACGCTGGTCCGGTCGCAGAGTCCTCGCGGACTCTTTGGCGCCCTCATCGGCGCGCTCATTCCCCGCAATTCCTACATGTCCAGGAACCCAGCAGAAGATAATCTCGAAATCTGCCCGGCTCTCTAAAACCGTGGCGTCACGGATATCGCGAACCAGGGGATGCGGAGATTCCAATGCCCCGAGAGCACTCAGGGCGCTTTATGAGTCACTATAGATCACAATCCGGTCTCTGAACCGGGCACGTCGCGTAATCTCCCGTACCGAGTGGTGTATTGCCACCAGCTCGGCCGTGAAGACAGACGCAACACCTGGTAGAGCCCCACTGACTTCAAACAGAGGGGATACAGCGTGGAAGCCGACCCCCGTATACACTGGCACGGTTCCAGCGTGACACGATGTGTGCTCCAAAAAGGTTGAACGCAATACTCCCGGCGCAGTACAAGCTTTGGGAGCAGAGGCGTGGCGACAAATAGCCAAATGTGGTACCCTCCAGGGTGGCGTCCTGGGCAAAACCAGGGGCACCACCGGCCCGAGAGCGATATCTACCTCTCGAAGGAGTTTCCTGGCCCTAAACCCAAAAGGCTTAGGGTATGACTGGCGTCTCTCGACGGCATAGGCACCATCGAGATCAGCTGCGGATGCAGTGAGAGCTGTTGGCGACTGAGGGAGGGTCCGGGCTCGCGCGTACAGTCGAGTGATACACTGCACGCGGCGCAGAGCAAGTGGCCTCTTCCCAGCATCGACCAACAGGCTCTCAATGGGGGAAGTGCGGAAGGCACCGGTCACAAGGCGAAGGCCGGTGTGGTGGATCGAATCCACCTTCCGCAATGAACGCTCGGCTACGGATGCATAAAACTCGCATCCGTAGTCGAGCTTCGAACAAACAAAGGATCGATAAAAAAGTAGGGCAGTAGCCCTATCAACACCCAAAGCGCTAACTTCACGAAACAGAGAATATCAATGGCGTGGGTACAAGAGACCCTAAGGCTGCGAAACGTCGGTCAAATACAAGACCAAGGTAACGGTGTGATTCAACTACATCCAGGCGCACCCCATTAAGAAATAAATCTGGGTCGGGGTGAAGCCGTGGATGGCGGCAGAAGTGCACCACCTTAGTCTTGGCCAAAGAAAACCGAAACCTGTGCGCTTTGGCATAGCGAGAGACGAAGTTCAATGCCTGTTGGAGTCGACGCTCCAGAGTTGGCATCTGGGCCGCGCCAAAAGAGATCGAAAGGTCGTCCACGTAGAGCGTAGCGAGAACATCTTCCGGCAGCAGCGAGGTGATGCCGTTGATGCTCAGGGCAAAGGGGGGGACACTGAGGACACTTCTCTGCGGGACACCCTCTTTTTGCTCCGTTGGGCCGGAGAAAGCTCCCCCCACCCGTACGCGGAATCGACGATCTCGCAAAAATTCAGATATAAACATTGGGAGGCGTCCCCTCGCCCCCATCGTGTGGAGAGTCTCCATGATACCATATCGCCATGCGGTATCATAGGCCTTCTCCAGATCGAAAAAACCGTGGCGTAGTGCTGTCTAAGAAGGAAAGCCTCGCAGACGGCATTTTCCAGTCGGAGCAGAGCATCCGACGATGAGTGGAACTTGCGGAAGCCGCACTGTGCGGAAGACAGATGGCCTCCGCTGTCCAGGAAAAAGGCTAATCTAACATTTACCAATTTCTCCATCAACTTGCACACGCTAGAGGTTAGAGAGATTGGGCGGAAACCGGTCGGAGTAGAGTGATCTCTCCCCGGTTTGCGAAAGGCAAGCACAGTAGCGATTCGCCAGGAGTCTGGGAGAAGACCTTCCACCAAGATCCTGTTACACAAATCTAACAGAAAGGCCATGCTCGCTCACCTAGGTGTCGAAGCATGGCGTACGGGACATCGTCCGGACCATGGGCGGTGTCCGCGCACGAAGCGAGAGGGGAACGCAACTCACTCACAGTAAACTTGTCGTTGAAGGGTTCTCCGCCTCTGGAGGTAAAGTCCAGCCGGCGGCCTTCCGCGACATCACGACGTGCATTGAATGCTGGCGGAGCAGCATCCCGGCTAGAGAATGCAGAAAAAGCGGTCGCGAAGGATTCTGCCACGGACGCGGGGTCCGAGATTGTGGTCCCATTCTCCTGGAGAACGGGAGGGGGGTCCTGCGAGAACTTGCCCCGAATCCTTTTGACTCGCTTCCACACCTCAGCTAAAGGGGTCTTCCCGTTAAGTGCAGACACGTATGCCCAACAAGAAGAGCGGCGGGCGTGCTTCGAAATATACCTGAACCTAGCCCTAGCCCGACGAAATTCAGCGACAGTGAAATCGTTCGGGCGGTGCTTATAGCGCATGTAGGCATAACGCTTCTGTTTGAGGGCCGTCTCACACTCGGCCGACCACCATGGGAGTGGTCTGCGTGCAAAACGGCCAGACGTCCTAGGAATAGTAGTCAGGCCCACGGCGATGAGGTTGCCGGAGAAGAACTCAATGGCCTCATCTACCGACCTAAAATCCTCGACTGAGATAGAGAATTCAGTCATTTCCTGAAATGCACGCCACCGTGCCCGCGCCAAGCACCACCGAGGTGGTCTCTCAGGCGGCAGTTGCTCTGAAAATGATATTTGAATGGGAAAGTGATCACTACCATGGAAGTCATCGACCACCCCCTATCAAAATCAGGCTGTGCATCCGAAGAGCACAAAGATAGGTCAAGGCAAGATAATGAAGCGGTTCTCGGACAGTGATGCGTAAACTCATCCATGTTTAGGACACCCATCTCAAGCTCTTCGATCAGATTGGCAAGGACTTTTCCCCTGGGATTTATGAAGTAATCTTCCCAGAGAGGATGCCTGCCGTTTAGATCTCCAAGCAAGAGATAGGGCCTCGGCAACCATGCCACGACGCGGCGGAAGTCGCCCGCGTCAAAGTCAGCTGACGGTGGAATGTACGCAGAAATGATAGTATACCTCTTATCCAGGTGCAGCTGCACAGCCACTGCCTGAAAGGAGGTATGTAAAGAGAAAGGAAGAACGGAGACATCATGCCAGGTGTAAACCACGCATCCCCCAGCTCGGCTATCCCGCGGTAATGGGGTCGCAAGACCCTTGTACCCCGGGAGGGCGGTCAGGGGGCACGCGCCTAGCATGGTCTCTTGCAAAAATATAGCTAACGGGGAGCGGGACGAGACGAGCCTCCGCAGCTCCTCCTAGATGGCCCAGAGTCCACGGCAATTCCATTGAAGGAATATGCCCTCCAGGCCTAGCTCGGAGGAGACGCGGGGGCCCTCCTCGAACTAAGGACCCTTACGGGAGCGGCCGTACGCTTCCCGGGGGCAGAACCCCGGGTGCTGTCGCCTTCGAGGACTTATTGGGGGAGGTTGGGCTCACCATGCGAGTCTTTTCCTCCCTCCGCCTCGAAACCTTGGGCGGGCGCTGCGGCTTCGGAGGCGGGGGGCCCTCTTTTCGAGGAACCACCGTCTCCGAGCCACTCGCTCCACCTCGGGGCGTGGGCAAAGGAGCCGAAGCTCCTTTGAAACTGTCCTCCTTTCGGGGGACAGCTTTAGGAACCCCCGAAGATGGCCTAGCGACCATCTTCAGGGGTGTTGCCTCCTGTGAGTCTATCGACTTGGTGGAGGTGCGTGGCCGTTTCGCCTTGCGGGAAACGGTCACGCTGGGGGAAGAGGGGGGAGCCATGGTTTTAAGCGGGGCTGGGTATGAACCCTTTTTGCCGCCAGCTTTACCAGGGGAGCGCCCGGGTTGGGTAGAGCCCGCAGAAGGGCTCCGAATGGGCGCGGAAACAACCGTGCTCGTTGGCCTGGATGCACCAGGAGCAGAGGGTGCCTTTCTAACTACTGAGGCATATGACGTCCCAGGCAGAGCTGGGCGCGCCAGGACCAAGTCCTTAGCCTCGCGGAATGAGAGTCTATCCTGGGCCTGAACGGCCAGGATTTCTTTCTCCAGGAGATATGCACCACATTTCTTCGAAGAAGCAGGGTGCGGCTCTCCGCAATTGACACACTTGGCCACACACGTTTTGGACTTATTCTGTGCGACCTTGGAGCAATTTACACAGACTTCGGGTGACCCCGACTTTGCACGTCTACATGAGCGATTCGTATGGCCGAAGCAGTGACAGTAATAGCACCGCCGCGGCTGTGGCACGAATGCCCTCACGCGGTAGCGGTACCAACCGGCACGCACCGACTCAGGGAGCTTGTCACAGTCAAACGTGACGAAGAGTGTAGGGATGGGTCTCGAAGCCCCTCCCTGTTTTCTCATCACACGTTCGACCTTGACCGCCCCATGGTCGGCCAGCTCTAGGGTGATGTCCTCAATGGAGTAGTCAACGAGTTCCCTGGCATAAACTACTACTTTCACAAAGTTTATGGTAGAGTGCGGCATCACACTCACCGGGGTGCCATGAAGTGTCCGAAGAGCACTTATCTTGGCCGCCTCGGCGGGATTCGCCGCATTCGCCAGAAGGCTGCCGTCCGAGAAACGGGTCACCTTCGGCTCTCTACCAATTGCACTAGCTAATCCTCTCCTCTGATGGATCATGTTGCCCTTGGACAACATGGTGCCATCAGTGGAGCGAATAACGAGGAAGCGTTTGAAGCCAGCGGGCTCGAAAACGCCAGGTAACCTCTGAATCAGGGGCCCCGATGTCATCGAGGCTCCGCCCTGTGCACTCTTGGTGTTAGTCTTAGTCAGGGGCTCCGCACACGAGGGGGTAGAGGTGCCGGATGTGCTGATCTTGGCTTGGTCGTCTACCAAAGTGGAAGCAGACCCATCCGTCCCCGCAGCCCCCGCGCATGGAGAGGAGCCCCGAGTCTTTTTTGTCTTTTTAGTCTTTTTCTTTTTTGGAGAGGATGGCGGGGAATGAACCCACTTCTCACCTCCGCCGGCAGAAGCCTCCATGCCAGATGGACCGGCCTCAGCCAGGTCCCTCTCCAAAATGGAGAAGGTCCTGGTTGTCGTAAGGGCACCTGTCGGAGGAGATCCCTCCCCTCCTTTTACTGCCTCGGAGCCCTCAGCCATTTGAGGAGGACCTTGCATAGGGGCGGATTCGGGTTCGGTGCTTGGCGCCGAGCCCGAATTCCCCCCCATGGAAGGCCCTACCGTCTGAGGCTGGGTCTCCTCAAGGACCATGTCTATCACAGGAGGGGCATCCAGTTGGCCCTCCCCTACCTAGGACATCGCAGGTCCCCTTGGCAGTGTCGCCAGTCTTGTGTGGGGAGGCACAGGCCTTGACCCCGGCAAGGTTTAAAATTCTTGCCAGCAGGTCTTTTGAGGGAAGCGACCGAAGGGGCTTGGCTTCACTCTTCCCCCTAAGGGGGTTTGCCCTACCGAGCCGCTTCGATGGGGAGCGGCTGGCCTAGGGCTGCCTGCTGGCTTTCTTGGCAGTCCCCTTGGAAAGAAAAGAGGGGACTGCCGCTGGGAAAAGAGAGGTGCCCGAAAGCACCTCCAGAGAAGGGGATGAGGGGGAGTCCATTGCACCCGTAGGCGAAGGAGAGGAGTAAGCCTTCAATCCGGTTAGAGAAATATGGAGGGTCCCCTGTGTAAGCACAGGGGGGAGAACTCTATTTTTTTGCTGGAGCTGCCCGAGGGCGGCTCCGTTGATGTTTCAGGGAAAGTTGGGGGTTGAGTTTTTTTTTTTGGTCTTCATCATTGGGCATGGTAACCCCCATCCTTTAACACGGGACGCAATAGCTCACACCTCTCGCAGTAGCCCGCACTGCGAGAGGTGCTTACAAGCCCGGCAGAGCCAGGCGCCGCCACCTGGGACCAGCCCTCCCGCCCGATGGCCCGGCAGTCCATCTGCACGGTGGCTCCACCCTGAACACGGCGCAAAATATATAGATTGTGAAGAGGAGAGGAAAAGGGATGTGAGGAAGGTATGGGTGGGGATGAAGCAGGTTGTCAAAAACCAGCCACCCCAGACTGGAGCTCAGGGGTTAGGGAACACTGTCCCCCACCCCCTCAGCCCCGATGCGGGACGGTTGGCTGAAAGGAAGGTCAGCATCTACCCTGTGAAATTAGAGGCTGACCAGAGAAAGTTGTGGGAGAGGTTGTGTGAAAAGAGAGGAAACAAGTGTCTTGAAGCAAGGAAGAGAGGCTAAGCTGGTGCCGGACGGAGTGCTGGATCCCGTCAGCACGGCAGCCAGGATGGCAAATTGCCGCGCCCCTTACGGGATGAATGATTTATAATATAATGTGTATACTTATGTGAGCATTCATCGACTCTCGAATTATGTTTTTGTCATTATACCCTTTATAATGTAGAATGTTGCAGAAGCAATACTGCTTTCACTTTTTCCAATCCTAAACACTCGAGGCAAAAATTCCTTAACTCGCAACGGATCCTTGTTTCTCTAAGACATAATTTTGTAATAAAATATCCACATTAATGGTTTGAAGTTTGCTAATTTTACTGTAATTGGGAAGGGCTTGAATGATATGTGGAGAAGAAGAACATTAAGACTTCGAATCGATTTTCTGGTGGCTTTGACATATATTTGAAATGATTCAATGTACTATATTTGCCTTAGTGAAATTTATGCATTACATTCCGTTTCGCTTAGTATTCATGAAATCCTGATTGACCACGTGATGATTACATCCTTGAGAGTGTCATTCACTATTAATATAGATCACTTTATATTGCTACACCTCATTTACTACGATAAAGTATTTTCATACTAATGACATTCTGGAAGAGGAGACCATGGGAATAATGCTTGAGCTACTTTGGATATTAAAACGCTATTATTTAGTTTTTAAATGAGGTGAAAAGTTCTAAAATACCCTTTGGGAGTAATCGTTGCATTACTCATGAATTAAATAGGTCCAAGTTCTCTCAAAAACTTGCTACATTTGATAAAGCCTGAATTTAAGGATGGTAATATTTGATTAAGTTTCTCTAAATATCATTGACAATACTTCTTGATTCCTTCTTGTTCTTTGTTTAAAAGAACTCCGAAAAGAACATCAAAGATACCGCATCATAACAATAAACGCATTTTAATACCCACTAAATTTTAATGGTGAACTGATAAATTTAAATGAAAATAGTTTTAAAAAGCATTAAAATAGACTGCAATAATACAAAATATTCACAATGGCCACCTTTGTAATTATTTTGGGCATTTTAACTTATTTATTGATATATTTTTTTATTTTGGTGCTTATTTTAAATAAGAATACATAATTAATGCAACTTAGAAGGAATATAAACAATATTTTCAAAAATTCAAATCGATAATAGTAAGGGTAACATATGAATATCTGCCAACTAAATCGTTACCAAACAACTTTTTCACCAATATGTTTGTAAAGGTGTGTAATAACATGTTTTCAAATGTTGAAGTTCAACTCCCGTAGGAAACCCTGCTAAAACCTGTTTAAGTTAGGGTAGCGATAAATGATTGTCGAAATATCCTATTTTTTTATCTGGCCTTAACTAAATTATGAGGGGACAAATCAGTTTTTTTTACATGATTCTGAGTGGATTGTTAGATTTACATTTCACCACAAACACTCATTTGTGGAAACATAAATTCTGAATATATCTTATAACCTACTTTGCAGGGCATTGTATTCTAGCAATATGGATGAAGACGTTATTCCACTCTACTTTTGGAAATAAACAAAAGCTGTAAAAAATGCTACTGTTGTGGAACGTATGAAGGGGGCTCAAACGCAATGAAAACTGAGGTACCACATGAAGTGTAAAAATGATCTGTAAAACAAATTTGTTAAGATCACCAAGAAGTCAGCTTAGGCATCAAAGGCAGATAAAGAGTCATTAAAGTCAAAAAGAAAACCCACTCTCTCTGAGTCCAGTGCATCTACTGGCTGTATTTCTAGAAGTTCAAGGTCAGTTCACTTCTTGTATAAGTATGTATGCATTCTTTGCAGAACTAGAAAGAAATATAGAGTGCCAGATGAGTTGACTGCAGATAAACTGAAGGCAAGCTTGCTGAAGACAGCACAGAGTTGCGGAGATTACTAGGGCACTGAAGTCACTGGACACCTGGAATGGTTCAACGACTTAGTAGCAGAGGAAACACTGTATCATTTGCGCTGCAAATTCTTTTGAAGAGAGGTGTCCATTACTCAAGGGCTGAAGAGAAAGGCAAAAGGAAGAAAGGACAAAGGAAATTTGATGAGGAGCAAGAGGCAGTTTTTAATGAATTCTACGAATGGTTTGACACAGAATTAGAGATTGGGCCGATGACGTTTGATCAAGTCATGAAAAGCTGCAGCAGCATCTCTTATTAAAATTATTGGCTAAAGATAAACTCCAAGAAAAATACCATGAAACCTTATATTTCACAACACAGGAGTGAAGGGAAGATATACTCTGTCTCAAAGATGGTACCAACATTATTCTGCGAGAGCATCATGCTAATGTTAAACATGGAGATTAGAAGACTCAGATCATAATTACAACTCTCAAGCTCATATGCAATGAAATTGCCATGATTGATCTAGATCGAAGTCATAATTCACCACATACAGCATAACTGACATCAATAGTCAGCTAGAACCTGCTCCTGCAAGCCTTAAGATGTTAGTGAGACCGATTGTCAAGACAGACGAAAGAGTTGCTGTTTGGGGCAGAATTTCATTAAGGCCTGTCGACTGCAGTCAGGAGTATTGCCACACCAAATGAAGCTTGCCATACAAATTGATCATAGATTTGTGTCAAAATAGATGCTCAACAAGTTACACCGGCTGGGATAAACTGAGTCTTACTCGAAGACACAGAACTAAAAATACTGCTTCCTTAATAGCAGGAGTGGAGATGATGCCCCAGATACTCCTAGCATTCTTGACACCATTGTGGAAGAAAGCGTTGATCAGATCAATGAGGAGGTTGCGGGTGATGCAGCACTTGAGGAACAATTAGTGATGAGAGCCAGTTTAAGTCAAATGTTGAGTAATGATAAGGTGGTCTCTATGGAGGTTGGGAAAACAAACAATGCAGTCACTCAGTGTGTTGGAGACAATATAGATTTAATCATTGTCTCTATTCATTTAAACACTCCATTTCATTCAATGGGTTAGATCAAAGTCACCTCTACAGCACCACCTTTGCCAGATTCACTGTTCACAGAAAACAGCAGCTGCCTCAGGGTGTAGTTGAAGGCACTCGACAAAGCTAAGATCCTAAGAGGAGCTGAAGTGAAGATTCTTCAATTTAACAACAGAAAACACACAGCAATAAACACCATCATGTTTCTCCCCAATGCTAAGCTCTCCTCCTCCCTTGCTAATGACCGGCCACTTCTCACTCTGGGCGACACACGCTTGGCAGCGGTTTAAAATGGTTTGAGGAGAACAGGCCATTCGACAACGATCGATACAAGGAGTTGCTGGTGTCCTTCTCAACTGGATATGCAAGCACAGGAGATGACTAAATCAATAGTGAGAGAGCAGTTGAAGTATTAATGGAGATGCAGATCAAGCTGGATGGAGAGCTAGTGACATCTACCATGGATGTTTAGTTAAAGGTAAAAGCCATTTCATTTCTCAGAAAGATTCCCATGTTCAACGTGAAGAAGATTCACCTCGACTCACTAGAGTTGTTCAACCGACTGATCATTTTTGCCCAGAAGGATATGACAGCTGAAACAAGCTTACAGTATGAGCTGACTCTCTTCTCATTGTCCCTGTTCAGCAACAAAGATCAGAAGATAAACAAGGAAAATAAGGCAGACTTTTCCAAGCCAAGTCTAAAGGCATTAACTGATCCACTTGGATTCAATAACCAACCCTGCTGCACCCTGATGATTGATGGCGGAAAGCCTATCTACATGGGAAAGTGGGAACGACATCAGACCTGGCAGGATATAGCAAACAGTTACTTAAGCTACCTGCATTGTTTTGGGCGCTGCTGCTCCCAAAAGATCAGTGTGGTGGTCTTTGATGGCTACAAAAGAGAAGCAAAAGAACACTACCACATCTCGCATACCAAGAACTTATGCTGTAATCTCCAGATTTAACCGGATATGTTTCACTGGACCCCAAAAGCAAAGTTCCTAGACAACACTCATAACAAGAGTGAGCTCCTCCACCTGATTTTTTAACCTCCGAAAACCTCACATCACTGTAGAGGAGTGTGAAAGAGGCAGTGGCTGCTGCCTCATATTTCTCTGTTGAGTTCAATAAAATTTGTCTGTATTTTCCTTCATTAACTACTAGATGGTGCCCGGAGGGGGTATGGGGTAGTTTAAAAAGAAGAGAATTCACATTGTTGAAAAGTTTGATCTGTTTTTGAACGGTGAATTATGCTTTTTATATCTTGTTCTATGTTTAGGTACTGGCAGAAGATGCAGACCTGCCGGTAATGCTGGTGCACCATAGCTCAGACAGCCATCATCCACTCTTCTTCACCTCATCAAACGGCTCTTATGTCGTCCGAAAAATCCAAGAATCTCTCTCTGAACGACTGAGGGGCTAGCTGCTATTCTGTAATGGCTTCACGGAGTCTGATCCGGTTCTTGAAATCGCTGGCCATGGGAAAACAGCTCTATTTGACAGATAATGATGATAATACTAATAATAATAATAATTGTAATCATGGTGCATTTTCTCAGGTTTTGTGCTGGGGACAAAAATGAGTACATGGACATCTTCCTTGACACAGAAACCACCAAGGAGGCAGTGATTCAGGTTGGTGCTTTAATTTTCCAGTACATTTACCATGGACCAGATAATACATTGGGTGAATTTCGGTACAACATGTTTTCAAAGAAAGCGGCGGCAGGAGTGATCAAACCAGAAACTCTACCCTATCTGCATACCCCGGACTGGATCCTTCTACAAAGCGTCTTTGAACTCTTGTGAATATGTATGGACAATAGGTGCGCATAGGTATGAACTAGTTACAACACTAGACCCCATGGCTAATGAGGATCTACTAAAGTTCACGAGCTTTAATTGTCATGGAGATTGCAGCAACCGCCCGTGCAGCTGCAAGAAGAATGGGGTCACGTGCATCTCGGCCTGGAGAGGCTGTAAAGGCATTGCATGCAGTAACTGCAGTTCGGTTGTTGTTAAGTCTGAAGAAGACGTAGAAAATGACTCATGAAGCTTCTGACATGAATGACAAATAATTCTGTTTGTAATTATGTGAAATAAAAAAAACTTTGAATGTAACTGTAAAAGTGGGTGAGGCCTTTTTTAACAATGAAGTGTTTTGGTAAAATATAAATGCTAACAATTATCTCAGCATAATGAAAAAATCCTGATTTTACCGCTCATAATTTAGTTAAGGCCAGATACCCCCCCCCCCCTCCACGATATTTCGAAAATCATTTATCGGTACCCTAACTTGATCAGGTTTTTCATGGTTTTCCACGGGCATTGAACTTCACCTTTTAAATTATGTTATTACACACTGTGATAGAACGAGTTCAGAGCTGCATTCATTTCAACTTCTATCACATTTTATTTAAAACCATGAGGCTACCCACGTGCATCTTCGATTCGAGGCTTGGAGTCTTATCAACAGCTACCGGACGCCAATGTTTAAACAAGGAGGTTATCGTCCCCCCCCGTTCGCCCCCATACGCCGACCTCGCCAGATCGAGTTAGGCTTATGGACAGATAAGGCATTTTTCTCCGGCCCAGCTGTGCGTTCCCTCCAAGCTTTCACTCCATTTTCCCCCACGCCAAGGAGATGTCCTGGCTATTTATATGGAAACTTTACCACTAAGATCAGATTGGAGATCCAGATTTTCGTCGCAAACATCACCACGACCCTCTCTCCCTTTGTGCGCCAAGGGACCTCGACCTCGAGATTCACCATCACTTGTCCAGAAGGAGGACAATATTCCTTGAGTGCCAAAGGTTCGAGCCTTTAGTGACGCCAAGTCCCCAAGGCATCCCCCCCTGTTGTTCAAGGAGAACAGCATTAGAACAGCCATTGTTCGTTTTGAGCCCTTCGCCAAGAAACGGTTCTCATCCCCCCCCTGTTGTTCAAGGAGAACAGCATTAGAACAGCCATTGTTCGTTTTGAGCCCTTCGCCAAGAAACGGTTCTCATCCCCCCCCTGTTGTTCAAGGAGAACAGCATTAGAACAGCCATTGTTCGTTTTGAGCCCTTCGCCAAGAAACGGTTCTCATCCCCCCCCCTTTGTTCAGAAGAGAACAACCTAGAACAGCCATTGTTCGTCAAGCCGTTCGTCGAGTAACGGTTCTCCTTTCCAAGACGCCACGTCAGGATCCTTTTATCCCCCCCCTTCGGCTGGAACTCGCCAGCGGACCGAATATTCCTTCAAGTACCTTCCACTGCACCCTAATGAAGTTACGTAAGCCAAGCGTCACCTTTTGAGTATTGATCCCTTATTTGTCAATTCTATCCTGTGCTTTAAATGGTTTATCGAACCATCCCATCTCTTTAACTCCATATTTGTTTTACCTTTTTTGATCCCTTAAATCCTTGGATTAGCCCGAGTCTCCACGACCCTTTCCATTCTGTTTGTCAATATTTTCCGTTTTTGTGTTTTGTTTATAGTTATTATTAATAAAACTCTATTTTATTAATGATAGCAATATTATTATCCTTGAGCTCAGTTCCACTTTTTAAGCATTTTGAAGATACATAATATCGGCCGCCAGACAGTAAAACGCACTCTAAAGATAATTAAGGAAGTTCCCTCAACGAATAGTGTAATATATGGTATCGTCGGGAGTCATTCTACGACATATATATATATACTATTTAAATTTGGTATCAGGTGTGTAAGGTTTAACGCTATATCTTTGCAAACACTGGTCTCAGTCGAGTAAAGCATAGTGTTATTCGTTATAATAATAGAATATAGTAGTTCCCTTTTGTTTTAACGATTGCTATCCCCCTTTTTTTTAAACTTAAGAAGTTGGAGTAGCTCAAGGAACGGTTATAATAATTTTTTTTTTTTTGTGATTTTAGTCAGTGGTTATTTAGATTGAGAAACCAAGTACGAATAGTTCAGTGCCCATATTTAGGTAGGCTAATTCTATAGAGGCATAATTCTTGTTGCGAGGAATTTTAGTTGGTTGACTAGTGCGCCCCCAAGTGCAAAGATGACTCAGTTTGAAATCTTTAAAGCGCAAGGAGAATCCTGTGGACTTTCCGGAAAAGAACTAATTGAGTACATTCAAGAGGAGCAAAGAAAAGAGGAAGAAAGACAAATACAAAGAAAAAAGGAAGAAAGAGAAATACAACGAGAAGAAAAAGAAAGAGAGGAACGGATAAGACAAGCTGAGCTTCAGATTGAATTAGCTCGGATTAAAGCAGAAGTTCAAAGAAAAAAGGTAGAAAAAGAAAGAGAAAGAGAGGAACGGGAAAGAGTAATCCAACGAGAAGAACGAGAAGGAAAAATACAACGAGAAGAACGAGAAAAAGAAATCCAACAAGAAGAAAGAAGGACGGACTCGCGCTCCTTCCCAGGAAAGCTGACAAAGTTTCCGAGCCCCGTAAAACCCCAAAACTTCTTTCCCCAAAACCAACAACGGGACTCCAAACCTCCCGTTAAGACTTCTCCTCCATCTCTCTTCCCGAAGCGACCAACCATATGCTTCACCTGTGGTGTAGAAAACCACATGAGCTGGAATTGCCCCCAAAATTATAGGCTTAAAAGCGGACCAGCCCACCAAGTTCACCAGATTAATGCGACCCCGGCTCCCCCGGTGGTGCAGACCCAAGCAGAAACTTCTCCCCCTCCGTCAGGCCACCAGGTAAATTTTGTTTTTGGTCAAAGTTCATCGGGAACTTTGAAATATGAGGAGGGCAGCGTGGACAGCTGTCGAGTATTGACTCTCGTCAGGGACACAGGATGTACGTGCTTCATCGTGTCCGACGAACTCCTCCCAGTGGCCTCTAACCACGAAAAATTTGCGGTGGTACATGACCAACTTGGGCGGGCGAACAGATTCCCCGTCGCTAGATGTTACCTGCAGTGTCAATATTATAATGGCTGGGCTGAAGTCATTGTAGCACCCATACAATTCTGTTCCGTACTTATAGGACAGAGCCCCCAAGTAAGTTTCGACCCTGTGTTTCAGGCCGCCCTTCCTCAAGGCCGAGATAAGAAAGAAGCCCAGGAGCCCGTCCCCATCAGAACCCCGATACCGTCCGATTTCTCGGAGACCCCTAACCAGGACTTTAGGACGGCAAAAGAGGAGTGTGAATCACTAACACCCTTAGGTGATAAGGCCCCAGACAAGGACACGGAGACTGTCCCTGGGCCCCACGAAAAAAAGAACCCCCAACGCGCCCATGGAGATACCTTCGTAGAACTGGACGAAGCATCGGCGCTTGAAGAGGATTGCCCCGCGGAGTCCCTTAAGGTAATCCAGACAGTGTGCATCCAACCTGATGCCGATTACCCTCCTCCTTCCCTACCAGGCAGGTCTTTGGAACCCTCTGACCTGGATAGTGACGCGCAGCTGACACCACGTCAGAAGAGTCAGCTCCAAGAACTAATTAAATGGAATCACCATTTATCCACCCTATTAGCTCTTTTCGAGCAACTGCGTGAAAATGGCCTCACCATTGGCTCCAGCAAATGCCAGTTTGCCCACGAAACCACCAAATATTTGGGTTTCAAAATAGGACAAAGCAAGTCAGGTCCCCACGAGAACAAGATTAAGGCAATCGCCGACATGCCCCTCCCGATTACAAAGAAGCCATTAAGATCGATCCTAGGATCAGCTTCTCCCTATCAGCGATTTGTTCCGAATTTCGCTGCAATTTCGGCCCCCCTATGCCCCCTTCAAGAAAAGAATTTATCCGATCGTTTACGTTGGAATGATGTCGCTGTTTCCCATTTTAATCAGCTCAAAAGTAAGTTCATTTCTGCCCCCATTTTTAAGTTGCCCAACCCGGAAAAATCCTTTGGGGTTAAGACCGACGTGATCAACGAGGGCATTGGAGGTGTACTCCTTCAATACGTGGATGACAGAACGAGTCATCCAGTTGCATATGCTAGTCGTCAATTATTACCACGCGGAAAGAGATATGCCACTAGAGAAAAGATAGCTCTATCAATTATCTGGGTCATAGACAAATTCAAGCTGTACTTGATATGTAAAGAATTTCGAATAGGAACCGACCACCGTCCGTTAGCCTATATTAGGAATTTGAGACACTCAAACGGCCGCATCATGCGCTGGAGTTTACTCTTGCAAGAGTATCAATTTAAAATAAATTATATCAAAGGTTCCGATAACCAGGTCGCTGACGCACTCAGTAGGAATGCGTTACCGAATAGCGTAGAATAATTGTATTCATAGGATTAGTATCTCCATGTAGGTATATACCGTCTTATACGACTTAATTTAAGATTCTTTTGTAATATAATTAATTAATGTATATGTCTGAATTTTGTATAAATTATTTTGTCCCGTATGTACTAAGTTTATATCATTTCATTGTTCCATGCCTTTTTTTTTATTATTAAGTTGTATTAAAGGTTATTTTCCCCTGTAATCTAAAGATCAAAATAATCATGTATTGAGGTAATAATAGTTAGGTGCAGGAAGATACGGTTGGTACAAGAAAACGAGTTCCCTACAACGGAGCTCTATCGTTGTCCCTTTTCTCTCTTTTTTTTCGAAGTGACAACTTCCCCTGGAATGGAGGGGTGTGATAGAACGAGTTCAGAGCTGCATTCATTTCAACTTCTATCACATTTTATTTAAAACCATGAGGCTACCCACGTGCATCTTCGATTCGAGGCTTGGAGTCTTATCAACAGCTACCGGACGCCAATGTTTAAACAAGGAGGTTATCGTCCCCCCCCGTTCGCCCCCATACGCCGACCTCGCCAGATCGAGTTAGGCTTATGGACAGATAAGGCATTTTTCTCCGGCCCAGCTGTGCGTTCCCTCCAAGCTTTCACTCCATTTTCCCCCACGCCAAGGAGATGTCCTGGCTATTTATATGGAAACTTTACCACTAAGATCAGATTGGAGATCCAGATTTTCGTCGCGAAACATCACCACGACCCTCTCTCCCTTTGTGTGCCAAGGGACCTCGACCTCGAGATTCACCATCACTTGTCCAGAAGGAGGACAATATTCCTTGAGTGCCAAAGGTTCGAGCCTTTAGTGACGCCAAGTCCCCAAGGCATCCCCCCCTGTTGTTCAAGGAGAACAGCATTAGAACAGCCATTGTTCGTTTTGAGCCCTTCGCCAAGAAACGGTTCTCATCCCCCCCCTGTTGTTCAAGGAGAACAGCATTAGAACAGCCATTGTTCGTTTTGAGCCCTTCGCCAAGAAACGGTTCTCATCCCTCCCCCTGTTGTTCAAGGAGAACAGCATTAGAACAGCCATTGTTCGTTTTGAGCCCTTCGCCAAGAAACGGTTCTCATCCCCCCCTGTTGTTCAAGGAGAACAATATTAGAACAGCCATTGTTCGTTTTGAGCCCTTCGCCAAGAAACGGTTCTCACCCCCCCTGTTGTTCAAAGGAGAACAACATTAGAACAGCCATTGTTCTTGAGCCCGTAGACAAGAGACGGTTCTCATCCCCCCCCCTTTGTTCAGAAGAGAACAACCTAGAACAGCCATTGTTCGTCAAGCCGTTCGTCGAGTAACGGTTCTCCTTTCCAAGACGCCACGTCAGGATCCTTTTATCCCCCCCCTTCGGCTGGAACTCGCCAGCGGACCGAATATTCCTTCAAGTACCTTCCACTGCACCCTAATGAAGTTACGTAAGCCAAGCGTCACCTTTTGAGTATTGATCCCTTATTTGTCAATTCTATCCTGTGCTTTAAATGGTTTATCGAACCATCCCATCTCTTTAACTCCATATTTGTTTTACCTTTTTTTGATCCCTTAAATCCTTGGATTAGCCCGAGTCTCCACGACCCTTTCCATTCTGTTTGTCAATATTTTCCGTTTTTGTGTTTTGTTTATAGTTATTATTAATAAAACTCTATTTTATTAATGATAGCAATATTATTATCCTTGAGCTCAGTTCCACTTCTTAAGCATTTTGAAGATACATAATATCGGCCGCCAGACAGTAAAACGCACTCTAAAGATAATTAAGGAAGTTCCCTCAACGAATAGTGTAATATATGGTATCGTCGGGAGTCATTCTACGACACACACCTTTATAAACATATTGGTGAAGAAATTGTGTGGTAACGATTTAGTTGGCAGATTTGTGAAATAATATCTCATAAAATGCCCTTACTATAACTGTTGATCCGAAAATGAATCTTAGAAGAAAAAAATGTTATGATAAAGTATGATAACTCGGCAGTGAAAGGCTGGCGAGAGAAATTGTCAAACAGTAAAATTTCATCACATAACAATTCCCATTGCGAGGTCAAGTACATAAAGGATATTAAATAAATCAACCATAAAATAAATCCAAGCTATTAAATATTGTATAAGAAGTTACCATCGCTATACGTATTATCATAATTTGAAGTGAGCCAAATTGCCACAAGATTTAAAAGAGATAAACTGAAAATATCACAGATTGAATTTTCTTAACAAAATAATAATCACACCGAGGAGATCAATTTTGGGGCGGAGCAAAGGTGGATTTGTATGAGTTTCATATTATACTAAGCTCCTTAATTAGTTTAATTTGAATATTTAGTTGTTATACATTCTACTTCTCCGAGATTCAAACCTTTCTCTATGCACTCAGAATATTATAAGCATTTGATTTAATGTTTTAAACGAAAAAAATAAATGTTTTCTCATATTTTAAGGAATCAGATGGAAAGATAAATTTGGAGAATTTGCAAAACTATGCAAGAAAATTGAAAAATATAAAAAAAATGAACAAAATTCCAGAAATAGAGGAAGACAATTAAATATATATATATATAAATATATATATATATATATATATATATATATATATATATATATATATATAGAGAGAGAGAGAGAGAGAGAGAGAGAGAGAGAGAGAGAGAGAGAGAGAGAGAGAGAGAGAGATAAAGCAGGGACATTTATTTTTTCTATCACATTAAAGGATGGTCAATTCCTGGAGTGTTCAGAAATAACTAATCCTACTGCTGCTAAATTAGGTTTATTTCACTGCCTATTATTGTTAAACGAGGGTGTTTTCTCAGTTTGGTAAAAGCAATTTTTGTCCCGAAATTTTGACATATATGATGTAAAGATTTCATTAGTCCCATTAGTTTGATTTTTTGATTACTTACCTAGAGTTTCAGAAATCAATAATTCGCGTGATTTTTGTTTATTTCGAATTATTATGTTCATAAATTAAAATTTTTAAGTAATGTTTTCAATGATTTATAATTGCGACCCTATCTCATTTGAGGTGTAGCATTAAGTATTAATTTATTTTTTGAGATAAAGTTATATTCGTTGCTTAGTTCCAAATACTTTTTATTCTTTAACATTTCCCGTATCGTCTCAGTCTCATTCCTTTTCAATTGATTTTATCATCAAAAAAATTGCTCTCTTCTCCTTTTATAAATCAAGCTCCCTCCCGCGCATATAAATTCATCTACGCTTTAACCCAAGTCCTACATAGGTCAATACATTTTCCCCTGTGTCAAAACACACGTGAAGAAGCAATTTATACCTCTGACATTTTCATGCTCCTGGCACTTCTAAATCCTTGAGAGAGTGGAGGGTGCTGTCTGCGATGTTTTTATTGAGAACACGATATGGATGACGTCATTACTCAACGGCATAACTTTTGTGCCGGTCCAATTTCTTTCACTCGGCGATTTGTGTGGTAGCGACTACCTCCGAGAATTCAGATGAAATCTCCTCTGTTTGGCCTACTTTAACGGGCTTCAGGCCTCGCCTGGGCAATCAAGCGAATATGAACCTCAAGTTAGTCTCAGGGAAGTTCATTTCAAAGGGAAATTTAAATCACTGTTTACGCATAACAAGTGGATTATGCTAAATATACTAATATGTCCGTTCTTAGAGCGCTTATTAATCTGCTTTTCTTGTTGATGTTTATAACTGAAAATTCATTCATCTAGTACATATATATATATTTTATTTCCTCGATTAAAATAAAAATTTTTATATAAATAAAATGTGATAAATACTCCCTCCCCCTTCAAATTAATGCAGCTTCAACTTTATTTATAAGCATTATTTTATATAGATACTAGAAATTAAAAGTTGTGCCCCAAATATTTTAATATGAATTTTTAATCAGAATTTACTAGTATAAAAGTACAAAAATAAAAGTACGAAAAAAAAAATAAAACAATTTCTAACATTGTTTATGTCTTTTAATCACAATTTACTAGTATAAAAGTACAAAAATAAAAGTACAAGAAAAGAAATAAAAACAATTTCTAACATTGTTTATGTCTTTTAATCACAATTTACTAGTATAAAAGTACAAAAATAAAAGTACAAGAAAAGAAATAAAAACAAATTCTAACATTGTTTATGTCTTTTAATCACAATTTACTAGTATAAAAGTACAAAAATAAAAGTACAAGAAAAGAAATAAAAACAAATTCCTACATTGTTTATGTCAAAATTTAGGGGTACAATTAATATTTCTGTATTGCAAACAAATTATTTAATTTTAAAAATTAACATTTGCAAACACCCATTTAAACTGACACACCTTTTAATAGAGAGAAGACGCAAATGAAACAATAAATAAAGATCAAAATTATAATAGAATTTCTTCATAACTAAAAAAGTACTCTTCAAATTGACTAATAACCATTGTAAAGATTAAGAAAAAAAAATGGCTGGATTGAAAGAGTAAGAAGAATAAATCTTAGCATTCATTTAAATATCTTCAAGAATACTACATGAAATCTAAGCATGGGCTTTTAACTGATCAGTAATTGGGAGTTTAATCCCTCAAATGTTTCATTTTGCATTAACAATTAATTTCCGCAATAATAAAGTTATCTAATAATTATATAGAATTTTCTTGAGTGCAATAAATTTACATAGAATTTTAAGTAAAGTTCGCACGCCTTCCTTTAAATGATCCATGATAATAATGGCAATTTTAATTAACCTATCTTTGATACCAAGTCTGTTGCCATTATCTTGGTCTAGTATTAATGATAGTATTCTAACTTATTTGGCTTCTAAAAATGTATTATGTACTCGCATATATGGGGTAATCTGCGCTTTCTTGATCCATTCTTATACTTGAAAAATGATCTGAGAAATCTTATCAATCGAGATTTTGTTGTAGCGTTTACGAGTCTCTTATTCAATTTGGTATCAAGCCTTCTTTTGTTGCATTGGATTCAATATAAGTATTTTAAACAAAAAAAAAAACAGAGAAAGTAAACAAAGTCACGGTCAATCGAAAGATTTTAGCTAATAGTTGAATAGAAAGGGTAAATTAAGAGGAATTAAAAATGTACGAAATATACATTTATGATTACTTGGTAAAAAAAAGTCCCAAACAGAACAAATATGGAAGGCTCTATGGATTCTGAATTTGAGGGAAAAGACTTGGAACTTCAAAGGAGTACGACTGTAAAAATGAGTTCCAAAAAGAGTGGTGGTGGGTTTTCTAAAGCTAGAAGTAGCACTCTTTTAACCAAGAAAATACTTACCCGAAACAATTTTCTAAATACAATAGCTTTTCTATTTTTACTGTCAATAAACTAGTGTTAACTTTTAAATGGTATAATCATTCCAAAATCAGCTGTTCTCTTTTTTCAAAGGCATTGGTTATATCAAAATACTTTAATTTAAATACTTGTCCTTTAAGCTTAACAAATGCATTAGATCTCTTTTCTCAAGACATTTTCTCAAATGCAATTTTATCCTTATTAATGACGATACTTCTAACTAGTCCTCTTTTTCCAATATAAAGGTACCATTCCAAACCTGATGAGGTCTTCTGTTGCTTATTTATTCACATGCGCGAGCTGCACTAGTAGTTACATTGGTATAAGCGCCTTACAGCTACAACTGACAATTTTAAAGCATTTGTGGATTTCATAAAGAATCGGTCGTACTATTTCTAACCCAGAGCACTCTTCTCTGTCATTACATTATGCTAATAGCCGTCACTCCATTGATACAAGTATTTTTAAAAAATTAATAGAGCGTCAAACTCTAAAGATTTAAAAATACTCAGATCTCTTTATATATAAAATAATTAATCCTTCATTTATATGGCAACGCTTCATCCATCAAATTAATGACTCGGTAAAAATATCTTCCAACACAACCACTTTCCTGATATCCCACCCATCGCAATTTATTCTGTCACCATTTATATTCATCTAATCATTTACTCTGGAAGTTCGGACAGATAAGGCCAGTAGGTGTAATATTGTCATGTTTTTCTTTTCAATTTAAGTCATCCTCATTTTGAGGTTGAATTTCAGTTAGTATAGAAAATCGAGTTCAGGTTTGTTTACTTGTCTAATTATTTTAGCGTATGAAGTTTATTATGTCCCGTGTAGTATTTTCGTTTTCAATACCTTAGTTGTTCGTATTTTAGTTAATTTATACATATCTATCGAGTATTTAATGTCGAGTTATAGGTAATATTATTCCAATTTTATTCTGTTTCGAAAGTTTCATTATCAGTTATTTCATTCAGACTGTTGTTTTCTTCCTATACTTCGCATATCCTGTTCAGTATAATTTCTTTTAAAACAGTGTCTATCTAATACATATATGTGAACATATTACAATGTATTTCTTTAATGCTGGAGCCAATAAAGATGAAACAAGATTTCGTCTTTATTGAGACAAAATAAGGATCAAACGTAGATTAAGGAACAAAGATGAGAGGGATAGCAGACTGAATAAAATAATATAACTTTTTATTAGTTAAAAAATATTGAAGTCTTAATATGAGAAAATATGTTACACTTGGATAAACTCAAACCTCACCACTTCATAGAGCAGAGGTCTAAGTCAAATCTATAGTGTCAATTAACAATCAATTAATATGATTAAGGATAAATATCAAAACGAATGGTAAATATTTATAAAAAAATGAGGCATTTAGCTGTCTAAGCGCAATGCTATGCGCTAAGCTAGAAAGAGTGCGATGGTTCGTTGTAAAGTAAGTATAAGGAAATCCTCACGTAAAGCTGTTGACGATTCTCCCTCTTGTTGTTGCCACAAATCCAGAGGTCAGAAAATCAACGAATATTCTTTGCTAGCTATTAAATAATTAACTTCAGAAACACTGAAATTCAAATGAGCTTAGCTTACTAAACCATTGCTACTTCCGACCAACTCAAAGTAATTTAATCAACCTAATAGGCCGTATTTATTCTGTTCCAAAAGATGCAATTCCTTTAATTAAACTTAAGGTAGCTGATGGAAACGGGTAAAACCAATGCTCATCCCAAATATACAGAAAATATATTATTTTATTAATTACAAAATAAATGGACTAGTTTACAATTAAAACTGGTACACTAATCTCGCTGTTATAAAATAACCTGCATTATTTTTGTTAAAAAATGTGACGCAGTAGCACGTGTTGTACTAGTTTTAATAGCGTTGTTAAAAAAATCACATGAATACATTGAGCATAAAATGAGATTTTCTAAAAAGATCGACGGTAATTGTGCTAGTATCAAAATCTAGTGAATCAACGAGAACTTTCAAAAATTTTCGGTCTTATACTTTAACCTGTTTAAATGGGTAAATTTATGACAACTTTCGTGTTTGATTTCCCGTGTGTGGTTAGGTGGATAATTATTACATTTTTCTTCCATGTCTCTCTTATGTTCTCTAAATTATCTGAATTAATCCTTTTGAAGTTGAGCATAGTTATTTGCTGCAGCATAACTTGAATAGATATATAAGGTTAGGCAACGATTAAATTCATTAAATAAAAACACCTAAGTGAACTAGTGAATATTTATTTATTTTTTTGTTCTTTACACTAGTTAACTTTGCTTTGATTTTTGTTCAGACGCAATGTCTCACCCAGTCATTCTTATACATTCAAAAATTGGAGCATAAATCATTTTTGTACATGATCTGACTAAAATATTCCAGAATCCTAAACTCGGTGTCAGTATTTTGACTTCTGAACAGAATTCATTTATACTCAATTATAAAGATTTTCTATATCGTTTCTTGACTCAAGCTATTAATTTCTCGGGGTGAAAATATTTGTATGATTCGATGATACCACAAAATTCAATCTGCTCTTCCATGTTCATAAACATGGAGTCAAAACTTACAAGAAACATGGATGTAGTGGAGTGTTAAATGTAGAATTTTCTCAGTATTTTTAAAATTTAGAAAATGATTGTAACAAACTAATGGATTTTCAAACAGATGAAGAAATGTGGGTTAATTAGAATCATTTGGATATCAGCGAGCACATTGATGGTCCGACTGGAAAGTTAGAAATCTTGAATTTTAGAAATTGTGTAAAGCAGCTAAATATCTTTTGCTCGAAACGTCAACATGCTTAATCTTCTCTCCAGCTCCCATATTCCCTTTAACTCAGCTAAACTCCTTGTCTTATCTCAGAATATGGACTGCATTCACTCATCCATTAGTAATTCCGTGCAAGGGAACGATGGGGTAAGGGGTGTATTGCTCCTACTACAAGGGAAACATGGAAGAACGTTTTGCTCTTCAAGCTGTAATGCCCGCAGTTGGGTCCTCTCCCGGTCACAATGCCGCAAAAGGTGCTGCGGCTATATGTCTTCCAATATTTTTGCTTAAATTACCGTAATTACTTTCGTTAAAGATCTTTTCTTGCTAAATTTATGCAGGAAAAAGCATGGTGGCTATGAAATAATGAAATATCGAAGTACTTTAAAAATTATTTCGATTCTTATTCACATAAGTCTACAATTAAACTAATAATTAGGTTAGATTAATGGTGAGATAGTTTCAAATTGAGTGTGTGAAGAAATAAAGTCTGCTGACCAAAACGTCGCGTGTTCTCACTAATTTTGATTTATGACCTTATGACCTCAAAACTTTCGACTAATTCTGGAAAAACCTTAGGAGGACCCTAGCAATTCTATCGTTCGAAAGAGAATGTAAAACAACATTAGGGTTTCAAATTTCGTTAGAATCGTCCGAATAGTTATGTTATCGCCAAAACAAAATAATTCCCGGGCTAACATGAGGAGTATTTTGGCAATTATATCATTCCAAAGTGAATTAGAAACAATATAAGGGTTTCAACTTTTGTTAGAATCGGCCGAAAAGTTATGATGTTTTTGCCAAAACAAAATACTTCCTGGGTTAACCTTGGGAGGACATTGGGAATTATATCATTGAAAGATAATGTAAAGCAACATTAGAGATGGAAATTATGTTAGAATCAACCAGATAGTTTCAAAGTTATTACAAAAAAAAGGTCAAATGGGAACCGACCGACCGACCCACTGAACGACCGACCGACATTGTGAGATTTAGAGTCGCCCGCGAATAAAAACATAAATCTCATGTGCATTTTATTATAAAGTTGAGTGTGCTGAATTTGGATTTTATAACAAAGTTTTCCCATCACGTAACATTTTCTTGAAAATTGCTGATTTAATAATTATGCAATTGATACCGATTTCCCCCATACCATAAATGTGTTTCGCTCACAAAGTCAGATTAAATGTGTCCATTATAATTAAATCATGAATATATAATGAATCAGCATGTTTGTATCGATATATAATGTATTAACCTACATTTTATTATTTACTTCTTCGTTTGTAATACGTCTCAGGTATGTCACTCTTTAGGTTCCAGTAGAGGTCAGCCATCATAGCAGGACTCCATTTTCCTTTATACCTGATTTCCATTGACGCTATAATTTGATCAAACCTCTATATATGTTCATCACTCACACCTCCTGCAATCTCTGGGAAGAAGGACATGTGAGAATGAAGAAAGTGTATCTTCAGTGATATATTTCATCCGAGATCTTGGTAGCACTTGATTAGGATCTCCACTATACGCTTTCGCTAGTCCACTTGGTGCTTTGCCATAAGTCCTCCCCTCATTTGGCTCATAGTCAAAGGGCATTGAATAAGCCTATGATATCATAACAATAAATCAAGTTGTTTTCAAAAGTGAAGAATTGCTGTTGATCTGCAGAACGCTTCCGAAAAACTGTAATTCAAACATATTCATCCAAAAGGTTTCATTGTTGCAGACGCGAGGCCAGGAGTCCACTGTGATCTTTAGTAAGTTTTAGATCACAAATTAGATCATTGAGTTCCGGTTGGGTGATAAGGTGTGGTTTCTTGTCAGATTCAAGCTGTGCCACATATGGTGTATCTTGAGATTCTGAATCGTCTGAGTCCCTCGTACCATTGCTTAGTAGTTAAGAGGTCCACTCTAGTACAGGAATGTCCTTTGAATGTGGAACTGGGCAAATATCAGACTGGAGATCTGGATACATAATAGATTTCTTGTCTTTTCTTTAGCGACCTGCAGTGAAATTAAAAAAAAAATCAGGCTACAAATGGATATTACTAGCTGTGATCACTTTCAGAAATAATGGAAGTACACCATAGTATTTATTTTTATTTTTTTAATTTATAGATCTCTTAAAATTTATTAGACTAGGAAAGAACACACATTGCATACCCGCCTCTAATATCTGCTAAGCAGAAGTAGCAATCCATTGGATGGTCCTATGGCTCCCTCCTGATCATTACTACGCCAGACATAAGGCGTACCTTTTTCATTTCACCCAGGCAGAAAGTGCACTTGTACACCTGACAAAATATATGTGAAGTACCCAGCATTTTTCCTGGTCACCCACTTTACATCCAAAGTACGGCTCATAAAGTTTCTTCACATGTTTAGTCAACTGTTTCTTGTATTGTCTTAATGCAACTGATCCACATATATAATAGAAACTGTCTGGCGAATTTTTGCATTCTCTAGGCATTTTAGCTGTCTTCTTTAAATAAAAAAACACTATATTATTCTTAAAATAATATAAATAGTAACAGCAACGAATATTAAATAAAAAAGTAAAAATAGAAAGCATTTATAGTAAGTTACAAAATTATCAAGTCTTACGTAAGAGTTACCACGGATTGGGAACCATATTACTAAAAAGATATAAATATACTCTCAAAAATCTCATAAGTTACGTTGACAAATACCTTAGGAACACCCCATTAAAATTATATCAAAATCCGTTTATGATTTTTAGAGTTGTCAGTTTCGACCTACTCCTGTTTGCATTCAAACTGTACAGAACCATCAGTGTATTTAACGTAAGTAAGGTCTTAATTTACAAGGAACTAGAGGGACGCAGAAATAAACCTAATGTTATATTGATAATTTACGCAAAAAAGACACCTAGAAAAGGTGATTCCTATTTCTGTTTTTTATTTTCGTTTTTCTACAGTGTAATTGATATGTGGACGGACGCTGATATGCACTATGCAGCCATATATATATATATATATATATATATATATATATATATATATATATATATAATTTGGTCTAGGCTGTGTTGTATGTTACATTTATTACAGACAAAAGCAGTGGCTGTATTATTGATTCTAAGTTGTAGCTTCTCTAACTTCCTAAAGAGTGAATGGTTGTCAGGAAGAATGAAATTCTGGAATTTAAGAGAACAACAAGTTTCACTCACTGTTTATTCGTCCAAGACGTAGCTTTTCAAACTTCCTGAGAACACTTAAAATTGTAAGGTGTGTAAATGCTCGCCTATTGGTTCGCCAAGTTGCCTAAAATGTAAGAATGCAAACTATATTTCACTTTTTTTAAAGGGTAAAATAGAGCTTATACTCGTATTATTTTATTCGGTTTACTATATTTTCCTTCCTTCTTTCTTAATCAATGTTTAATCCATGATTACTCTAATAAAAATACAAAATCGCTTGTATATAATCTTCACCATCATATATATATATATATATATATATATATATATATATATATATATATATATATATATATATATATATATATATATATATATATATATATATATATATATATATATATATTTATATATATACATATATATATACGTATACCAGGCAATGGCTTCGCCACTCCCTCCCTACGTGGCGAGCTTGCGCTTCGCTATTAAGATTAAAATGAATAAAATATAAAAAAAAGCAGCCATGGTTAAAATTTTATAAATTTTCTGAACTTCACCATTTTGTTTTTTGATATTATAATAGAATTATTAGAAATAACTTTGATAAAAAAAACATAAGTCATAAGCAAACTAAGATGAAATTATTATTCAAATACTAAAAAAAATCGCCTTCTGAAATTATAGAGTTAGCGATCTATATATATATATATATATATATATATATATATATATATATATATATATATATATATATATATATTTATATATGAATGCAATGTCCCGCAGGAAAAAAATGAAAAGGTGTACACCTTTTCATTTTTTCCTGCGGGACATTGCATTCATTTGCTACCCTCACGTGATACTTTGTGAGTTTTTCATATATATATATATATATATATATATATATATATATATATATATATATCGTAGTAAGTTTTGTTGAAATCGACGGCAAATTTCTCATTTTTTATTTTATTCTCCCATCTTTCAATTTGTAGGGCTTCAGTCTGAGTATAAGTTCTCCGATATTCATTAAAGTACAAATAAAACATAACTGTATGAAAAATTACAAGCTGGTTTGACTAAAGATTCCGTAAGAGATTTGTAAAAATCTCGCTCGTCCCCTCCACTCTTACTCTGAAAGAAAGAAGGAGTAGAGAGGCTGGGAGTTCTGGCCTTGCCTTTGTTTCAGGTTACTCTGAGGAAGCTTCAGTGGAGCGAAACTTCAGTAATAAAGAACTCTGTACCACTTGTGGTTTCTCATATTCTCCTACTCTTCATCTCTCTCTCGCTCTCTCACTCTCTCTCTCTCTCTCCATATATATATATGGGTGTTCCAAAAATCAGGGGGAAAATTAATTTCAAAGTCCACTGATCCTTTCTCCACATCATTGCTTTTTTCCGTGTTGCATTCCTCTGATTCCTCTCCTTGTGTGCGCATTTTCATCACAATACAATAATATTTAGAGGTCGCCCCACTTTAATCTTATTTTTTCAGGCTATGGCAAAAAGTCATCGTTCGAGTCACAAGTGTCAACATTTCGGGAAGTCTGTTAATTCCCTATTATTTGCCCGTTTTCACGTCGTGGAAAAGAAGACAGTCTCGGAAGGGCTGAACTTGGCATAGGGTAATGTCTTCACCGTATGGGAGAGGTATAGGATCCTGACACAGCGGGTGGATGCTTGTGTCAAGAAAATTCGTGAAATCCACGTCGAATACCAAGCACTCAAGAAACAACAGACTCGTGTTTCCACAAGCGATGCCTTCCAGACCATGACCAACGGAGAAGACAAGGTGTTTAACAAGATGCAGCGTGAGGACCTCTTCTCGTGCAGTATTGCAGGGATCGATGCGCAGAAATCTTGAGTCAAGGCCAGGCGTGGGAGGAGATATGACCAAGAAGCTGCTCTCAAACGGAGATACGACGAACGAGAGGCCAAAATTTAAGGGGCCGCTGCTGCCTTCATTTTCACCGCCACCTCGTCTGAGGACTCACAGGCTGAAGTCGTCGGCGCTCGGGATCAAGTCAATCTTCCATATCATGGGGCGAAGTTCTTCACTAGTGCTGTTGCACAGGCCCTATGCCACGATATTTCTGACCTGACGTTTTCCCGAAGTTCAATGCTGCGGTCGCATCGTCTCGCACGCCAAATCCAAGACGAAGAAGCGCAGTAGAACTTCCTAGCAGCTGTTGTCCTTCTCTTGCATTGGGACGGAAAAATGCTGCAGAAGATGGAAGGGAAGACAGTGAAGAGGGTTGTGATTATGGCAACTGACCAAGAATTCGAGCAGTTGCTGGGTACTCTAATTGATGCCCGAAGTACTTGAGAAGCTCGGGCCACAGCGTGTCTGAAATTTTATCGAGTCTTGGAAGATTCACGATAAACTATTCGGATTGGTCTACAATACAGCTGCAAGAAACTCAGGCCTCCACAATGGCGCGTGCGTCCTGATCGAGGAAGGTCTTGGAAGAGAGTTGGCAATGTTGGTTTGCCGCCATCACGTGTTGGAAACTGTTTTCTCTGATGTCTTTCGAGTAGTCTTGTCTTTGGGCACACTGGAAGTCCGAAAGTGGCCCTTTTTAATCGATTCACAAAGGAGTGGCCAACTATTAACCAGCAAGAGTACACGGTGGCAAAGGATACCCTCTTCGAAAGACATTTCGAGCAGCTCCGCTCCCAGATGAAGGATTACCCGGCATCTGTTCTGGCTGATCCAACAAAGTGTCTGCGCGATAAATACTTCGATTTCCTTCAGCTCGCAGCCCTGTTCCTCGGAGGGGGAACAACGACCCAACCATTGTTTCGTGTCCCTGGTCCATCCACCACGCGAGGTGGATGTCAATAGGCATATAATGCATCAAAATATTCCTATTCTGACACCAGTTCAAGACAACGAAACGAGAGGAGTAAAATGTGACTAGCATGGCACTGTTCATTGCCCTGGTGTACTACTTCCGTTTTTAGCACGCACCATAAAACGGCATCATTATGCTGACTGAATTCGAGAAGTACATGAATCAGATGAACATCGCTGCAACCGCAAGCAATACCCTTTAACGGCATCTATAGTATTGAGCGGAAGATTCGGTCCGCCTTTACTTGTTGGACGACCGGGTTCCATACAACGTGAAGGCCGACTGCGTGACTCAGATGAAGACGGAAAATCTGACCAAAGATCACTCATGCCGGGCAAAAATCGAAGATATTCGGGACATCCGTCTTGATGGCTTCTTTACCAAAACGTCGCATAGTGTTTTGGACGTCCTGAAGAAAGGCAGAGCCCATGGAGAGAAGCAAGGCTTCCTGCAGATGGATCCTTTGGAAAGAAATATAATTTTAACCCTAATATATATATATATATATATATATATATATATATATATATATATATAAATAAATATATATATATATATATATATATATATATATATATATATATATATATATATATATATATACGAGGGGTGGTCAATAAGCTTTGTGAATCGGTAGGGCAAAACAGAGGAAAGGGGTGGCTGATTGTGGGGGTGTTAGGAGAAGTTATAACATGTCAGAACCTGCAGCCGCACGATCCTGACTCGTCTATTTAAGAAGCAGTAGCTGATCGCAGATCGTCAGTCACAAATTTTTCAACAATGGAGAAGGTTGATAAAATTTTTGACCAAGGAAGGCAAGAATGCAAAAGAGATCCATGAACGCATGGTTGCAGTGTACACCGACACCGCCCCTTCCTATGCAACCATTGCTTGCTGGAATGGGGAGTCCCGCTATGGTCATGAGTCCCTTGAAGATGATTCCCATCCAGGACGCCCGTCAGACGTGACCAACGGGGACAATGTAGCCCGTGTGGAAAGGATGATCCTCGAAAATCGACGGGTGAAGGTTGAAGAAATCGAGCGAGAACTTGGAATATCACATGGAAGTGTTATGAACATCATCCACGACAATTTGGCCATGCCCAGGGTCTCTGCCCGTTGGGTCCCTAGAAACCTCACGCCCCATGATCGATTTCAACGTCGTCAAAGTCCACAAGACCAGAGTTGCACAAGCTGCCCTGCGCGAGTGCGGATTCGAGGAGCTCAACCATCCTCCCTACATTCCAGATCTGGCCCCTAGAGACTACTTTTTATTTCGCCAGCTCAAGGTTGCACTGCGTGGACGACGTTTTGGGGACGATAAAATGTCCAGCTCGCCGTCCAAGAGTGGATTGAACAGCAGTAGGGAGATTTCTGGTTGTCGGGAATTCGAAGCCTCAGGGACAAGTGGCGCAAGTGCATTGAAGTCAAGGGTAGTTATATTGAAAAATAATAAAACACTTTTCCTCATATCTCGTTTCCTTATATCCGAATTGCAAAACTTATTGACCGCCCTCGTGTATATATATATATATATATATATATATATATATACGGTTAAAAGGCTACTTTTGGCAGACACAATCTTCGCCAAAGCCCTCAGAAGGAGCTCTTCTCACATGCACGACAAGGTAACACTAAAAATAGGAGTTCTCTCAAAGAGAACGCCTAATTTAAGTGTTACCTTCTCGTGTATGAGAGGGCTCCTTCGAGGGCTTTGATTAAGACTGTGTCTGCCACAAATAGCCTTTTAACCGCATAATTAATTGTGTTACTGCAATAATTTTTCTTATATATATATATATATATATATATATATATATATATATATATATATATATATATATGCTGTTTTGGTATGCGATCTACACTGCCCTTAGCTAATTGTTTCACATGATTGTACGAAAACGATCTTTATCAAATCTAGTAAAATGGCGAAGAAGTAGAAGCTAAAAAGTATTAAATCAACAACATATAATGACATCTAATCCAAGTAAATCTCTTTTCTGCTTAGATCTTTGTGATATTGATTGCTTTATGATTGTCTGTACCCCTTCCTGTGGCATTTTGTTTAATTTACACCTCATTATTTAAAAACCCCTTGAAATGTTAGCTGAATATTTTTACCAAGAGTTCTCCAATGCGCAAATGGCAATTGCATCTTTACAAAGAAATTACCTTTTAGATGAAGAAAATCAAGCTGCAGCATGTCATCGCTGCAGGAAGAAAATGCAGGAAACTCTTGGAAAGCAGAGAAATGGTGAAATTTAGCCTACCCTTCGTTGCAAGGCTTGCGGATGCCAAACTTTTGGTTTGATCTGCACTGGAAAAGTTTTCATCCATTATACTTATTTGACAAACAGTGTAAACTGCAATCTTTCTTTATCACAAATTTTATAACTCATTTATCATTTTATTTCAAGATCTCTCCTGTGATACGGTTCATCAATCAACCGGTAAATGTAAGGAAGCTATCATTGATTGGTTCAATATGTGCCGTGAAATTTAAATTTGCTCAAATATTGTTTCCGTTAACAATTGTGGGAAAATGGTAGGCACTGAAGAAGAACCAGAGGAATATTCTTGAACGGAGCTGGCCTACAAAACAACCAAAATCATGGAAGAATAATTGATGGTCTATTGGTCTTCAGTTTCAAACAAGGTAACGAATGTCGTTATTTCTATGTAGAAAAAAAATCCGGAAACAGTTGAACCCATTATTCTAAGAATGGCCGGCGTACTGTAACTTAAATCATTTAAATTACCGTCATTTAACTTTGAACCATCAACAGCATTATGTTGATCCAAAGACTGGGGAAACACTCCGTCAATTGAAAGAAGCTGACTGGATGTAAAGATTCGGATTTTAACAAAAACATGATAGGAGTTAGTAAAAACACCTTTTAATCTCACCTTGATTATATTTGCTGGTGAATAATGAGAAAAAAAAACATCCAAGATCTGTTTCTTAATTTTATAGATGATGTAAGATCTATTCACCGATAAAATATGTAAAATAAATGCGTAGATCGCATACCAAAATAGAATATGACTCTCCTAGATAACAATTACGAAGATCACATACCAAATCAGCACCTATATATACAGAGTGTCTTAGAAGTCGCGCATCATTCGGCTTGGAAAAACACATTTAGTGATTTTGAAAACATCGTTATTAATAATAATCGTAACAAATACTCAAACTGATCACCCTCAGCAGTAAAACACGCATCAATTCTCTTCACCAAACTGTCTTTTATACTCCTGAGGGTTTCATGGGTGATCTTTTGGCACTCAGTTACTATTTCAGCCTTTAAATCATCATAAGTGCGTGGACATTTATGGTACACAACAGATTTGAGATGTCCCCAAAAGAAATAGTCAATGGAGGTAAGATCTAGTGATCGTGGTGGTCACTCCACGGGACCTCTCCGTCCAATCCACCTGTTAAGCTAGGTCTGGTTCAAGTCGTCACGCACGCAATTAACAAAGTGTGCTAGAGCTGCATCCTGAGGAAAAAAGAAGTTTTGTCGTCGACTTATGGGAACATCCTCAGGATAGTCAAACAAGGTCTGCAGGAGCTCTAAATAGGTTTCACCAGTGACATTATCATTGAAAATGTAAGGGTCATTCATTTCCTCCCCCCAGATCCGAGCCCAGACCAAGATCCTTGGGATGCTCTGATGGTGTCCCTTTTCATTCCAAAGTGGATTGTTATCTGACCAATAGCGCATAAAAAATAAATTGCGTCAATTATTATCAATAAAGATGTTTTTGAAATCAATAAAGGTGTTTTTGAAATCAAACAATGTGTTTTATTTCTTTAAAACCAGGATGGTGCGCGACTTCTGACACGCTCTGTATATGTATAATCATCGATCATATATGAGTTCAGCTGCTTGAGATGCAATTCCGAGTTATAATTAGGCTCGATATAGCGCACACTACATGCCTGTATTTGCGCACCTCTAGGCATCAACCACAGAACTAAAGCCCACACTTACGAATTCTCGACTATCCGATTATATTGGGTTGAGAAATATTTCTTGCGGTTTTATCAAATTTATTCATTACCATTAACAATTTTAGAAAAACTTCATTTTTAATTGATAACAATATGCAATTTAATCAATAATATATCCTCCGTTGTTATTTACGACTTCTTACCAACGTTCAACTAGTTTTTCTATGCCTCTGAATTAAAATTCGCTGGATTTTCACTCGAATAATTCGTCTAACCCGGTTTTTAATTCCACATCAGTATTGAACGAAACGCCACGCCAATTGTTACAGAGCGATCGGAACAGATGGAAATCCGATGGAGCCAAGTCTTGCAAATATGGAGGATGTCGTGTTGTAGAAGGACTCCATAACGTTAATGAGGTTGCTTTTCACGAATAGCTTCGGCGAGTCGATACATCTGTTGAACGTAGAGTTCTGTATTGATAATCTCGTTGTTCGCAAGGGGCTCATAAAGAATGATGCCTTCACAATCTCACCACACACACAGCATCGTCTTTCGTGGATGAAGTCCTGCTTTAATCTTGGAAGTGTTTTTTATTGGGGCTAAGCCATTGTTTTCGATGGTTCATGTTGACATAAATACACAACTTTTCGTCGCCAGCGATGATGCGGTGAAGAAATATGTTCTTATATCCACGAGTAGCCTTATGACAAACAAGCAAACCTGCGCCAATCGTGGAGCGTTGAACTTTGTTGCTTTCGCTCAAAGCGTGTGGAACCCATAAAACGAGTTTTTTAATTTTCCCTAATTTACAGCCGATTCTCTAGTCGATTGACGAGGATTTTCATGAAGAAGATCGTTCAATCGATCTTCATTCAACTTAATGGGGCGACCAGAACGTTCTTCTCATTAAGATTAAAATGAACGTTTTGGAAACGTGAAAACCACCATTGAGCTGTTCTTTCTGATAAAGCATCTTATCCGTACACAGCACAAATATCGCGACGAGCTTTGGCTGCGTTTGCATTGTTCTCGTCTCGATTGAAAATGAATAACAGCAAGTGTCGAAAATGCGCCTTTCTTTCAACTTGACATTCCATTTTGAGGTTACAGAACAAAAATTAAATTAACACAACTTTTAAATAAACCGCAATGACTTATTACTCAACTTCAAGACGTAGCCTAAGCAAAAACCTAATAGTCTACGCTGTTAAGAGACGTAGCCTAACCTATGCAAATTTTTATCTCATTATTTATTATTGTTTCTTAATATGTGCACAAATCACGTCAACAAAACTTAAATCAGCACAACATTAAAAAAAACGCAAGAACTTATTCCTCAACCTAATATTAGAAAAATAGACTTCCACACTATAAACACATCTGAAGCAACTCTTCAATTAAAGACCGAAAGCTAACTTAGAACAATGGAATCCCATTTCGTTAAATTTATGAACCACACGTTAACTTGGACATAAGCAACTTCCACTATTACTGCAGCTAAAAAAAACATGAACCACTCATTCCAAAACCACTCTCACCAGTAACAACCTATAAAGTTCCCATGTTTTCATTCTTATCTCACTTTTGTACAGCAAAACGCATAAAACAGGTCGGTCTCAGAATTTTTTTAGAAAAAACTTAAGCACTTATTTCAAAATTACTCTCGGTAAAACGCTTGCATTTTGATTATTTCCTATTCTCAATTATTCCTTTTATTCTTGATCTTAAAAACAGTATTTATTTACAAATTTCTAGTTAGAATTCTTCATGAGAACAGATTCCCTTGTACCCAATACCTCTGCTGCTTCAAATCTCCCACAAGATTTCTGTATATTTATAATTTTGTGTCAAATTAATATATATATATACGAATATATATATATATATATATATATATATATATATATATATATATATATATATATATATATATATATATATATATATAGTTATAGTTATAGTGATAGTGGAGTAAATAATAAGTTTGAGGAGATTAGAGAGAGTACAGAAGATGAAGGATGAAAATAAAGTTTCCACGAGACTGGATATTCAAGTTCATATATAAATTGTACATTGGAATATTAAGATATTAATAAACCTATCTTTCTAGCACTAGTTCTACTTTCTATAACATTTATATAATTTTTTAATATTTTAGCACATATAAATTCATTAGCATTGCTTCGTATTAGTATGTACTAGTTCTAAAAAATTCTAATAACACTTCGACATCTACAAGCTGCTCTTGGAAGATATATGCTACAACAGAAAATACATCGATGGAAATCGTTAATGCAGCCTTGTTATTTATCCTCAAATTACGTACATATACGCGTGGCAACGCGTAACCCCTCTGCTCTTTTACGATATATATATATATATATATATATATATATATATATATATATATATATATATATATATATATTCCAAAATTAAACTTAAAATTTAAAATTAAGTCTTTTGTGTCAAAATTGCTGGTTTTGTTCATTATTTCATCTCAACTAAGATGTTCCTTATTCAATGCCGGCCTGAGGTGAGGGGTGGGGG
This sequence comes from Ceratothoa steindachneri, assembly GCA_963969495.1. Taxonomy (NCBI): domain Eukaryota; kingdom Metazoa; phylum Arthropoda; class Malacostraca; order Isopoda; family Cymothoidae; genus Ceratothoa; species Ceratothoa steindachneri. Next base: position 94,328,445 of record OZ018326.1, read on the forward strand.
GACAGTATGGAAAGCTTTTCATTTTACAGTCCTCCTTTGTAATACCATACCTAAAAATATATATTTAGTACAAATTTAATGATCTTACCAGAGTTTTTCGAGCTTCTTGTAACTCCCTGTAACACTTGACTTCCTTTTCCTTCTTTTTCACCCTGTACTCTGGCAATGGGGTTCTCCACGATCTTATAGGCATACAATTCAGCACCCAAGACCTTCTCTTCCTAATCTTCATATCTTTAACGTCTTTTTTGCTAGGATAATTACCCGACTCAGCATGTAATCAATCCTTCATAACCGAAATAGTACCAATGCTTAAATTTACCAAATTTGCAATCATCCTCTATTAAATCATCATCCGTAACACTTGAGACTTATATTGCTTCAAAATCAACTAACAGTTATATCATCCCTCCTATATAATACGAGACCACAGAGTTCCAGTTTTGCTTATATTTTGGGGTTCTTGGACGAAATAAATTTTTTTATCTCAAAGATCTCTCAGCAGTAAGTAGAGTAGATACAAAACCCAAATCGACCAGGCCTTGATTAAATTAATTAATTTATCTTCTTATAATTTAATTTAATTCTTTTGATTGTGGAAGGGGAACATTAGAGATTTCAAGTAAAGAGTGGCTGAGAGAATTAGAGTAGTCCACAAATTAATCAGTAATTAAGTTTGGTTGAACATTAGACATTAAATTATAATTTCTGCAATTTTATTTTTGAAAATTGGTATTTTTGAAACTAATCATAGGAAAACAGATATTCGTCATAATACTACTGTTGAATTGTATTCATTTTTTATATTTTAAAATTTTTTGCTTCAGCTTTCTTGCATATAAAATATTATAATTTACTTTCATGCATATAAATAGAGGGAATATAACTAAATAAATTTTAAAGATGTTACTGAAGTAGAATTCAAAGCCTGACCCTATTTGAGAGGGGGCAATGAGCTTTCAAAGATTTGTAGTTAAGTTTAGAAAACGAAGAAAAGCATCATGATGGACGAAGATTAAAAAAAAGTAAGAGAGACAAACTGAACAAAAACAACTATCTCATTGGAGGATAGATGATAATAATCAGATAATGCGAGAGAGAAACAAGACTAGTGCTAATCTATCATGCAAAACAATGGCAGAAGTAGCAGTGCCAGAAATTTTAAACAAATATCCACACAATTTAACAGAAAGAATAAAAAATAAATGTTCTTTAAATCCCTCTTTCCTTGGTTGAGGAGAGTTCTCTTTGTTTTCACATGCCTATTACGTATGAATGCTGTGTATGTGGGGCTCTAACCTTTCTGATATCTTTATAATATATTTCAGCAATGGACGATGAACTCGGAATTCTTAATCGACAGGTGGTGATATATTTATCACAATGTGAAGTCAACCCTTCATTTATTTGCATATTTCTTTCAACCAAATCCAATTTTAGTTTATATTATAGAGGTAGGTTTTGCTCCATGACAGGAATTCATTAATTATTCTCACTTAAAAGAGATAAGAAAATAATTTGTGATTTTGGTTAAAGCTAGAAACACTATATCTACTCCATTATCGAATTGGCCAATAAATCAGCGAAATTTTCATTCGAAATATTTGTGAAGCAAGAATTTCGTCCAATCTATTTTCATTGCTTTTTTTCCCCCGAGTTTCCATCCAGTGAACGTGTAGAACCCGCAAACTTCTTTCGAGAAATCCATGTTTCCGGTTAGAGGGTGAAATCAACACTGACGCATTCGCACAGGGCAAAGAGAAAATGTAACGCAGCTAACCGGCTAAAGGTTCAAACACGCAACAACAGGCCACACTCGATGCCCCGTGCTTCCCATCCTCCCATCGGTCATGGTTTCTCTGCCACTAGCCCGACTCTCATTATTTTCTGATCATCCCTGGTAATTGCTTTCCTTTTTATTTAAAACCATTGCTATGGCTATGATTCCCTTTTTACGAGGTAAGTATAAACTTGTATCTATTGAATTGTACAGCTTCAAATTAGAGAATATGTTTTTTAATTTGCAAGGAAATAATTCTCACTAGAAAGTTGGCAATTATCTTTCGATTGTTTTGTTTGAACAGTTTTTCTAAGAAAAAGAAACATCTTGTTTTGCTGCAATGTGGAGCGTTTTCGATCATTCTATCAAATCTAACGATTCCTGAATTCCAAAGTTAGATTCTGTTTTTCAATAGTCAATGTAGTAGTTATAGCAAAATGGGAACTTTCCTTTTATTACACTGGCCTGTGTTTCAAAATTTCTTTCAAGGCTACTAGTTTTTCCAACTGACTTAGAATCATTTATACATGCTGAATTTAAGAATATAATTAGTTTTCTTTGGTCAAGTCTGGTTTCTAAGATATGCTCTATTTATATTAGAACGTATATTCCAAAATAGCGCTACCATACAACCGTTTATTTCTTCTGTTTTGTCACATCTAGTGATGATTAACCATACATAACCCTAGTTTATTTATCTTTTCATGTCTAGATTTGCATTATAATGGATCGTACGTGTAAGTATCATCCGAAGAGGTTTTGTTACATCTATGGATAAGTCGCTCTTCCAGACCATCAAGAAAAAATCACGGATTTTGTGAAACAGGCATATCATGCTTACTTTGGAGTGAAACTAGGGGCCAAGGATAAGCCATTTGATTTCTATATTTGCTATAAACATGTGTGGAAATTTTACCGAATTTGATTAATAAGAAAAGGAAGGGTATGCCATTTGGTTTCAATCGTGTGGATAGAAGGCAAAGATCATGTCAACGACCGCTACTTCTGCATGACAAATTTGAAAAGCATCAATCGCAAGAACCAGCACCCGGTTCAACATCACAATGTTCCTTCTGCTATAAAAGCAGTTCCACATGACCACGATCTTCCTGTTCCAGAGCCTGATTTACCATGGGTTCTAGATTTGATTCTAAAGGCTAGTCTCAATACCAATACAGCTGATTTTGTTGCATAGATGCCAAAAGAGGGCAAGCCATCATGCTGAAAAGACATGACACGATACCTGAACCTTTCCAAAGAATTCACTCATCTATTGGGTTCACGTCTTCGAGAGAAATTCAATCTGGTGCCAGGGACAACATTCTATTAACGTTTATGGAAACATACTTACTGGTCTACTGTAACAACATTGAGACCGGTTCAACTAATTTGGCCTAAATGGGATGGTATGGAATGCAGAATTTTCAGAGACTCATCCAATAGAAGTCTCAAGGCAGTCCTTATTAATAAGGGAAATAAGTTTTCATCGATCCCTGAAGGACACTCAGCTGCAATGAAAGAAATCTGCAACAGCATGGACCGTCTGTTGTCTGCTCTCAACTACCATGAATAAAAATAGCTGATCTGTGGATATTTCAAAGTTGTTGGACTCATCCTAGGTCTTCAAGGTGGTTACACAAAGTATCCATGCTTTATATGCTTGTGGGACATTCGGGCTGAAGACCAGCATTATATCTGACAAGACTGGCCGTCAAGATATGGACTAGAATCCGGTTCACACATCGTTCTGTCTCACTCTTTGGTTGAACTGAGCAAGATATTGCTTACATCCTCGCACATCAAACTCGGTTTTATGAAGAACTTTGTCAAAGCAATGGACAGGGAAGGATTTGCTTTCTTCCGTCAGAATATTCCACTAGTCAGCATGGAAAAACTGAAAGAAGATGTATTTGATGGTCCTAAAATAAGGGAGCTCATAAAGGGCGCCAGTTTTGATAAGGCAATGAAATCTGATAAACTCTCTGCCTGGTTGTCTCTTTAGTCAGTCATTGCAAACTTCCTTAGAACCACAGAAGTCCTCAGTATGAGAAAACGGTTGATGAGTTAATGGAGAATTATTTCCTCAAACTTAGTGCGCGCATGTCAGTGAGAATGCACTTCTTTCGGTCCGACCTGGACTATTTTTCCCGAGAATTGTGGAGACTTGAGTGGAGAACAGGGTGAGCACTTTTACCAAGATATGCGTGTGATGGAGGAACGTTACCAATGACATTGGTATGTCAACTTTCGGGCTGACTACTGCTGGTGCCTTATAAGGGATTTGGCGTCTGCTAAACACAATCGGAAGTCCTTGAAGAGACCATTCATTCGTGAGTGGGTTTTCTTGTATGTTCTACTCATTTTGGTATCAATTATAACATTCTGTAAGTATTATGTGTATTTAATCAGTTCAAATTTTCCTATTTTGTGTACATTCGCCTACAAATAGATCAGAATATAGGAATTTCTGGCATGTGCTAAATGTATATCTCAAAACTTGATCTTATTACATAAAATGAGCATGACTTTTAGATTGAGCGTGAAACTCTGGCCTATAATTATGTATTATGTGTTATACCTTGAAAACAGCTCAGACCAGTGTTATAGAAGAACCTAGATATACATAGTAAAATTTATTTTGATTATTTACATTTTATAACACATAGCTCTACAAAACCAAGTCAATTAGCGTTACAGTTAATCTCAAAGTTTCTATACTTCAGTTACAGTTTAACAGAAGATATTATAACAAGGCAAACATTTTATTGCGTATTTTTCAAAAAATTCCCAGTATAGTAATGAGACTCGCATTCATAGCCAAAGCTTATATCAATCATGTGTTTAGTTGGTAGAAAAATGCTACAGACCTTAATTTTAATTTTCTTTAATTTGCTTTGGCCTTTATCTTTTTTTAATTTACAACTTTTCCATGTCTTTTGTGACAGAGAAACAGGAATTTCTTACTGGAAGCGCTCTATTAAATTCTAGTCAGAACTTTTTGGCGAGGTTATTGTTACCTCTACCCATTAATACTATTCAGCATCTTTGCTCGCTCTGTAATCGTCCATTTCATCGACCTCACTTATTGCTTCAAGATCTAGAAAATTATAAATCAAGATTTAGAAAATTCTACGAAAAGACTTTCATTATCAATTTTAAGTAATAAAATATTTTATAAATACCCAAAAAGATTTTGTTGCCTTATAGTTAACCTTTAATTTGTAGTCTTAATAATAGGAATAATGAAATTTTGGTATTTTTCCAAACCCTAACTGTGACCATTTGAAAATCTACTCATTAAGCATATAAGAGTATTTAGGGTTAAAATAAATCAGTCATGGTGCATACGTTGTTCCTCGGCCTTATTGATAGAGTTTGGATTGATTCATATAGTGAATAAATATTGTAAAATATAATTTTCGACTCCAATTCGAAGAAGAATTTATGCGAAAGGATTCTTACTATTTGGAGAGTGATACAGAATATGGGTCCGTTAAGTGGTAGCACTTTTATTGTAGTCATTTTTAGTAGTACGTTATTTATTTCTTTATCCTAGAGTGCTATCGTATGTTATGCCTTTTAGTTTGATAGTGATTTATAAGGCGGTTTGTTTAATTGTACTGCAGTCTAACTCTGTTGTGTTTGGATCAACTTTGCATCCACTTTTACCTCACACTCCTTTCCTCCCTCTAGCCTCTGTAGGAAAATTTGTCTGGTCTTCCTAATTGCTTGCTCTATTTGCTAATGTATTTGTTGTTGGTTTGCGTTAACGAGTCTAGTCTTTTACCTAGTATTATTTTGCTTACCTTCATTATCCTCTTCAATTCGAGATGCAATTGCCCAACAAGACGATATCCTACATATTGAGTTTCCTTCAAACTATACGCATTTTCTCGCCAAAATTCTCTAATAACCCTACTCTCGCTCTTTATCTCTCTCTCTCCCTCTCTATATATATATATATATATATATATATATATTTATATATATATATATATATCTCTCTCTCTCCCTCTAGCGAAGGAGAGTCTTTCAGTTTAATATCACCCTTTCATTAAGACACATTGGGGGTTTTCTCTCGTTGCGTCTCTGCACCATTCTTACCCACTCATAATCTTGCAATATCCGTTAGTATTATTTCCACCTAACTTCTAGCCTAACAACCACTTTACTGTCTCTTCTCTCTGCCCCTTCCACCTCACTAATGGTTGTCTAAACTGCCAATCCTTGTCGAATAAGGCAACATTAGTTTATGGCTTAATCATATGCAACAAATTAGGTCCTTCCGGCCTTGCCAAATTATGGCTCAAAGAGATCAACGCTATTTCACCTACCTACTCTTGACATGATTTTAATTCCTCCAAGTAATATTGGTGTTAGTTGAATTACTGTATCCTCTCCAACTCTTCCTCTCTCTCATTGCAACCAACTGTTATTTTTTTATACCTTGGCTATAGAGCTGTGTCCTGAATTTGCGGCTATCAATTATTTATTTTGTCTCTTATATTAAATCTTCATTAACGACTGGAGTAAACTTATAACGTGGCCTCTTCTAACCCATCTTCAACCTTGATGATTTTAACACCAGCCGACCTAGTTTTTAACCTAAATTCTCATTTAACCCACCCACATAATTGGAAATATACTTAATCTTGTCATTTTTCCTTTCGAAATCATAACCATGTCTAAAAGGACCATTCCAGAGCACTCAAGATCATTTTTTCAAAAATAGTTTTATCTTTCCTTTTTAGCCAACAATAGCGTATTTAATGCCGTTACATCTCGTCATCGTCGGCTCTCCCCGCCATCTTCCAGGAATTGATCCCTATCGATCATGTCTTACCCCTCCTCTTACTGAAATCAATTCAAACTACTGATCTCTTGATGTTCCTGCGCTCCTTTCTCCGATTGTCTTTCCTACCTGAAGTCCCCTTATCCCTTATCTTTAACTACTCTCGCCGACAGCGTTATGCTTGATTATCTGAAATTATTTGGAGAACAAAGCAGAACAGGCGAACCTGCAAGATACATCCTTGGAATACCAGTTTTTATGGTAGTCAGAAGACAACAGTTTCTCTCGTCTACTCCATTTCTAGTCAGTCTTAGATCGTTCGTGTGAAGTCTACATGTGGTGGTGACAACCTTCGCATTTCTCTGACCTATTTTCCGACAAGATATTTCATAACCAATCTGATATTCAATACACGCCTGTTTCTTGCCACCTAGTAAATCCATTCTCCTTACCGGTTCGATAAAATAAGGGGTACATGGGATGAAAGAAGACAAGTCTCATAAAATGGCAAGGAAATTTAAGGGTGTGGTAAATTTCTTTGATTTTAGATTGCAATTTTTGGCCTAATAGATTTTCGATAAATTTGTTGAATTTAAACGTTTCCTCAGAAATATTACAATTGGTATTTATTTATTTAATTTATTGATTTAATATATTAAATTAGGCCTCGTTTATAATAGTCATAAGATTTGTATGCAAGCTTGGCGTTCTTAAATTGCTTTCGCGATTGTATATATTTAAGTAGTTAATTAACCTCGAGGCAATATATCCTGGTTTTTTACATGGTTAAAAAGACTGGAAGCATTGCTCGCTCTACGAATGTCCCCCCTATGAGCGAGCAATGCTTCCAGTCTTTTTAACCATGTAAAAAATGCCAATCATATAATAGATTTTTCTAGTGCTAAAATAATTTACAATTGTAGCGATTATAATAAAAGAAAAATAATTGAATCTTCACTAATTTGAGAAATTCCAAATTTCAATTTGTCAGAAGGGCAGCATAAATGTAGCCCCTATATATCAAATCTCATTTTAAAGGATATTGTTAATCACCTTAAGCTAACGCCTCCAGATTAATGTTAGTTGCCTGTTATTATATATTCCAATATTTCAGTTTTCTGTGTTGATTTCTCTTAGTTAACAGCTGAAGATGATATGATAAACTACATATCGAAACTAGTCCCGTTTTAATAACCGTTTAAATAATAATAAGAAACTTTATGCTCCAATAACAGTGGTTTTCTTGTATATTTATTTACTCGTTATTGAGTGAAACAGCGTTTTCATAATATTTATATATATATATATATATAAATATATATATATATATATATATATATATATATATATATATATATATATATATATATATATATATATATATATTGCTCTGTAATGACACATTTCATTAAACCATGGCGGATTAATTAAATAACTAAATGTACAAGGAATAAAATTATGTCCTTATTGAATTAAGCCTGGACTGCATATGAAATATGGTCTTAGAAATTGGGACAAAACAGCCGATTTATTAATGGATTTATCATGGTGAGAATATAATTGAATATAAGAATTTTAATCTTTGGTTTATGATATACAGTCTAGACTATAGAAATATTGATACTCCTAAACTTCATGTCATTAAAAGGTAAACAATTATTTGTTTCTAATCGCCCTCGAATTTATAATGTGGTGCAATTTGATAATATTTTAAAGATCTTTTGATGCACTCTTCTCTTCCAATGACTCAGGAGCCTTTCCAATCCATTGCCTAGTTATTTAGAGGCATCAATTGTGAAATTGAATGTAAAGGATAGTTACTTCTGGAGTCGCTTCTGTGTTCGTTGAACCTGGTCTTAACATTTATATCCGTTTGGCCGCTCTATTTCCCGGGGCATTTGGTACATGTGATCTTGTATACACTTTTTGATTGCTCCTTACCTCCTAATTTATCTGTTTTCTTTTGTTAATCTAGCTGCGTAATATGTTTTTGCGTTTTGCGCCACTTATATAACAGTGTGGGAAGAGTCACGCTCTTACTTCAGATATAGTCGTTGTCTCACATGGTGTTCATCTCCTTTGTGTATCTCCACTTAGGTTCCAGAGTCAGCTAAACTTAATTATTTTAACAAACGTCGGTGGTTAAATTTTGACTGGAACACGGCTTTCAACTTCTTCTATTGTTCATCTACAGTAGTCTGTTATAGTACAGCGGATAATCTCTCACATATGAAGAATTGTGCACATAATGACTAGAGCATTAAACTTTTCCTAGTTTTAGTACATACCATAAGGTTCATTTTAAGATAGGGAGGTAAGTCAGATTTGACCTATGTCGGCAGTGAGAGATCAATTACCTCAAAATTCCCAATATTGATGATTTCAAACAACCTTTTTGATTTACGGTTATTAATACACCAAACTCGCCGAGAACATGTAGAAACGAAAATAAAACACATTTTTATCATGCTAATTTTGAATATTTTGATAAAGTGTACTTTTAAAAAATTTAACCAAATTTTGAAAATTTTTAAATTTGCTTCTTCTCCGTCAATTTTCACCATAGGTAAAATTAGACAGATTTAGAATTGTGAAAGTATTTAGAAAAAAATATTGATCGTTTTTAAAGAAAAATAAAACTAAAATACTTAAAAAAGTTCACATTTTTTCATTTTTGTTCTTGTATCCTTAACTTTTCGTTCTTTTGTGTCGATACTGTAAACGAAGAAAAAAATCGAACCATAATTTTTCTAAATGCTTTTAAGATTCCAATTTTTTTTTCTATGACTGTAAGAGTTTAATTACGACAGCATATCAAATATTGATGTTAATGAATGCAGACTGTATTGGTTGGTACTAATACAATTGTTTTTCGTATGTGTTGCAGGATCCCTACTTAATGGTCGAAGCTAAGATATAAGCACCCAAGTCCTGATCGTCACTATAGTAAAGCGCCATATGCTCAGAGACCCAGCCCAGCCCTCTCCATGTAAGCAATCAAGACTACCCCCAAGAACAGTCACCTTTGCATAATTTGCAGGGCAGAGACAGATGAAACTTTGCAGTGCCCACTAAGATCTACCATGCTTGATCAGCAGAGCAGAATCCTCTTTAGGACAATCTAGTACCGGCACTTCAACCGTGTGCACGCGATCAGATAATGCCCAAATGCTTCCACAGTTAACCGATCATATGTTTTTTTTCTGCAATAAGCCAGCTAGCACTACAGACTGCAGGCAGCTACAAAGGAAATTGAGAAGAAGGCTTGTAGATGTGCCACTGAATTGCGGGACACTGAACTGCTGCCTAGGTATCTGCAGGAGACATAGTTGCCATCGCGGCAAAGTAGCATCGTAACTGTCTCCGTATATTATATAACAAAATCAGACCAGCCGCACTAAATGACGATGAAGCGGATCGTCTGAGAGACATAGCTTTTGATGAACTGGTGATATTGAGGAACGACTTACATGCTAATGAGAAGAATGATCCTGTATTTAAACTCTCAGACTTGCCTAACCTCTACAAGATGAGACTGGAGCATCTGGGTGCCAGGGTACTCAATAGGGTACACACAACCAGATTTAAAGACAGAATCCTTTTTGTGCTTCCTCATCTAGGAGTTCATTCTTCTGGACCCAAAACGCTTCTCTTGTTTTAGAAAGATATTGGTAGCGCCCTGACAAAGGCCTCTTCTCATGACAGTGATGCCTTGTACCTAGTAAGATCAGCACAGGTATTCCGTATTGAGATGTTTGAGTCAAGTTCACCTATGACTGTGCGTTCCAAGGTGAGTGTCATAAAGATTCTGTGAAATCATCCCTCGTTGCTTTGGTAAACATGATCCTCGGTAGGGCTAACATCAAGCACTAGAGTCAGTCTGGCAACCCAGGCACCACAAGTGCTGCTCTTACAATATCGCAACTTATGGTGTTCAACAGTGTCAAGCATGGACGCAGTGTGGAGTCAACCTCAGTGTGCCACAGCTGCGACAGAGAAAAATGACTTCTAATCTACTTGTTCCTCAAGATTCACGCTGTAACCCGGAGCAGAGGGTTGATTTACACAATGTTTAACTTAGGAATGCGTTTGCCATTTGATAGATTACTACAGCTTACAGCAGACATTACAAATGGTGTCTGCTAGCGCTTCAATATGGAAGACGTTGTTTTCCCACCCAAGCTGAGCCAAGGATTGATCACTACTGAGGCTGTTTATAATTATGACTGCAAAGGATTCTTTTCAAGGTATTAGCATATCCTTAATGCAAGATTTATCACAAAAAATGGCGGAATCCACCGTGCTGAAGTGGTGGTTGGGCAAGAAATTTCTTCTTAGTGCTCTAGAAAGTATTTCCTCAACATAAGCAGCACTCCAGCAGCACATCAAGCGTGCATGTCTCCAAGGCAACTGCTGGAACTAAACTCTGGTCCTAAATCCTGAGTTACTAAGCTCATCTAACTGGGGCTACACAAAGGAGGTCTTTGAACCTTACTCTCTGAGGCCTAATTTCTTGCCACGAACATATCCACTACGGGTGCAAGAATGGATGTAACGGCCGCTGCAAATGCACCAAGGCTGCAGCACTCAAGTGCGCTGCATTATGTGCATGTTTGGGAGAATGTTAGGTTTAATCAAACACCTTTTCAATTAGGAATGTATTTAGATAATTCGTGTATGTTACATGTACTGTTATGTACTATACATGTGTCTGAGTTCACTCACCTTACTGTACTTGTAAGCTTACGGAATTCGTTTAGTGCAAATTGAAAAATAAAGTTAAACAGATTATCTTACAGCTCGATTGAATGCAAGTTATTCTAGACAGCACAATAACCTAAATGAGTATTTCAATAAATTTATTTTCGGATGTAACTTACCTGATTTTAATCCTGTGATTTTGTATATGGCTCTCCAGAAGATAAAGGGTCCATCCAACGCATGTCAACATAACATTTAGTTTTAGTTTTCTTTAAAAAACGTCTATATTTCTTTTCTAAATGCTTTCACGATTCCATATCTGTCTATTTTTTTTGGTCTATGAGGAAAATTGACGGAGGGCTAACAAATTTTAAAAAATAAACATTTGGGTGAAATTTCCTAGAAAATCAATCCATTAGTAACCTTAAAATTATTCAATTTAAATGCTCTTTTCCCGTTCGGGACAGAGAATGTTTCTTATTTCCACCTCGATTCAAAACAAAATGAGAGGAGAAAAGCCTGGTTTTACGATATTTATGAAATAGGCATAAATCACGCACATTATAGATCCATTTCCATAGATGGATCTAATTTAACGATTTTCTTTCCCTGTTCTAGGCATTTTGCCTCTTGCGGGTAGGTGGTGCTATTCTTTTTATTTTTATCCTCTATGATTTTCCTTTTTTTATCGTTTGCTATGTTGTTTTAAACTGGTCATGACATTAAGAGTATGCGGTGGGTGTTTCCGCAGTTAATGGACTACTTATTGCTGCCTTTTGACACTCTCTTCAGGCGTCTCTTGAGCGGCCAAATTCCGAACACACCTTTCCTTTGAATTTCCAGTCTTTCTTCCGTTGAGTGTTGCTCCAAAACCTCGAGAGAAAGACATCCCTGGGTAGAAACATATGTCAAGAATATGGACTTTCAGGGATATCGTGCAATGCATCTTGCCGTAGTTTCTCACCAAGTTCTCAACAAATTCTACATAGTTTTCGGCTTTGTGATTATCTAGGAAGCCCAGAACCATTGCGTTAAAGCTGTTCCACGCTCCTTTTTCGTCCAAGTGAGCTTCTCGGAAAACTACTTGCCCTCCATGATCTTTAAAATTGTGCACCGACGAAGACCCCGGCTTCCACCTAGGGCGCAGATATCTTAGAAAGGAAATCATGGAGATAATTAAAAGCTGGAGATTCCTTATCTAGAGCTCTGACAAATTGTTTCATAGGGCCAAATTTCCGGGGTCCAACAAAGGCTTCCATTTGACATTGATTCTCCCCATACTAAACTCGGTCCGTTGTGGTCAATCCTGCTGATGGTAGTGTGTCACGATGTCCTTGCTGTCCCAAAGACAAAGATAACAAGGAAACTTAGTAAGGCCGACTTGGAGTCCCATCAAAAAGGACACCATTTTGAAGTCTCCGATAACCTCCCAACCGTACTCTTCATATTTCAATGCATCTAGCAAGATTTTGACACTGATGTATTGTTTTATGAGCTGGACCGAGTGAGCAAGGGGATGAGATGGATACATGTTTCCGTTAGGAAGCAGCACTGCTTTGAGGCTCATGTACGAGCTATCATTGAAGAGGTACCACTCCTTGGGGTTACAGGCGATTCAGATTGCCTCAAACAGACCGGTCAAATTGTGACAAAAGCAAAGCTCATCATGAATTATAAAACCCTTGAAAAACACTGGTGACGCTTACTGGTGACTTGATATTTGCACACTGCCATCTAACAAATCCCATGACTTGAGTCTCAAAGTTAAAAGCTCGGCATTGGAATATGTGAGACCAAGATCTCTGACAACGTCCTTGACATATTTTTGGTTGAGATCTGTTTGTTTCCTCAGTTGCACCTCTGTAATCTAAATCAATGTCTTTATCCTCTTTTGAACTGCTTTTCCTCTTTAAAACTGCTGTTCTCTTTTTGAAAGAGTGGGTACGGGGAGCTTAGAACTGTGTGGCACTGGCGCAATAGATGACTAAAGCTCTGGATACATTATAACAAACGCATATTTGCCTGCTCGACTTTTGGAATGTTTACCAATGCAAAAGAAAGAATTGCTTGAGTGGTCAGTTGGTTCCCTCCAAATTCGTTAAATTGCGAAATTCCTAGCTCTTTTATTCTACGTACCATCCCATAAAGAAAACAAAATGAAAACACAGGTATAAATATACAAATACTTTTCACTTAGTGTTATTAAGAATGTTAAAAACAATAAAAAATCCAGTATTCAAATAAACAAAACACCACATTATATATATATATATATATATATATATATATATATATATATATATATATATATATATATATATATATATATATATATATTACCTTCCAGAGTTCTTTTGCAGAGATCGCAGGGAAATGAGGTGTCCCAAGTTTGCCTTGATCTCCGACTGGCATGCCGAAATATACCTTGTAGGTCTCACACATTTTAGCAGATCTCTCTAGACAGTACTTTTTGGCTCTTGTCTTAATAAATTTGCCGCAGACATAGCAAAATGCGTCTGTCGGATGCTTACAACCTCTTTATGGGATGTGTGACGAATGCTTCTATCAATGTAGAGTGAAAATATCTGCGCTGTGACGGCTAAAGTTAAACTGATCTGTTGAGTAGACGTTTTTGCCAGAATGTTCTAGAATTTCTTCAAACATATAAAAAATTCTCGAAAGTTCTAGAAAGCTCTTGTGTTTATTTTTCAGCAAATTAGTGCTGAATCGATGAGGAATGTAAGAAAACTGTCATTGCTGTCAAAGTCGCAAAAAAGATAAGGGAAATAATAGCTATTACTACTGTATTACTGTTTCTATAACTTTTTAAATACAGTATATCATGCTAATACCATAACTTAAAATAAAAAAGTAACCCTTGAAAATTTTATATATTTTATACTATTTGCATCAAAATAATGTTATTTACCATAAATGGACAAATTTAATGATTCAATATCCTAGCCACAAAAGCAAAGTTTGCGGATTAAAATTGCCTTTTTTTTATTTAATAGCGCCACAAACAATTTAGAAATAATACTTTAACCTCAAGGACAAGACAAAAGTGAACTTTTGTTACACAGTATAATGGTTCCCCTTTTTTGCGCGCCTTGTAAGGCTTCCTTCCTGGGTTCATACAAGTTTGAAACCGGAAGTCTCTACAGGCCTTAATTCTTAGAGAAGTTATTAAAAACTCGACATGTGCTGCTGAGTCGAAAAAGGTGCAGCTGAAGGTGAGTAATTATTCGCCTTCTGACGGAGAAGGTTCGCACGCGTGTGACCCAGACATTCCAAGAGTGACGGGTAAAGTTAGGAGACGGCTGGCTGTCTTGATGTACGGTGCTCTTTTTTCATCTACTGTCCTCTTAGGCTGATTTACAACTGTATAGGACTTCCTTGAAAACTTTTAAAAAGTGTGTAATAGCTCTTTCGATAGCGAAGCGCAATCGCTTTCTCTCCAAACTCGTTGTTTTATATTTATATATTTATATATTTATATACATTGCGACATTTTTATTAACAAATCTAAATCTTCCTGTGTATTTAGGTTTTACCTTATTTTTACAACCGACCCTATAAAAAATCAACATTTTGTCCTTTGTATGAAGCAAGTGCCTTACGAAACTAGTAAAAATATTTCTTTTAATTTTCCCCTTTCGCTCAAAAAAATGCAAGACAAGTAAATGGGGAAAGAACATTTACTAGGTGCGTCAGTGTTTTTAGAATCCTTATATCACACCTATTCGTAAATTTCTCATTAGCTTCAATGACTGTTTCATTTCTGGTCTGAATGTTTGATATGCCCGAATCAGATGAGCTTTATATATTTCGGAGATAGTCTTTGTTATAGCGCACTTGAGAGATGGAATGGTGTTACAAGGGTATTGATTGATCTATCAGTTGACGACGACTTATACGTAATTGTACACATTTGAGGTCGGGTAAGCTAGGTGGACACGTGTGTAAAGGAACATGGCTGAGGAAATTGGTAGGCAACCAAGTTCAGATTGTTCAAGCTATAAGAGATTGTGCAGATTTGTTTGAAATTGTATGGTTTTCCGTTGCGTACTCTGTCTATCAAGGGCTTTATAACCTTCACCAAACCTTGTGTGTAGGCAATAACCATGTTTCTTAAGTTTTGGGAAAAAATAGGGACTAGGGAGCAAAACAACTCCCTGATTGCTGACTTTTTCATGAAGCATCATTGTCGCCGGAAACTTGGTATGCATTACAATTGGAACCTAACTTGCCAATTTGCACAACCATTGTCATTCCTCGAATTTACCTTTGGTCCCCGTTGAAGTCTTTCTCAGCAGAGAACAAACAAAGCAACCTTGTTTCTTGATGTATGAACATGTAGAAGAAGCGCTTTGCACAAATCAGATGATTATCTTTCATCATACCTGTTATAAACTGACATCTTCGCATCACATACGACTACGGAGATCTTCATGCAAAACTCTTCTGATGGGGCATTCTAAAACCTTAAAATAACTTGTAAAGCCTTTGATCGAATTTAAGGTTTATCCTTGACTATTTCTTCAACACTTCTTGGTTTATAATGGTATTGGAAGCCCTTTCATTTGTTTTGCATTTTGATGCTTATACCGCATCGCTTTTATTAGCTTCCAGGTCTTTTCTAACTTTGGCAACGAATGATTGGTCAAGCTTCAGAAAGGGAGCAATCTCTGTACCATTATGTGAAGCTTTTATGACCACGATTATACAATGCCTTTTCATTTGCTTCGTCACTTTTCATTCATTATTAACTGAAAATAAATGTAAAAAAAATAGGTATAAGAAAGTTAGAACGATTCATATTCATTAAAAAAATAATGTAAAAAATATGATTTTAATTTCTAAATTGCAACCTTTAAAAAGTTTAAATTTTAAACTAAATTAAATTGTAATGAATGGTTTAATATGCCCTCTTTCATGGCAAACCAAAGCTTGTGAGCTAACCTAAAGTTGACGTTGATCCCCCAATTTTTGTTTTTTTTCTCTGCTTCCTAGCAGATCAATCAAAAAATAAAAAACATCTTGTTTATATTATTATTTAAAGGGTAATTTACTCGTTAAATGAGTTTAAGACGATATATACAACGAATATATTTAAAAGAGAAATGCTGCCGTCTTAAGGCAAAAAGTATTAACTGCAAAATTGTCAATTTTGGGAAAACGCAAAAAACGGATTTCGGCCTCAAATAAGGATCTGATAACATTAATCGTAATTTTTTTTTTGGGGGGGGGGTAATTGTAAGCATTCATCTATATAAATCTTGCAATATAATTTGGTTTAATCAGTTAATAACTTCAATATATTCAAATTTGTCTATAAATTTTGACTTAATGCTTTTTACCTCAAAACAGTTATAATAATTGGGTCATCTTATAATAAAATGATTTTTGTGGAAAAATGGTATAGGTATACCTATATCTAAATAATTGATAGGTACCTATTATATCATTAGACTCTATTGGTAAATACATATTTTATCATTTTAACTTTTACCAGAAAAGTTTGGAAAGGAAAATAAAAAAGATACATTGTAAAGCAATATTATTACAGAAAACAGAAAGAAAACATTGTAGACAACATAACTAGGTAGGTAATTGAAAATATTTTTTCCTTAGTTAATGCAGGAAACCTAAAAATAAAAAACTCTTTGGTAATTTTTACTTTTCCTACATACCTAATTGCAGCAAACAAAAGACAACACGATAATGAAAAAGAAATATTTGCAAAAATAATTAAAATTAGGGCAAATCTTATAACTGGATAATAGAGCAAAAATAGTTCAAAAGTATACCTAGGTATATGAATAGAGCTACCTACCTATACGTAAGAATATCAATTTAATTTTTTTTCCAACAAACAAAATCTTGCAATTATTGAAACCTCATTGTTGCATACGTAATGTCAGCAATCAAAAGAAAAAAAATTGGGGTTTATACGCTTCCAAGAAGATCTGGGCTGTTCTTGCTTTCTGTTAAATTGATCCAAAGTTTTTTCCTGTTTTCAGGCATTAAACTTACAAGCTTGTCTAAACTATTTTCTTTCTTTTTTGAAGATAAGCCTCTTGGGCAATCTAACATAGGTTTTTCCAATAATTTTTTTGTGAAATTTAAACTAGCATGAACAAAGTCTGCAACTTTAAAGTCTTCCTTGTAGTTGGTTTTATATTTTAAGATACGGCTACCCTTTTCAAATTTTGCTTCCACAATCTCTGCTAACAATGGAAGGTTTGTTTCTTTTATCCCTTCACGAAGCCGAGTTTTTCTCTTGACCGAAATATCCGGAATATCGTTAAAACAGGCACTAAAATTAATATCTAATACTTTCAAATTTTTAACGGATGCATCAATAACTGATTTCAAATCTTGATAGTCATAGATATTATCCTTTTTCCTAATATTTTTTTCTATGTGGCCGTGGATGCCATCGGCAGCCATGAAGGTGTGCCCAGGCACTAGATACTTAAAGGTGATGCTATTGACTTGTTCACTGGTGTTAACAAGGATTATCATTGCGCTGTAAAGTGCCCAATTCATATTTTGGGCGGCGCAATTGTCAGCCCCAAAAATGAAATTAGCAGCATCTCTTTCTGTTCTTATTAAGTCTAAATAATCATTGGCCACATGTTCCTTGTTTCGGCCCGCAATTGATTCTGTCCAGAGGACTGCATAATGAATATAAGTTGATTTTTCTTTTTGGCCGATACATGCAAATGTCTGATTAAAAATTATTAGGCGTGGAGTAAATACACAAGTTTTTAAACCTTTCATAATAGGTAAAAGAAGTATCTTTTGCATATCAACAGCAAAAACTTGGGTTGTAGAATCCCATTTTTGAGAGCAATCGTAATCATATGCTCTTCGTGCATCTTTTGCAAGTTCATTATGCATAGTCCATTTTGCTTTCAGTGATTCATATAATATACCTGAATAATTTTTAAAATATAAACAGGTGTCGCAAAGATCAGTAGAGTCAGTTCTAAATCCAATATTTAGTTTGTTAAACACTCTTGAGTATGTAGCGTAGGAGCAAAAATCAGGGTTCTCTTCAATAATGGTTTTATATAAATCCTTCACTGTTAATTCAGGGGATAAATATCTTCTATTTGGACCGTGCTCCCTCCTATAATGCGAAATTTGGGGATTCATCTTTTCTATGTGATCAATAATGATTTCTTCATTTTTCTTGTTGCTAGGTTCATGTTTTCCCCTCATATCAAAAAACTCAAAATCACTTAAAGAATTAGATCAACCTAAACTAGTAGAAGCTTTTTTAAACACATCCAAAATAATGCGATTACTTGAAAAGCCTATTGTGTGTAAAAACATTTTCTGACACACTTTGAATTCTGACCCTGACTCATTTAAGAAAGTGTATACGAAGGTGCATTACTTTGTAAAGCATGAGGAATTGGAGCGTCTGCGCTCAGTCGTGGGATTTTTCTTTATTCTTCCTAAAAGCCACTGCTTTTGAACAGATTTGTCCATTTTCCAAAACTCACTATGTATGGTATTCCGCAATTCAGGAGAAGTGGATTTAGTACACTGTTGCTTACACGAATCTTTGCAGGGAGGAAGCAATGGATGTTTTTCTCTTTGAGCTTCTAATTGAGCTTTAGCTGACTATTTTGTTCAGGGGGAAGAAGTTGAATATTCTGAGAGGGTTTTTAAGGGCTTTGTTCCAGGGGAAGAAGTTGATTATTCTGAGAGGGTTCTTGATGATTTTGTTCAAGGGGAATTTTAATTTTCTGAGAAACTTCTTGATGTTCATTTTCATCTATACTCCTATTTGATTCAGCATCATCATCATTTGGAATTACTCCACTGTAAAGGATAAAAAAAATTATTAGCTTATTAATTATATAGAAAATTGAGCTATATATATTATATATGTATATACTATGATATAAGTCTTATCTTATCTGTGTGTGTGTGTGTCACACTCTGCAGAGCCTAAATGGGGGCGTATTGGGAAAAAAATATATATATCATCTTATATAATTTGGGGCTGCGGGGTGCTTAAAACTATTTCCAAGTCCGTATGACCAATGGTTAAAAAGTTATGAACCAAAAACTTGATCTATTTATAACTTTTACATGCACAGAAAGACATCCAAAACTCTATTTCACATAAATTTTAGTATATTAACCTCACTAATTTAAGAGAAATTGTACAAAGAATCATGTTGTGCTCAAACAAAGGAAATGATTTCTCGGAAAAGCACTGTCTTTTGTTAAACAGCTGTACAATTTTTATTTCTTTCATTCTTGAAAAATCTTGGGTGGGCCAAAAAAAAGGGGTATTATTAAACAATTTACTTAAAATTTATTTTTATATTTTTAAAACTAAACCGTAGATAATATTTAGTTTAAAAATAGGTATAGAAAAATAAAGTTTTAGTCAGTCTTTTAATAATGGCCCCTTTTTTTGGCCCACCCTGTATATTTAAAAACAAACAAAAAAGTTAGGTTGACATTCAACATTAACATTAGCTATAGAATTTAAACATAATATCATCAGTTAAAAAAAGTTACTCACCTTTTCCTCAATTCCCTAAAAACGGCTTGTGCACTGGTAAACATTACGAAACAATTTATTCAGACCTTTCAATTAGAAGGACAGAAGTGAAATGAAATCCCTCTTTCAAATTATGATCGAGATATAGGTACCTGAAATTAATCATGTTTTGCTTTGTTCAAACAGATCAGAACCTGCAGAAACATGACGGAATTGCAGCTCAGGCTGAGTTCTCAATGCGAATCATATTTTATAATCTACTTAATGCATTTTGTCTGCAACTTGCTATGGGAATTCACATTGACATTTGCAGGCAAAACTCATTATCTAGCTAAAATTTTGTACTTAATGCTTTCTGCCTGAAAAATCCTTTTATTTTAGGTGGAGATAATGCTTTTTGAGCTCTCTTAAAATTTTAATGAATTAAATAGAATAACTGGCAACCTTCTAGTTAGATGCGTCTCGTCGAGACGAATCCAACGGTACCAAAATCTCAAAAATCGCATTTTTGCAGTTAATGCTTTTTGCCTTAAGACAGCAGAATGATTCTTCTTTCATTTGTTTTTATTTCATGTCCTTAGCGGTAATGATTATTTAGATATTAATTCTCAAAAACGACCCAATTTGTGTGTGTGTGGGAGGGGGTGGGCTACTCCATATATAAATATAAATATATATATATATATATATATATATATATATATATATATATATATATATATATATATATATATATATATATATATATATCAATGTAGAAATTGGGGCATCCTTCGGAAACCTCGATTTTAGTATGCAGGTTAAAGCCAGAGCCAGAACCACTAATTATTTCTCGAGTTTATCAAACTGCTTCAAAATATCATCTCTAAGCTTCAGAATAAACCGTGATTTCAGAATATGCTCTGACTGGAACACTTTTCATAAAGAGATGTCTTATCTTAAAGATTTTTTCAAATTTAATTTATTCCCAGCATTATTACTCGAAAGATTGATTAAAAGATTCCTAAATAGTGATTCTTCTCGTCAAATATAATGTATCAAAACAGAAAATATATCTCAAAATACCCTGACCAACAAACTCATCTTACACTTACAACAATTATTACCTAAAGTTTATCCACAAATATATTTATATATATATATATATATTTATATGTTTATATATATAAACATCCCCGAATGACATTCTTTATTCTAGACGTATTTCGACCGTGTTAGGTCATCTCCAGGGAATGAACAGAAATGAAATTATTCATTTGACATATAAAGTGGGGAATATAGTAGTAGGGGGGTTTTAGTAGGAGAAATGGAGGGGAAAATTGGAGAAATTGATAGAAAAGTGAAAATGAAAAGTAGTATGAAAGACAGATCCCTGGTAATATGGCATCTCTGACTTTCTTTGCGTTTTGGAATATATTTTTGTTATATATATAAATATTAATATATAAAGGGCATTCAAGCCTTTGTAGCAGTGTTTTTTTTTATCCCTACTGCTTTTGGTGAAGACTTTTCATCTTCATATCTGGGTTGTTTACAACCTGATTTTAAATTGTTTCACATTATTTTGTTTATTTTGTACTTTTTGTTGTTTGTGATGTTTTTGGCGAGTTAATCGCTTAAGAATCTTTGGGGAAATTTAGAAAATTAGCACTTGGCTAATTTAGTGAAAAGGGATTTTGTTTTGCCTTGTGTTAGTTGGGTATTGTGAAAATCTAAGTGAACCTTGGTTCTACGTCGTCGTCAATGAGTAGTCTGCTGCTTTTAAAAGGTTTTGCTTGTCCTATGTCATCAAAGTCCATGTGCTTGAGTACAAACTCGGGAGGGAGGTGTCCTTGTACTTTGTCCCAGATCTTGCTTGCTCTCAGGTGAAGCCTCACGTATAAGGGGGTTATCCCCAGTTCACCATTAAGCTCACTCTGCCTTCTCCGCTCTTTCCTTTGAGTTCTCTTTATAATATAGACAGCCTTATTTTGTACATTTTGTAGTTTAAGGTCTTGGGTCTTGGGAATCGCGTTTATAGGGACAGGCGGATACAGGAGTTTTGATCGAATGCATGCATTATAGATCTTTAGTTTGCTGGAGTACTTCCGTATAGGAACTTGAAATGTTCTCCCAAGTCCCTCCGAGCATTAAATGTAGTTTTAGCTACATGACTTCCATATTCACGAGTCATAATACGGAATCCCAGAACCGTGCCCTCCATGCGGCCTGGGATGCGTTCAGCCGCCAAATGGATGTCTGCTAGGGTTCGCCGGAATAGTGGAATTACAAGGAGCTTTTGGACATTGGTAAATATCTTCCATTTTCGTTCGAAAAAGTTAATGTTTTCGATTTCTACCGCCCATCTCTGTGCCATGTAATTCACATTCCGATAAGGTCTCGTAGAGCTCATCTTTTTATCGTGCGCAAATTGGACCTATAACGAGCCTTTAGTCAGAAGTTGGGGAATGTAGAGATATACGAGTTAACCAAGGGAGTTAAAAAGTTGCGAGTATATATATATATATATATATATATATATATATATATATATATATATATGTACATCGAGATATTTCAAATGGCGAAGAAACCAATGAAAGAAAAACAAAACCCACCTGGGTATCTCTAAGCCCCTCTACCTAGTCTCCGGAAACATATAAGTATGATGAAAATGGTAAATTTAGGAGACAGTTATTCCTGACCTCCTCTCAAAAGACCTACCCTCCGAGGGCGTATTACGCTCTACCAGAGCGACACGACGCCAAGTACGGCTGAATTGATATCCACTTATGTCGACTCAACATGAGATCCAGTTTCTCTAATTTCAAAATGTCGAGGAAGAGAAAGAACAGACCTCCAAAAGCCAGGGCACCCTCGGGTCTTCCCTTGCTATCCCTTCTAGTAATAAATGGTTCGTCAGGAGAAAAAAAAAGACTTTTATTGTTTTCGTCATGGCATCGATAAGTACTCGCCGAGATAGAGTTCCCCCAGCAAGTTAAGAAGGACTTTCATTTTCTTGGGCAATCCTAGGTTACACCAAATATAATCGGCACATTTCGTTTACCAAAGATCGTCAAGTGATCTTACCCCCAAGCACAGTCGGCAAAGTTCGATTACCAAAGATCGTCAAGTGATCATATCCTATCTGAGTTTGACACCCCAAGCTAGATAGATTTCACACCAAAGAGAGAAGCTCTGCATGCGAAACCAAATCGGTAGAAAATCATTCAACCATCTTCAAGCCTCGTCTGAGAACACCTTTTCAAGGTCACAAACGACCGACTCCTCGCCTCCTCAATCGTCGTTTAGTTTTGATTACTGATTCTCCGGAGCCTCGAAATTCCGCGTGCCCTTAGTCGTCCACTCCTCTCTATTACGTAGTGGCATGATTTTTTATTTTTTTTTTAAGAGCTCATCTGGCGACTGCCTACTTGGGCATTAGTCGCCGTATTAAAAACTGGTCTAGTACTAGGCTACTTTAAAATGAAATTCAAGATAAAAAACAACCCCCCATCAAAAAAAAGGAAAGAGAAGCGAGGAGTAAGCAAGCTCCAGTGTCGGGGGGAGGTCAAAGGGCGCAGGAGCGTGCGACCTATAAGGAAAAAAAAACAAAAGCAAAAACAAAACAAAAAAACTCTGCTTAAATAATAGGGAGAAGGCCGACCTCCCCACAAAAGTCAACAAGTCCACCAGTCAATGTGCACGCACTCGTCTCGAGTACAAGGGACAGGCGGTAGCGACCCCGCCCATCCCGGTAACGGGACAGGGAACGTGCGCGAAGATCACGCAGACTGGGACATTTCACATAAATGTGCCGAACAGGCTGGGAGACGATGCAGTCGTCACAATAGGGTTCAGGCGAGCGCTTCATCAGATAGTGATTGGTCACACGAGTGTGTCCGATTCGGAAACGACAGAAAGCGACCTGAAGCCGTCGCGGAATTGGGGGATAGGTCCATGGGAACAGTCGCGGCGCAATGGCAGGCATCTTTAATATTCCTTTGACCGTCTCCCATCTTCTTTGCCAAGCAGTACGAAGAGAGGCCCGTATTCATGCCATGTGTCGGTGGGAGGAAGAGTGAAAAGCTGGTCTGGTTGCAGAGTCTTTGCTGACTCTTTGTCGCGCTCAGTCCGCGCAATCCCTACATGTCCAGGAATGCTGCAGAAGATAATATCGACATCCGCCCGGATGTCGCGATTTGAGAGTCACTAAAGAACATAATCCGGTCTCCAAACCGGGCACGTTGAGTGATCTCCCGTACCGAGTGGTGTATTGCTACTAGCTCGGCCGTGAAGACAGACGCAGCGCCTGGCATAGCCACGCAGACTTCGGACGAAGTGGATATGGCGTGGAAGCCGACCCTCTCTTGGGACTTGGAGCCATCCGTATACACTGGCACGGTTCCAGCGTGACACGAGGTGTGCTCCAAAAAGGTTGAACGCAATACTCCCGGCGCTGTACAAGCTTTGGGAGCAGAGGCGTGGCGTCAAATAGCCAAATGTGGTACCCTCCTGGGTGGTGTCCTGGGCTAAACCAGGGCAGCCACCGGCCCATGAGCTATACCTAGCTCTCGAAGGAGTTTCCTGGCTTTAAACCCACAGGGCTTA
Organism: Ceratothoa steindachneri; assembly: GCA_963969495.1. Taxonomy (NCBI): domain Eukaryota; kingdom Metazoa; phylum Arthropoda; class Malacostraca; order Isopoda; family Cymothoidae; genus Ceratothoa; species Ceratothoa steindachneri. The sequence continues at coordinate 94,352,841 of OZ018326.1, forward strand.
GTGTATGACTGGCGTCTCTTGGTGGCATAGGCACCGTCGAGATCAGCTGTGAATGTAGTGAGAGCTGTTGGCAACTGATGGACGCGCTTGGCTCGCGCGTACAGGTGAGTTATGCACTACACGAGGCGTAAAGCGAGTGGCATCTCCCGAGATTCGACCAAGAAGTTCTCCATGGGGAAAGTGCGGAAGGCCATGGTCGCAAGGCGAAGGCCGGTGTGGTGGATAGAGTCCACCTTCCGCAATAAACGCTCGGCCGCAGATGCATAAAACTCGCTTCCGTAGTCGAGCTTCGAACGAACAAAGGATCCATCAAAAATTAGGACAGTAGCCCTATCAGTGTCCCAAGTGCTGAACGTCGCGGAACGGAGAATATCCATGGCTCGGGTACAAGAGACCCTGTGGCAGCAAATAGGAGCCTTCCCAGTTGAAGCGTCGGTCGAATACAAGTTCAAAGAAACGGTGCGATTCCACCACATCCAGGTGCACTCGATTAAATAAAAACAAATCTGGGTCTGGGTTGAGCCGTGGATGGCGGCAGAAGTGCATCACATTAGTCTCGGCCAAAGAAAACCGGATCCTGTGCGCTTCAGAAGGGCGAGAGACGCAGTTCAATTCCTGTTGGAGTTGACGCTCTAAAGTTGGCATCTGGGCCGCGCCAAAAGAGATCGAAAGGTCTTTCACGTAGAGAGTAGCTAGAACTTCTTCCGGCAGCACCAAGGTGATGCCGTTAATGCTCAGGGCAAAGAGTGTGACACTGAGGAAACTTGCCTGCGGGACACTCTCTACCTGTTTCTTTGGGCCGGAGAGGGCTCCCCCCACCCGTACGCGGAATCGACGATCTCGCAAAAATTCAGATATAAAGATTGTAGGTGCGCGAAAGCACTTCCAGAGAATTGGGTGAGGGGGGGTCCACTGCACCCGTAGGTGAAGGAGAGGAGTAAGCCTCCTCTCTGGTTCGCGAAATATGGAGGGCCCTTGTGCAAGCACAGATGGGGGGGACCTGCATTTTTCCGCTGGAGCTGCCCGAGGGCGGCTCCGTCGTTGTTTCAGGGGGAGTTAAAGGGGTTTGTTTTTTTTAAGATTCAGCCATGGCATTGGTGCCCTATTTGTGCCACGGGACACAACAATTCATCACCTTTCGCAGTTGCCCGCACTGCAAGAGGTGCTTACAGGCCTGGCCGGTGCAGGCGCCGCCATTTGGGACCACCCCTCCCGCCTGGTGGCCTGGCAGTCCATCAGCATGGCGCCTTCACCTTGAACACGGCGTAAAAAAATATAGATTGTCACCAGGATCATGTTGCCCTTGGCCAACATGGTGCCATCAGTGGAGCGAATAAAGAGAAGGCGTTTGAAGCCAGCGGGCTCGAAAACGCTAGGTAACCTCTGAATCAGGGGCCCCGATGTTATCGAGGCTCCGCCCTGTGCAATTTGGCCTCACGCATAGTCAGGGGCTCTCCTCCCGAGGGAGCAGAGGGGCTGGATGTGCCGATCTTGGCTTGGTCGCTTACCAAAGTGGTAGCAGACCCATCCGTCCCCGCAGCCCCCGCGGATGGAGAGGAGACCCGAGTCTTGTTAGTCTTTTTCTGTTCCTCTTGTTTTTATGAGAGGAGGGCGGGGAATGAACCCGCTTCTCATCTCCGCGGGAAGGAGCACCTAGGCCAGATATACCGGCCTCAGCCAGGGATTTCTTCGAAATAGAGAAAGTCCTGGTGGTCGCAGGGGCACTGTTGTGGAAGAGATCCCTCCCCTCCCTGTACTGCCTCGGAGCCCTCAGCCATTTGAGGAGGACCTTGCATAGGAGCGGATTCGGGTTTGGTGCTTGGCGCCGAGCTCGGATTTCCCCTCCCCATGGAAGGCCCTACCTTCTGAGGCTGGGTTTCCTCAAAGACCATGTCTATCACAGGAGGGGCCTCCAGTTGGCCATTTCCTCCCAGGACATTGCAGGTCCCGTTGGCAGCGTCACCAGTCTGGTGTGGGGAGGGACAGGCCTTGACCCCGGCATGGTTTAATATTCTTGTCAGCAGGTCTGTTGAGCGAAGCAACCGAAAGAGCCTTTCTTCCCTCTCCCCCCTAAGGGGGTTTGCTCTACCGAGCCGCTTTGATGGGAAGCTGTTCGCTATGGGCTGCCTGTTGGCTTACTTGGCAGTCCTCTTGGAAAGAAAAGGAGGGACTGCCGCTGGAAGCAGGGAATTGCCCGAAAGCACCTCCAGAGAAGGGGTGAGGGGGAGTCCCCTACACCCTTAGGCGTAGGAGAGGAGTAAGCCTCCTTTGCGGTTAAAGAAATATGGAGGGTCCCCTGTGAAAGCACAGGAGGAAGGACATCCATTTTTTCGTGGAGGTTCCCGAGGGCGGCTCCATTGATTGAACAGGGGAATTTGAGGGGCGTTTTTTTTTTTTATCAATGGGCATGGTTACCCTAAATTTTCTGCGAGACGCCATAGCCCATCACCTCTCACAGTAGCCCGCACAACAAAAGGTGCTTACAGGCCCTGCAGAGCCAGGCGCCGCCATTTGGGACTATTCCTCCTGCCTGGTGGCCTGGCAGTACATCGGCATGGCGGCTCCACCCTAGACGCGGCGTAAAACTGATAGATTTTGAAGAGGAAAGGAAAAGGGATGTGGGGAAGGTATATGTGGGGATGAAGCAGGTTGTTAAAAACCAAACACCCCAGACCGGAGCTCAGGGGTTAGGGAATATTGTCCCCTCCCCCCCTCAGCCCAAACCTGGGGTGGTTGGCTGAGAAGAAGGTCAGCATCTACCCTGTGGAATTAGAGGCTGGTCAGAGAAAGCTGTGGGGAGAGGTTGTTTGAAAAACCTAGAAGTAGGGAAAAAATCCAGGCTATCTGAAGGAAGGAAGAGAAGCTAAGCTGGGGCAGGACGGAGTGCTGGATCCCGTCAGCACGGTGGCCTAGGATTGCAAATCGTCGCGCCCCTTACGGGGTGGTAATCCTTGAATTATTTTTTTACCTTTCGAAACATACAACGTCGGGACTGTTCCTTAATTGCTCAAGAATCATCAGTTCATTGCACGTTGTAGGTGATTCCATCCTCGCGATGCTTTCGAATTAGAGAAAAGACAGTTGAATAAGGTATTTCAAATCGATCAGAAATAGTACTATAGGATAATCCATCTGAATGAATTCTAATTTTTAGTGGGGACTAGCTTGAGGAACTGCTTTAAACTTCGATTTTACTCAAAACAAACGTCATTCCTCTATCTCTTCATATCAATGAATGACGCTTCTAATATTCCGCAGTTTACTTGAGTATAGTTTCTAGAAATATCTCAAATTTACATTCTTACCATTTTCATCGAAGTTGTCAATTTTCTTTTGTTAAATAACATCCTCCAATGTTACTAGAGTGGTTGAATACTTTTGTCACCTGCTATTTTTTCATTAACAATTGTTGTTATATACCAGGAAAATCTGTCATATAAGGAATTCCTCAGTTAAATATATGCTTATTGGCTTCATTTCTTCATTCTCATGTGTTTATGAGAGATATACATTGTACGAGTATATTCACCTCTCGTTTAACTTTTTTGTCTTTTGAATTCGAAATAATTTAATTACTCTTGTTCTTTCATAGATCCGATCGAGCAATCGATGCTTGCCTTAAAAGCTTGTCTATTCGTAGAATTTATGTTCTTACGCGTAGCCGAGTGGTCTAGAGGTTCACATTAATTGAGATCAAAGCGGTTGCTCGCTGCCTAAATGTGCTTGGTTCGATTCCCACCCGTGCACAAGTTTTTCAATATAATATATATATAAATATATATATATATATATATATATATATATATTTATATTTGTATATATATATATATATATATATATATATATATATATATATATATATATATATATATATATATATAGAAGAAGGAGCAAATGCAAGTTCTGCGGGTGATAACAACCACCACAAGGCTTTCGGCATATTTATTTTCTGCCTTTCAAAACAATTTTGAAGACAGAAATAAAGGTGCAGAAACCTTGCATTGCAGACTATATTACAATATAGTACAAGAAACAGAAATTGGACGCGAATGAGACAAGAAACTCCTGTTTCTTGTCTCATTGCTCATTCGCGTCCAATTTCTCTTTCTTATATATATATATATATATATATATATATATATATATATATATATATATATATATATATATATATATATGTATATATACATATATATAAATAAAGTAGTGACTTAATATTATAGTCCTTCAGGGTGACAAACACAACTGAAAGCAAGCGAAAAATTCCCATGATGAAGACTGATCGTGTTTAGATGAGTTTGGATTGTATCAGGGTAAAAAGTGATGAGTTCTACCATCTTACCTTCATCAGTAACTTTATCTCTGACTTTATTCTTAATCTACATAAGCATTACATTTCAAAATAAATAACTAAGGGAACTTTAGTGTATTACTTAGTAGATTCATTGTGTGTACAAGAATAAAATAGTTTCTAGACAAATCCGTGATTTACCTGAAGGACCCTATGTATGTTGAAGTAGCTGATCTAAAGGGATAATGTAAACAGGCTAGTTTCGGGATTATGTTTGAAAGAGAACAGCACCTGTCTTTGTACTCATTTTATTGTGTCTTTTGGCATTTTTTTGAATAAAAAAACAGCATCGTCCTCTGAAGAGTATAAAAGGTATACTTTTTTCCCAAACCACTATAATCATCTAGTTGGATAGAATGTCTCTTAAATTATTATTATTATTATATATAATCATCCTTTGATTAGTTTGAAATCTTTGTATAAGAGAGAACAGGCCTTTCAATAATATCTACATCATTACTATGCATGAAATAGAGCTTATCACAAAAATCTCACCCAAGCCTGAAAATGCTGACTATAAATAACTAAACTAACCTGATGGAGGACAGCGCTGAAGCATCATGTCGTTTTTATATGGAATTATGGGATTTTCTTCGACAATTTAAACTGGAAAAAATAAATGAATTCAATGCGTTTTTTTCTAGCTACCAATAGTAATAATGGGGATCAAATCTATGTTTATTATCATAAGATTTTCTAAGCTGTCCTTTACCAATATTAAACAAGTTACCAAGCTATCACAAGAAACTAACTAGCTAGATTTATTGTGTACAAGAATATAATTTTTTCTAGTCTGTAAAATAGACTATACCTATATTTCTGAAATTCAATGCCATCACATTACCCAGGAGTTGATTTATATACAAATAAATATAAAAATCCTTAAATACAAATTCAGATATCAAAAGATTGTTGTCACGCGTGCACTTTTAATTGAATGGACATGACGCCACAAATGAGAAGAGAGTATCGATGTTATCAAAACATTAACAAGTTAGTTTAGACGATATTCTAGCAATATAAGGCAAGTCGGATCATTATTGAATCTGATAAACTAAATATTATTAATTTTGATACGAAAATTATTCTTATCTTCGCATTTAAGTTTCTATTACTATACTTTTAAATTTTGATATATGTACATGTAGTTATTAATCAACTTTCGGTCAAAAATCTTGAGATGGTTGATTTTTCTGAGGTATTAATAATGTTGACATATTAAAAAATCTAATGCAAAAGCTTATGCCATTAGAAAATAATTTTAATTCCATTAGATAAAATAGTGATAAGTATTCTCTAGACATATTTTGTTGTTATTTGATAATGGCTCATGAATCGAGTATGTAAATAATAACCTTTGTCACAGACCAATATTATATAATGACTAAATCGACTGTCATGTTCTTCAAGTTTATCAATATTTTCAGCATTATTATACGATTGTTCCACTCATGGTTACCGGTTTAAAAGGTATTCTGATTAATTAATATTTTCATGCTATTCCATATAATTAGATGGGTAAAATTATAATATTTTTAGTGTCATTAGGTAATCAAAATAAAGATAGTTATTGCTGTATACATAATAGTTTTTACACCGAGTGGACTATAATGTATACAAAGAATTCCTGCCATAGTTAAAACATTTCAAGAAACTCAAGATATCCTTTAATCAGAGGTGATATAAAGTATTAATTGTTTAAAACATTTTATAGCTAAGTGAATATGGTGAAATGTGGAATTCTAGTTAAAAGATCAGTCTCTAAACTTTACCTCTAGCAATGTGGCTAAACCAATATTTTACCATGAAGATTTCAGACTAATAATTTAGACGTAAGATTTGGCTGATATTGCCTGAAAGGCAGAAGGGGAAATAAAATTATGCTCAAGTCACTTTCCTTTTCAATAATAATTCATTAATTTAAAATCTTTAGCTAGACAGTAATTATCCGGCAATGCAGCAAATATTGTACTTGGAGTTACGTGCAACAGATGAAGAATTAAGAGAAGATGATATTAAAATCTGTATTATTAGTATTATTAATTTATCAGTTATTATATGTAATAACTGATAATAAAATGTGAAGTATATACGCACCTTATTATCCTTAGGTGAAGATATCGACACACCAACATGAACAGAGCGATATATAATAAATTATATATGACAAATAATGTAATTTCTGTAATGTTTACTCATATAATCGTTGAAAAATGAAAGACCGATGAGAAATTCAGTAAATCTGTTTTTAGCAGTTCAATTGATTTTGATGGATAAAATTAACATTTAATAGAATTTTTTGTAAGTAAAACAATTTGGAATTCAAAAATTGTGTTATTTCATAATTATTGTTGTTGAGAAAATTATATAAAATTATCTATTAAATAATAAAGAAAAAACGTAAATCTGATCATTTGAGCAAATAAAAATAGTGTAGAATTTTTCATGTTTTGATTGTCTTTATAATGTAGATAAAATGTCACCGATGGTTAACACTTTAAATACACTTGGTGACTGTACGGAATAAAATTACTTATTTTTATTCAGTATTGTAGGCATTTGTTTTTTGGCTCATTTATTTCACCCCCTTAATTTTATTTATATTAATAGTTTAGGGGATTATCTCTTATTAAATACTCATTAATTGTATTTATTCATGTTTTGAATAACTTTATAAAATTACTAAAACAAACTAACATCCTGAAATGCAAACACTAAATCCATTAATGTTGCAGAAACCACGTATTATTGATACGTAGAAATTCCTGAAAAAGTTCTCTCTAGTTAAACCCCGACTTTAAATGATCTGAAAAGAAATAATGATAGCTGTTTTGTGCTGGTGGTTAGCCCAATAAACCCTATTTCAACATATGAATAAAAATCATAAATACCAATTAAATATCGTGATCAAAGAAACTGACCAAAATTGCTTCAATCCGTTATAGTTTTAGTCAATTGAACTTAATGGATTATATTCTAAAGTTAATATCCTCTCTTGCAATTATCATCTATTATCGTTTTCACATACATCCCGCTGCCAGGCGACGGTTGTGCATGTATTCCACAGCGCCAGTGAGGACGAGTACTGAAAGACGATGACGTTGCTGATCCTGATTTCTTGCATGAGGCACATGAACTAAAAACTCTAGTTTCTAGTAATTAACACACCCGAAAGTTGAAGTGAGGCAGGCCTCTACCTGCGGAGATAAAAACAAAGATCTAAAACAATCTTCGAAGGATAAAATGGCTAAGATGAGGGTACAGATAACCCCAAAACCTGTGAAAATCTTATATTATCCTCTCGGTCATGTCCATCTATCAGTACCCTACTTCCTCTCTCATTAATAAGATGATGTAACAGACGAACGTAAATTTGACACAAAAAGACATCCACACCGACTTCTTTACTAATGAAGACGAGAGAAATCAACTTTGTGGCGACCCTCCCCTAAATTGGGGTCGTGGATTATTTTTCTTTAAACTATTATTCTGCCATGAAATACAGGGTTCTTCAGATAATTAACTTCATGACCTTCAAGTTGATTAAAACTCGTGAAAAGGACATTTCTTTTCAATGAAAACTCCCAAATTCTGGCCCCTCTCCGATTTCCTCAACTGATCTTCATAAAAGGCGTCTCAAACTCCCTCTTTTTAGGATGTCATACACTTCAATCATAAATAAAACATATATTAATCTTTTTCCTAAAACTTGTAACAAAGGTCCTATAATATATTTCTGCCTTGAGATTAGACTTTTTATCCTTCATCAAAGTATTTTCCCAGAAATTGTGGTTAGCGCGGATCAACGCTAATAAAAAAACTAAACATCCTCTGGCTATGTTTTATGTCCTTCAAACCCAAAACCACCCATCATTTTTGTGCATACTAAATTGGACCTTTCTATCCTATCAGGATCTTGTCCAACGAAGCTTTAAACCTGGGTAGGAGGAGCTACTAAATATATTAACTTGCATTTCTTCCATGCACACTTCATCTATCACTCACCTGTTATTAATTTATTTATTTAAGTCATACAATCATTTTTTTGTAATAAAGATCTGTTGATTCGCACACCTGTTCGAGATCTATCATGGCCTACCATTAGATTTACCAACCTCACATAAACCAATTCTCTCATAGATCGACGGAATATAATGGACTACATTAAGGAGTGATAAGGGTCTCTGCAATGGCTCCAAGTGATTAGCATCTTGATGGAGCATCTTTACGCTCAGCATACAGAGAATGGCGGGATAGACTTTATAGGCATGTTACTCTGACAAGAGTTCAAAAGAGATGACGTAAAACAAAATTTAGTTGAAGTCTGTTGCTATGCAAACAATGCCGGTTCTCTCTATAAGAAATTCAAGCGTTCTGTTCTTTAGGAAACTTTCACTTTTCTTATAAATTGCTTATCTGCCCATAACTTTGATTTTAATCATCTTAATTTGCATAACCTTTGCAAATAATAAGATTATACTTGTAGGTTATCATAGTACACGAAATTTTAAACCTTGGCTTTTCTTTAGCAAAAATTTATGGTAGATGTGTTGGGATAGAAAATCAGGCGTTCTGATCTTTTTGGGCAGTACTGTAATTACATTATTATCTAATGCAATCCTTAATTTTATTAATGTTTCCCTCATATATTTTGATGTCTACACTTTGTTTAGAAAAGTGCTGTTTGAAAATCTTTTCTTAAATTTTCTTAGTCATATATTAAGCAATGTTACTCTCTCTTTGCCTATTCCTACTACTTCCTTGTACCTCATTTCATTTTCAATAAAAATTGGAATTTTTGGATTAAAAGAAAAATTCCAATTTTTATAGACAATGAAATGAGGTACAAGTAAGTACTCTCTCTTTGCCTATTCCTACTACATCCTTGTACCTCATTTCATTGTCTATAAAAATTGATAATTTTCTTTTAGTCCAAAAATTTATATTAAGAAGTTCGGGTTAGCCCCAAGAATTGTTCGTCTCCTGTTCTCTTCAATTTATAAATGGAGTTCAAAACAAGACTCATATATTAGATTTACATATGGTGCAGTTACACAATAATGGGATTTTTGTGTCTTATTTAGAAAATTGTTTTTGGTTTTCTTACCAATCTTAATTCACTCGTTTTGTATATTTAATTTGTCATTGAATTTGGAAATAATATAGGCCTTCTCTTCAATTAGCACTTTCATTGATTTTATATTCCAGAGCTATTTTGATGCTACGTTTTCATAAGATACAATTTTATTTCAAATAGGTAGCCATTTCAAGAGAGACAGAATTGATGTCTCAATTCAAGATTCATCGCCAATGTGCGAAGAGAAATTTAGAAACCCCTTACCTAAGAATAATTATTTCTCTTTAAGAAATATTCCAAAATATCGAAGAGATCTTTTCTTCTTAGCTACTCATATTGCCTAAAATGTAGCCGAATTCTGAATCCTAAAAATGGAGCCGAGGAAAGGAGGAGATGTGGGGTGACAGAGGATGAGATAGAAAGTATACCCTGGAGGAAAACAGGGTCGTCAGAGACTCTTCTACGCCCATTAAATTCAGCTTCAGTATATTTTAAATTAATTTGCGACCGCAAATGCTACCTAACAGATCGGTTGTTGCTGGCTCTATTTGACAAATTCCAGGTAGAGTTAATGTGTAACTAACTGTATTTTCACTCTTACGAGTTACGACGACGTGCTCTTTATGACCATTTAACTAGATCCTATAAAAGCGGCCTTTATAAGTTTTGATTGTTGTACTTTCAATTTATTCTATATTCTTAGCCATGCAGAGGCATAATGTTGATATCATAATTTCTTTCTTTCTCCCTCTCGTTTCTTCTCATCGAAGTTTCGATTCTTATCATACGAGCGGTTGCCTTGTTTCTAAATGGATTATCCGGTAAATTTGATGAATCCCTAATAAAACAGAAGACCATTTGCCTTGTTACATTTGTTCCTATGTCCAAATGTCACACGAGCGAATGCAAATCGACTTTCAGCGAGTTTCTTTTATAAGAAAATCATAATTCACCTCATAACATGTAAACAAGTACGTTCAGAGAACTATCTACACATTGTCAGCTTTAATCGCCTTTTACACGTATCAGCCATTGAAAGGCCTTTTTGAAATTTGAGGCAGTTTCTAGCATCTTTGCTTAAGAGTAATTTTTGCAATTCTGCCATTATTGACAGTCTGCAAATATCACACTTTCGCTCTTGAATCTTTAATAGAGTGGGCAAAAGGAATAATAACTGAGAAGCTGACGAGCTCTGAATCTGATGAAAAATACATCAATTAAGGTCAGCGTTTTAAAGGGCTTATAAATAAATTTATTTGGGTTTGAGTTGATCTTTTATGCCCAGGTTAAGTGCTTATTCCTTTCATACTTTGGATGTGTAGGTTACTGTTTAGCTCTGTCTGTCTGTCTGTCTGTCTGTCTGTCTGTCTGTCTGTTTGTCTCGCTCTCTCTCTCTCTCTCTTACGGTCAATTCATATTAAAAGTAACTGCCTTCGTTACGCTATCATTTTTTTCCGGAACATATCCTCATTTCAACAATTTTACCCTGAATAAATACATATGTCAAGAGATTTTCGGGATGGATGTCTAGTTATTTTTCGTTTATTCTTAACCCTTTTTATATACAAATATTCAGTGTATGTAAAAATTATGTAGCCACTCATAAAACAAATCTTCTTTGAACATCACCCTTTGAGGACGTTCCTTTTCCGTACAATATATATAAATAAATAAATATATATATATATATATATATATATATATATATATATATTATGCCAAAATACCCTAAATATAAAATTTGAGAAAGTGTTGAAACCTTCCCCAATTTATTCGAATTTAGAATCCTATATATTAATTTGGAGGCGGACCTCAAATTTGTTTCCGAACTATTTAATTAGTATGTAAGATTTTTAGAAACTAGACAAAGGTTTTGTTAAAATTCGCTAAATAGTAGTTTTGTATCTTTAAACAAAGTGTTAATTATTCAAAAATATTCAGGACTTACCCTTGTTATATACTTGTTGATATTCCCGGAATATGGGAATAATATTTAACTGTCATATTTCCAATCACCTTATAAACTGTGTCGGATACTTGCATTCCAATAATAGAAGTAAGATATGTATGCACACCGACACTAATATAATCACCTATTTCACTGCTAAAAAGCTTAATAAAAAAGGCGCTCACGTTCTGTAAAGTTCAGAATTGTTTCGATAATATGCCCTAAAAATTTATGAATTGGCTGCGCGTTACAACCAGATTGCGAATTTTCCCGCAGGTTTCTAAGCGGAGCCTTAAAACCAATATTCTCTTTACTACACAAAGCTTTTGAACTTTCGGAATTTCTCTTTAAAAATGCATGTGGTTAAGTATCAATAGCCATTGGATCCATGTTTTATGTAATTCAACCTTTTATACTGTGATTATTTACACAAGGATTATAAGTATCGTTTCCTTAACGAAAAAATATATATACCTAAAATCCCCCCAAAATAGTTCCTTGCAAGGGGGTGGACTAGTTCGTGCATCCAATTGCTTGGTATCTTTTATTTGAGAAGAGATATTAAGATTAGTATCTATCATGCGTTAGTGGCCCAAGCATGTGGTCATTGACACAATAAAACATCGTGAGGGCTCCCCAAAGCTAGAAATCATGAAGGTCCCCCAAAAGATAGAAATCGAGAAGGTCCCCTAAAAGAGAGACATTGAGAAGGTCCTCCATAAGATAGAAATCGAAATGGCGCCCAAAAGAGAGGTATCTTGAAGGTCATCCAAAGGATAGACATCGATAAGGACACTCAAATAATAGACGTATAAAGCATGCCACCCAAAATATAGATATCGAGAAGGTCACTCAAAAGATAGACATCGTGAAGGCCACTGAAGGAATCAACATCGATAAGGTCTCCCAAAATATAGACATCGAGAAGGTCACCCAAAAGATAGACAGAGAGAAGTTCACCCAAAAGATAGACATCTAGAAGGTTACCCAAAAGATAGACATCGAGAAGGTCCCCCAAAGAAAGGAATCGAAAAGGTCAACCAGATGATAGACATTTTTGCCATGGTCAAATAATCGCAAAATAAAATGAAATTGTAAGAAGAGTTACAAACTCAAATGCATGTATTACTCTATCAGACTCTGATAGGTGTGATAAGGATGAGAATGCACGTTATAATAATTGTTCGTGGGGTTACTGATGAAGCCTTTGGTTAAGTGAACACGCTCACTATTTATCTTTATAAAGATTTTATTATTTTTTATTTTAGGAGCCAATCTGGCGACTGCCCACTTGGGCATAAAGCGCCGGAATCACTATCAGGAAGCAATCAGCGGGGTCGGAGGGAGGTATCCTTCCCCCTGGCGCGGGAGCGTGCAACCTACAAAGAAAACAATAACGAACAAAGAAAAAAAATAGAACCTTCTTAAATGAAGGGGAGGAGCACAGCCTCCACCAAAAAGGCAACAAGTATACCAGTCAATGTGCACGCACTCGTCCCAAGTACAAAGGACAGGCGGTAGCAACCCTGCCCATCACGGTACCGGGACAGATAGAGTGCGCGAAGATCACTCAGACTGGGACATTTGAAAAGAATGTGTCGAACAGTCTGGGGGACGACGCAGTTGTCACAATAGGGCGCAGGCGAGCACTCCATCAGATAGCAATGAGTCACACGGGTTTGTCTGATTCGGAGACGACAGAGAGCGACCTGAAGCCGTCGCGGCTTTGGGGGATATGTCCATAGGAACAGTCACGGCGCAATGGCACGCAACTTTAAGTTCCCTTCGACCGTCTCCCATCTTCTTTGCCAAGCAGTCCGAAGAGCTGCCCGTATTCCTGCCATGTAGTTGGTGTGAGGAAGGGCAAAACGCTGGTCCGGTCACAGAGTCATCGCGGACTTTTTTGGCGCCCTAATCGGCGCGCTCATTCCCTGCAATTCCTACATGTCCAGGAACCCAGCAGAAGATAATTTCGAGATCTGCCCGGCTTGCCATAACCGTGGCGTCACGGATACCACGAACCAGTTAATTCGGAGATTCCAATGCCCCGAGAGCACTCAAGGCGCTTTGTGAGTCGCTATAGATCACAATCCGGTCTCTGAACCGGGCGCGTCGCGTAATCTCCCGTAACGAGTGGTGTATTGCCACCAGCTAAGCCGTGAAGACAGACGCAGCGCCTGGCAGAGCCCCGCTGACTTGAAACAGAGGGGATACGGCGTGGAAGCCGACCCCCTCTTAGGAGTTGGATCCATCCGTATACATTGGCACGTTTCCAGCGTGACATGAAGTGTGCTCCAAAACGGTTAAACACAATACTTCCGGCGCCTTACAAGTTTTGGGAGCAGAGGCGTGGCGACAAATAGCCATATGCGGTCCCCTCCAAGGTGGCCTCCTGGGCAGAACCAGGGGCGCCAACGGCCCGAGAGCCATATCTAGCTCTCGAAGGAGTTTTCTAGCCCTAAACACAAAGGGCTTAGGGTATGACTGGAGTCTCTCGGCGGCATAGGCACCATCGAGATCAGCTGCGGATGCAGTGAGAGTTGTTGGTGACTGAGGGAGGCACAGGGCTCGCGCGTACAGTTGAGTGATGCACTGCACGCGGCGCAAAGCGATTGGCATCTCCCCAGCATCGACCAACAGGCTCTCGATGGAAGAAGTGCGGGAGACAACGGTCGCAATGCAAAGGCCAGTGTGGTGGATCGAATCCACCTTCCGCCATAAACGCTCGGCTGCGGATGCATAAAACCGGCATCCATAGTCGAACTTCGAACGAACAAAGGATCGATAAAAAGTAGGGCAGTAGCTCTAAAAGCAACCCAAGCGCTAAACTTCACGGAACGGAGAATGTCCATGGCGTGGGTACAAGAGACCCTAAGACGGCGAAAATTAGCCTTCCAGGTGAGGCGTCAGTCGAATACAAGACCATAGAAACAGTTCGATTCGACCACATCTAGGCGCTCACCATTAAGAAACATATCTGGTTATGGCGGAAGCCGTGGATGGCGGCAGAAGTGCATCACCTTAGTCTTGGCCAAAAAAAAACGAAACCTGTGCGCTTCGGCATAGCGAGAGAGGCGGTTAAATTCATGTTAGAGTCGACACTTCAGAGTTGGCATCTGGGCCGCGCCAAAAGAGATCGAAGGTCGTCCACGTAGAGCGTAGCGAGAACATCTTCCGGCAGCACCGAGTGATGCCGTTGATGCTCAGAGAAAAGAGTGTGATACTGAGAACACTTCCCTGCAGGACACCCTCTTCCTGCTCCGTTGGGCCGGAGAGGGCTGCCCCCAGCAGTATGCGGAATCAACGATCTCGCAAAAATTCAGATATAAACATTGGGAGGCTTCCTCTCGACCCAATCGTGTAGACAGTCTCCATGATAGCGTATCGCCATGCGGTATCATAGGTGTTCTCCAGATCGAAAAAGACCGTAGCGTAGTGCTGTCTATGAAGGAAAGCCTCGCAGACGGCATTTTCCAGTCGAAACAGAGCTTCAGACGTTGAGTGGAACTTGCAGAAGCAGCACTGTGCAGAAAAAAAATGGGCTACGCTGTCCACGAAAAAGGCTAGTCTAAGATTTACCAATTTCTCCATCAACTTGCAACGGCAAGAGGTTAGAGAAACCGGTCGGAGTAGAGTGATCTCTTCCTGGTTTGCGGAAGGCGAGCACAGTAGCGATTCACCAGGAATCTGGGTGAAGATCTTCCACCCAGATCCTGTTGAACAAATCTAACATGAAGGCCATGCCTCGCTCACCCAGGTGTCGAAGAATGGCGTACGGGACATCGTCCGGAGCATGCGTGGTGTCCGCGCACGAAGCGAGAGCGTAGCGCAACTCACTGACAGTAAACCTGTCGTTGAAGGGTTCTCCACCTCTGGAGGTAAAGTCCAGCCGGAGGCCTTCCGCGACATCACGACGTGCATTGAATGCTGGCGGAGCAGCATCACGGTTAGAGAATGCGAAAAAAGCGGTCGCGAAGGATTTCGCTACGGACACGGGGTCCGAGATTGCGGTCCCATTCTCCTGGAGAACGGAAGGGGGGTCCTGCGAAAACTTGCCCTGAATCCTTAAGACTCGCTTTCACACCTCTGCTAAAGAGGTCTTCCCGTTAAGTGAAGACACGTATGCCCACAAAGAAGAGCAGCGGGCGTGATTCGAAATATACCGGAAACTAGCCCTAGCCCGACGAAATTCAGCGACAGTGAAATCGTTTGGGTAGCGCTAATAACGCATGAGGGAATAAAGCTTCTGTTTGATGGCCGTCTAACATTCGACCGAGACCATGGGAATGGTCGGCGTGCAAAACGGCAGGAAGTCCTAGGAAGAGTAGTCAAGCCCGCGGTGATGAGGTTGCCAGAGAACTCAACGGCCTCATCTACAGACCTAAACTCCTCGACGGAAAAACAAAATTCAGTCATTTCCTGAGATGCAGGCCACCTCGCTCGCGCAAAGCACCACCGAGGTGGTCTCTCAGGCGGCAGTTGCCCTGAAAATGATATTTGAATGGGAAAGTGATCACTACCATGGAGGTAATCGCCCCTCCCCAATCAAAATCAGGCTGTGCATCCGAAGAGCACAAAGATAGGTCAAGGCAAGAAAATGAAGCGGTTCTCGGACAGTGATGCGTAAACTCATCCACGTTTAGGACACCCATCGCAAGCTCTTCGATCAGATCGGCAAGGACTTGTCCCCTGGGATTCATGGAGTAATCTCACCAGAGAGGATGCCTGCCGTTCAGATCTCCAAGCAAGAGATAGGGCCTCGGCAACCGTGCCACGACACGGCGGAAGTCCCCCGCGTCGAAGTCAGCTGACGGTGGAATGTACGCAGAAATGATAGTATACCTCCTATCCAGGTGCAGCTGCACTGCCACTGCCTAAAAGGAGGTATCTAAAGAGAAAGGAAGAACGGAGACATCATGCCGGGTGTAAACCGCGCAACCCCCAGCCCGGCCATCCCGCGGTGGTTGGGTCGCAAGACCCTTATACTCCGGGAGGGTGGGCAGAGGCCACGCGCATAGCATATCCCTCCTGCAAAAAGATAGCTAACGGGAAACGGGACGAGACAAGCCTCCGCAGCTCCTCCCGATTTGCCCGGAGTCCACGGCAAATCCATTAAAGGTATATGCACTCCAGGCATAGCTTGGAGACGCGGATGCCCTCCTCGAACTGAAAACCCTAACGGGAATGGCTGTACGCTTCCCGGAGGCAAAACCACGGGCGCTGTTTGCCGGACAAAGCGCTGAAAGATCTGTCATCTTCGAGGACTTATTGGGGGAGGTTTGGCTCGCCATGCGATACTTTCCCTCCCTCCTCCTCGAAACCGTAGGTGGGCGTTGCGGCTTTGGAGGCAATGGGCCCTTTTTTCAAGGAACCACCGTCTCCGAGCCACTCCCTCTACCACTAGGCGTAGGCAAAGGAGCCGAAACTCCTTTGTTGATGTCCTCCATTCCGGGAACAGCACTAGGAACCCCGGAAGATGGCCTAGCGACCATCTTAATGGGTGTTGCCTCCTGTGAGTCTAACAACTTGGTGGAGGTGCGTGGCCGTTTCGCCTTACGGGAAACGGTCACGCTGGAGGAAGAGGGTGGAGCCCTGGTTTTAGGCAGGGCTGGGTATGAAACCTTTTTGCTGCCAGCTTTACCAGGGGAGCGCCCGGGTTGGGTAGAGCCCGTAGAAGGGCTCCGAATGGGCGTGGAAACAACCGTGCTCGTTGGCCTGGATGGGCCAGGAGCATAGGGTGCCTTTCGAACTACTGAGGCATATGACGTCTCAGGCAGAGCTGGGCGTGCCAGGACCAAGTCCTTAGCCTCGCGGAATGAGACTCGATCCTGGGCCTGAACGGCCAGGATTTCTTTCTCCAGGAGATATACACCACATTGCTTCGAAGAAGCAGGGTGCGGCTCTCCGCAATTGACACACTTGGCCACACACGATTTGGACTTATCGTGTGCGACCTTGGAGCAATTTACACAGACTTCGGGTGACCCCGACTTTGCACGTCTACATGAGCGATTCGTATGGCCGAAGCGGTGACAGTAATAGCACCGCCGCAGCAGTGGCACGAATGCCTTCACGCGGTAGCGGGACCAACCGGCACGCACCGACTCAAGGAGCTTGTCACAGTCGAACGTGACGAAGAGTGTAGGGGTGGGTCTCGAAGCCCCTCCCTGTTTTCTCATCACACGTTCGACCTTGACCACCCTATGGTTGGCCAGCTCTAGGGTGATGTCCTAAATGGAGTAGTCCACGAGTTCCCTCGCATAAACTACTCCTTTCACAAAGTTCATGGTAGAGTGAGGCGTCACACTCACCGGGGTGCGAGAAAGTGTCCGAAGAGCACTTATCTTGGCCGCCTCGGCGGGATTCGCCGCATTCGCCAGAAGGCTGCCTTCCGAGAAACGGGTCACCTTAGGCTCTCTACCAATTGCACTAGCTAATCCTCTCCTCTGATGGATCATGTTGCCCTTGGACAACATGGTGTCATCAGTGGAGCGAATAACAAGGAAGCGTTTGAAGCCAGTGGGCTCGAAAACGACAGGTAACCTCTGAATGAGGGGCCCCGATGTCATCGAGGCTCCGCTCTCTGCAGTCTTGGTGTTAGTCTTGGTCAGGGGCTCCGCACACGAGGGGGTAGAGGGGCCGGATGTGCCGATCTTGGCTTGGTCGCCTACCAAAGTGGTAGCAGACCCATCCGTCCCCGCAGCCCATGCTGATGGAGAGGAGCCCCGAGTCTTTTTCGTCTTTTTAGTCTTCTTTGTCTTTTTCTTTTTTGGAGAGGAGGGCGGGGAATGAACCCGCTTTTCACCTCCGCCGGCAGAAGCCCCTAGGCCAGATGGACCGGCCTCAGCCAGGTCCTTTTCCGAAATGGAGAAGGTCCTGGTTGTCGTAGGGGCACCTGTCGGAGGAGATCCCTCCCCTCCTTTTACTGCCTCGGAGCCCTGAGCCATTTGAGGAGGACCTTGCATAGGGGCGGATTCGGGTTCGGTGCTTGGCGCCGAGCCCGAATTCCCCCCTATGGAAGGCCCTACCGTCTGAGGCTGGGTCTCCTCAAGGACCATGTTTATCACAGGAGGGGCCTCCAGTTGGCCATCCCCTCCCAGGACATCGCAGGTCCCCTTGGCAGTGTCGCCAGTCTTGTGTGGAGAGGCACAGGCCTTGACCCCAGCAAGGTTTAAAATTCTTGCAAGCAGGTCTTTTGAGGGAAGCGACCGAAGGGGCCTGGCTTCCCTCTCCCCCCTAAGGGGGGTTTGCCCTACCGAGCTGCTTTGATAAGGAGCGGCTGGCTAAGTGCTGCCTGCTGGCTTTCTTGGCAGTCCGTTTGGAAAGAAAAGAGGGGACTGCCGCTGGGAAAAGGGAGGTGCCCGAAAGCACCTCCAGAGAAGGGGGTGAGGGGGAGTCCCCTGCACCCGTAGGCGAAGGAGAGGAGTAAGCCTCCTCTCCGGTTAGAGAAATATGGAGGGTCCCCTGTGCAAGCACAGGGGGGGGACCTCCATTTTTTTGCTGGAGCTGCCCGAGGGCGGTCCGTCGATGGAACAGGAAAGGTTGAGGGTTGGGTTTGTTTTTTTTTTATCCTTATCATTGGGCATGGTGACCCTTTTTTAAACACGGGATGCAATCGCGCACACCTCTCGCAGTAGCCCGCACTGCGAGAGGTGCTTACAAGCCCGGCAGAGCCAGGCGCCGCCATTTGGGACCACCCCTCCCGCCTGGTGGCCTGGCAGTCCATCGGCATGGCGGCTCCACCTTAGACACGGCGTAAAAAATATAGATTGAGAAGAGGAGAGGAAAAGGGATGTGTGGAAGGTATGGGTGGGGATGAAGCAGGTTGTTAAAAACCAGCCACCCCAGACCGGAGCTCAGGGGTTAGGGAACTTTGTCCCCCACCCCCTCAGCCCCGATGCGGGACGGTTGGCTGAAAGGAAGGTCAGCATCTACCCTGTGAAATTAGAGGCTGACCATTGAAAGTTGTGGGAGAAGTTGTGTGAAAAGAGAGGAAACAAGTATTTTGAAGAAAGGGAGAGAGGCTAAGCTGGGGCCGGACGGAACGCTGGATCCCGTCAGCACGGCGGCCAGGATGGCAAATCGCCGCGCCCCTTACGGGGTATGTGAGGAAGGTATGGGTGGGGATGAAGCAGGTTGAAAAAAACCCCAGCCCAAACCGGAGCTAAGGGGTTTTGGAACGTTTTCCCCTCCCCCCTCAGGCCCGATCCGGGACCGTTGGCTTGAGAAGAATGTCAGCATCTAACCTGTGAAATTAGAGGCTGAGCAGAGAAAGTTTGTCGGAGAGGTTGTATGAAAAGCGAGGAAACAAGGGTTTTCAATAAGGGATAAGAGGCTAAGGTGGGGTTGGACGGGGTGCTTAATCCCGTCAGCACGGCGGTCAGAATGGCAAATCGCCGCGCCTCTTACGGAGCCGTCTGGGGGAGATCGCTCTCCTCCTTGTACTGCCTCAGAACTATAGCTATTTGAGGAGTACCTTGCATAGGAGCGGATTCACGTTCGGTGTATGGCCCCAAACACCTATTTCTCCAAATGGAAGGCCCTAACGTCTGAAAATGGGTTTTCTCAAGGACCATGTCTATCACAGGAGGGGCCCCCAGTTGGCCATCCCCTCCCAGGACATCGCAGGTTCCCTTGGCATTGTTGCCAGTCTTGTGTAGCAAGGGACTGGCCTTGACCCCGGCAAGGTTTAAAATTCTTGTCAACAGGTCTTTTGAGGCAAGCGTCCGAAGGGGCCTGGCTTCCCTCTCCACGCTAAGGGGGTTTGCCCTACCGAGCCGCTTTGATAAGGAGTGGCTGGCTAAGGGCTGCCTGCTAGCTTTCTTGGCAGTCCGTTTGAAAAGAAAAGAGGGGACTGCCGCTGGGAAAAGGGAGGTGCCCGAAAGCACCTCCAGAGAAGGGGGTGAGGGGGAGTCCCCTGCACCCGTAGGCGAAGGAGAGGAGTAAGCCTCCTCTCTGGTTAGAGAAATATGGAGGGTCCCCTGTGCAAGCACAGGGGGGACGACCTCCATTTTTTTGCTGGAGCTGCCCGAGGGCGGCTCCGTCGATGGAACAGGGAAGGTTGAGGGTTGGGTTTGTTTTTGTTTATCTTCATCATTGGGCATGGTGACCCTTTTTTAAACACGGGATGCAATCGCGCACACCTCTCGCAGTAGCCCGCACTGCGAGAGGTGCTTACAAGCCCGCAGAGCCAGGCGCCGCCATTTGGGACCACCCCTCCCGCCTGGTGGCCTGGGAGTCCATCGGCATGGCGGCTCCACCTTAGACACGGCGTAAAAAATATAGATTGAGAAAAGGAGAGGAAAAGGGATGTGTGGAAGGTATGTGCCGGGTGTAAATCGCGCATCCCCCGGCCTCGCCATCCTGCGGTGGTGGGGTCGCAAAACCCTTATACCCCGGAAGTGGGGGCAAGGGGCACGTGCCTAGCATGGTCTCCTGGACAACGATAGCTAACGGGGAACGGGACGAGCCGCGCCTCCGCAGCTCCTCTTAGTTGGCCCGGAGTCCACGGCAATTCCATTGAAAGAATATGCCCTCGAGGCCTAGCTCGGAGGAGACGCGGGGGCCCTCCTCGAACTAAGGACCCTCACGTGAATGGCTGTAGGCTTCCCGGGGGCAGAGCCCCGGGCGCTGTTGGCCGGACAAAGCGCTGAAGGCGCTGTCGCCTTCAAAGACTTACTGGGGGAGGTTTGGCTCGCAATGCGAGTCTTTTCCTCCCTCCGCCTCGAAACCTTAGGTGGGCGTTGCGGCTACGAAGGCGGGGGGGCCCTCTTTTCGAGAAACTACCGTCTCCGATCCACTCTCTCCACCTCCGGACGTCGGCGAAGGAGCCAAAGCTCCTTTGTTGCTGTCCTCCTTTCGTGGTACAGCTTTAGGAACTCCGGAAGATGGCCTTCTGACCATCTTCAGGGGTGTTGCCTCCTGTGAGTCTAACGACTCGGTGGAGGCGCGTGGCCGTTTTGCCTTACGGGAAATGGTCACGCTGGGGGAAAGGGTGGAGCCCTGGTTTTAGGCAGGGCTGGGTATGAAACCTTTTTGCAGCCAGCTTTACCAGGGGAGCACCCGGGTTGGGTAGAACCCGCAGAAGGGCTCCGAATTGGCGCGAAACAACTCTGCTCGTTGGCGTGGATAAGCCAGGAGCAAAGTGGGCCTTTCTAACTATTGAGGCATATGACGTCCCAGGCAGAGCCTGGCACCCCAGGACCAAGTCCTTACCCTCGCGGAATGAGACTCGATCCTGGGCCTGAACCGCCAGGATTTCTTTCTTAAGGAGATTTGCACCACATTGCTTCGAAGAAGCAGGGTGTGGCTCTCCGCCATTGATACATTGGGCCACACACGATTTGGACTTATTGTGTGCGACCTTGGAGCAATTTACACAGACTTCGGGTGCCCCTAACTTTGCACGTCTACATGAGCAATTCGTATGGCCGAAGCGGTGACAATAATAGCACTGCCACGGCAGTGGCACGAATGCCTTTACGCGGTAGCGGTCCCAACCAGCACGCACCGACTCAGGGAGCTTGTCACAGTCGAACGTGACGAAGAGTGTAGGGGTGGGTCTCGAGGCCCCTCCCTGTTTTCTCATCACACGTTCGACTTTGACCGACCCATGGTCGGCCAGCTCTAGGGTGATGTCCTCAATGGAGTAGTCAACGAGTTCCCTCGCATAACCTACTCCTTTCACAAAGTTCATGGTAGAGTGCGGCGTCACACTCACCTGGGTGCCATGAAGTGTCCGAAGAGCACTTATCTTAACCACCTCGGCAGGATTCGCCGCATTCGCTAGAAGGCTCCCGTCCGAGAAATGGGTCACCTTCGGCTCTCTACTAATTGCACTAGCTAATCCTCTCCTCTGATGGATCATTTTGCCCTTGGATAACATGGTGCCATCAGTGGAGCGAATAACGAGGAAGCGTTTTAAGCCAGCGGGCTCGAAAACGCCAGGTAACCTCTGAATGAGGGGCCCTGATGTCATCAAGCCTCCGCCCTGTGCACTTTTGGTCTTTGTCTTATTCAGGGGCTCCGCACACGAGGGGGTAGATGTGCCGATCTTGGCTTGTTTACCTACCAAAGTGGCAGCAGACATATCCGTCCCTGCAGCATCCACGGATGGAGAGGAGCCCCGAGTGTTTTTGTTCTTTCTTGTCTTTTTATTCTTCTTTTTATGTGAGGAGGGCGGGGAATGAACCCGCTTACCTCCGCTGGCAGAAGCCCCCTTGCCAGATGGACCGGCCTCAACCAGGTCCCTCTCCAAAATAGAAAAGGTCCCGGTAGTCATAGGGGCACCTGTGGGAGGAGATCCCTCCCCTTCTTGTACTGCCTCGGATCCCTCAGCCATTTGAGGAGGACCTTGCCTAGGGGCGGATTCGGGTTCGGTGCTTGGCGCCGAGCCCGGATTCCCCCCTATGGAAGGCCCTACTGTCTGAAGCTGGGGTCCCTCAAGGACCTTGTGTGTCAAAAGAGGGGCCTCTAGTTGGCTATCCCCTCCTAAGACATCGCATTTGCGGTTGGCTGTATTGTCACTAGTCTTGTGTGGGGAGGCACAGGCCTTGACCCCGGCAAGGTTCAATATTCTTGCCAGCAGGTCTGTTAATGGAAGCGACCGAAGAGCCCTGGCTTCGTCTCCCCCCTAAGGGGGTTTGCCCTTCTGAGCCGCTTACATAAGGGGCAGTCGGCAGTGGGCTGCCTACTGGCTTTCTTGGCAGTCCCCTTGGAAAGAAAAGAGGGGACTGCCGCTGGAAAAGGAAAGGGGCCCGAAAGCACCTCCAGAGAAGGGGGTGAGGGGGAGTCCCCTGCACCCACAAGCGAAGGAGAGGAGTAAGTCTCCTCTCCGGTTAGAGAAATATGGAGATTCCCCTGCACAAGCTCAGGGGGGGGGGGTCCTCCATCTTTTATGTGGAGCTGCACGAGGGCGGCTCCGTTGTTGTTATAGGGGGAACTAAGGGGAGATGTTTTTTTTTTGCATCATTGGGCATGGTGACCCTCTTTGTTTTACGGGACGCAATCACTCACCACCTCTTGCAGTAGCCCACACTGCAAGAGGTGCTTACAGACCCGGCAGAGCCAGGTGCCGCTATTTGGGACTACTCCTCTCGCCTGGTGGCCTGGCAGTCCTTCGGCATGGCGGCTCCACCTTGAACACGGCGTAAAAAAAATAGATTTTGAAGACGAGAGGAAAAGGGATGTGAGGAAGGTATGGTGGGAATGAAGCAGGGTTTTAAAAGCCAACCATCCCAGACCAGAGCTCAGGGGTTAGGGGACATTGCTTCCTCCCCCTTCAGCCCCGATCCGGTACGATTGGCTGAAAAGAAGTTCAGCTTCTACCCTGTGAAATTAGAGGCTGACCAGAGAAAGTTGTGGGAGAGGTTGTATGAAAAGCGACGAGGTAGGATAGGAATATGGGCTATCTGAAGGAGGGAAGAGAGGCTTAGCTGTTACTTTATGATAAAAAAATCACATTATTTCAAATCATATGCCATTTAAAATTTTATTAAGTTTTTGAAAGATTCTCCATATACGAGGGGTGGTCAATAAGTTTTGCGAATCAGTAGGGCAAAACAGAGGAAGGGCAGTGGCTGTTTGTGGGGGTGTTAAGACAAGTTATGACAAGTCAGGACCTGCAGCAGCACGCTCCTGCCTCGTCTATTTAAGAAGCAGTAGCTGATCGCAGATCGTTAGTCACAAATTTTACACAATGTAGAAGGTTGAGCACCGCGCAGTGATCAAACTTTTGACCAAGGAAGGCAAGAATGCAAAAAGAGATCCATGAACGCATGGTTGCCTTATACACCGACACCGCCCCTTCCTATGCAACAATTGCTCGCTGGAATAGGGAGTTCTGCCATGGTCACGAGTCCCTTGAAGATGAATCCCGTCCAGGACGCCCGTCAGACGTGACCAACGTCGCCAAAGTCCACAAGGCCAGAGTTGCACAAGCTACCCTGCGCGAGTGCGGATTTGAGGAGCTCAACCATCCCCCCTATAGTCCAGATCTGGCTCCTCTCGACTACTTTTTATTCCGCCAGCTCGAGGCTGCACTGCGTGGACGCCGGTTTGGGGACGATGAAGATGTCCAGCTCGCCGTCCAGGAGTGGATTGAAAAGCCGTCGGGAGATTTCTGGTTGTCGGGAATTCGAAGCCTCAGGGACAAGTGGCGCAAGTGCATTGAATTTGAGGGTAGTTATATTGAAAAATAATAAAACACTTTTCCTCATATCTTGTTTTCTTACATCTTAATTGCAAAACTTATTGACCACCCCTCGTATGGCATTGTACCGTGATGTCAATTTTAATATACTACACATGAAGATTAATCGTTGTATTTATATTTTTACGTTCGTAAAACAGAAAACAGGTATGGGAGGGGGCTGCCTTAACACTTTAGATGATTTTCCTTTTAGAAAATACAAAATAATTTAAGGGGCCATTGTCGTTCATATTATGATACATATGCCAGACATGAAAAATAAGCTATAAATCCACAAAATATGATATAATAATATTGAGAACGTCTGAAAAGAAATGTTACTCTGAAATACACGATTTAATCTGTTTTGATTTAAATCGAAATAAATGTAACGTGTATTACACGAAAAATAATTATAACCTTTGAAAAGTGAAAACTATTTGAAGGGGTAAAGTAGATTTTCTTTTATAATGTTAAAACTGTAGGGTGACGACTGAGATCACCGATTGTACCTCCGACGCATAAAGCTTGATAGGAGATATTCCAGGCGCAACCTCCACGAATGACGTCTTCTTTGGCATAATGAGGATCGAAGTTCTCTATATTTTATAGTTATATATCCTGACTCACTTAAAGGAAATGTCATTTTGCCCAATAGAGCATTCGAAGCTGATTTTATCTCAATTTTATATTTATATAGGATGAAAGTATTCCCCAAACTTTGGAAATTTCGAAGTAATGACGCGATAAATTCATTGTCTCCAATGGAGAAAGGGAGATAAAATCAGCCTTAACCGCTGATCAATAGAATGGGTGGAGATTAAAGAAGATATTTGATTACCAATTCTAGATTCAGAATGCTCACCCACGATAAGATAAAACATTTAGTGATTATTCAGCTTGATCTGATTATTTGTAAACTCGAGGATATACAAGTAGATAAACGTGACACTCCGCCAATAATCGTACTGTACTGAGCGAGGTAGATGCGGCATGTAGAATCTCGTTACCCCTCCGACAAAGGATTCTTGAGTTTCCTTATATCCAGCAATTTAAGACGAATTATAGTATCTACCAATTTAACACATTGCCATCTAAACCACTCCAAAAGTAGCAAAGTAATTAAGGGCAAAATAATTCTACAAATGCTTCAAGTCTAAACCAACAAGTGTTTTTTATGGCATTCTATTCATTTAGTGTTTCACGTTTCAAAACATTATTTGGTTTCACCAAATGAAACGCTCCTCTTTTATAAACGTTTAACTTATTCATAGCTGATTTTTCTATTTTAAGGAATATCTATTTCTAGCTCTTAAACTTGTTTTCTTCGTTCAAATTTGTTATAAATTTGCGAACAAGAAACAACATTTTCAAGCATATTGCAATATTTTGCAAAAAATATAAGGAAGTTCTGAATATATCCCCTCTAGAATCTTAGAGTATTTCTTTTTACTGCTTATATATAAATTTCAAAGCTGTAGTGATAACTACTAAGAGAATGCATGTTATTGTTATATAGGTTAAATGCATATGAATAAGAGACCGTCACGGAAATTATAAATGCAGCGAAAAATAATGATATCAATAGAGAGAAAGCTGCTGACTACACAATGGAGAGTCTTGATAATTCCTACTAATTAACTTTGAGTCCGCATAGAAATTTAATTTCTAAAAATATAGGTATTTTTATTTCCTAAGGCTCTAGCAATAACTACGTTCGTTCAACATTTTTGTGTAAGTGTAAGTTGAAAAGATTTTAATGGAGGTTAATGTGAACCAAGAAGGAATCTTGGTCTTTGCTCCCAGAATTAATTTATAATAAAGGAGATGAATGTTGCATTAATAATAATATCGATTTTTTGTCTAGCAATTTTCAAAGCGATAAACCTATCCCTAACGAATGACTATAAACTTATTTATTTAAGTAGTCGATTGCCACACCTACTCGCGTTATTCGTTCATTTTTCTATTCCGTTTTTCTTTGTTTAATTTTCATATCTTGGTGAGAAAAATATAAGACGAGTATTCCTGAGTTTTGTTTCTACGAACAAATAACTCGTATTGAATTTTAATCATTCTTAATAAACTTAAAAGAGTAATCTATCTCAATCGGTTGTTTTCCTTACGATTTTCACTCAACCGTTGGTGGTGTACTGTGGAAGTTGCGAAATAGTAATATAGACAAATTATCGAGAATAATAACGAAAAAAAGGTAGAGATTGTTATTTATAAATAATCATAGAAGTAAGCAAGATTTGAAATTATTCGTCAATGGGCAAAGAATGATAATCAATTTCTAATCTCTAATAATATATAAATCGAATGTATTTCGACACAAGTAGTAACATCGCTGTGAAAATTCGTTTAAAATGTTATAAGGGATGGATTGAACGCTTTCGTTGGTTAGCCCTTTTTTGTAAAAAGAGGTGTGTTGAGGTTGGTAGAAGCTACTTTTATGCAGTTTTTCACGTCTTTTCGTTTTGTTTTACACTCATCAACTTTGTTATCTTGTGTTCTAGGCGATTAGGGAAAGTTAATATTTCTGACTTTTCTATAAAGGTTAAATTGATTATATATAAATATATTTATATATGTTTTTCTGTTAATTAAGAAAGATAAGGTTGTTAAGCGGTGGGAGCAAAGAAAAAAGAGATTGTTATTATTATTATTATTATTATTGTTCTCATTCTTACGAGGGGTGATCACAAAATAATGACAGTGAGACCGTATATTTTGGTAGAACAGAGGTAAATTCAAACACTAGTCTACATTTCTTCAAAGGACACCCTTCCTGCCTTTCTGCAGCGTTCCTCCCTCCTTCGCCACCTCATGAAGCAGTCACGGTACTCAGAAGCTAAGTATACCTCGTGCATTGAATTTCCTGTTCGTGCCAGGTCTTGGATACGATGAAATTGCTTCTCTGCAATCGCACCTTTGATCTTTGGAAACAACCAAAAATCGCAAGGAGCAAGTTTAGGTGAGTAGGGTGGGCCAGATGTGTGATCCCCTGCTGCCCCAGGAATTGCACAGTCAGGCACGCTTTGTGGGGTGCAGCATTGTCATGATGCAGCAAAGGCGCTATTAGCAGTGGATTAGTGCGGGCTTGGCCTGATGTTCCAGGACTTGAGGAAGGACTTGGTAAGTGTAGTACTTGGATGTGATGATAGACTGTTGAGGCACCACATCTACACAGATTGGCCCTTGAGAATTAAAGAAGATGGTGAAAAGGAGCCTATTGATGAGAAATCCTGCTTCAAAATCTAAGTTCGAGGCTCTTCATCAATCAACCACACTATGTTTGACTGCTTGTCTCTGGTGGTGAAGAAAGAAATCCAACACTCATCTCCGGTAGTAAGGTCTGAGAACCGTTTCGAACCATTTGGTTTGAATTCAGCCAGCCAGAAACAACAACTACATACCCATTCACTCTTCTGCCCTTCTGTTAGCAAATGGGGTATCCATCGAGCATACTTCTTCCTCAGTCCTAAGTGTTCATGAATAATGTCATGTGCACTCCTATAACTGATGCAAAGCTCCCAAGATAAGAATCGAAGAGTAACACTTGTATCTTTATCAATGATGGCACGGGCCCTTACCGTTGTTGCTTCGCTCAAGTTTTTTGGGGGGTGTTTAGACCAATGATCATCTTTTAGCAGAGTTGTCACGGCTGCTAAAGCTCGAATCCAGCGGGAAATAGTTTCTGGTGATGGAGCAGACTCGGGAAAAAACTTGCAATATTTTGCCTCTTATCTCCGTTGCTTTTTTTCCCGAACTTCCATCTAGTGAACGTATAGAACTTGCAACCTCCTTTCGGGAAACCCGTTTTTCCGGTTAGAGGACGAAACCAACAATGAAACAATTGAACTTCGCAACGAGAAAATGTAACCCAACCAAGCGGCGACAAGTTCTAACACGTCAAAACCAGCGACATTCGATGCCCCGCGCTTCCCTCCCTGCTATCACTCATGGTCTCTCTGCCACGAGTCCGACTGTCATTAGTTTCTGATCCCCCTTGTATCTTTATTCTTTTCCTTTCACCTCTTATTCTTATTCTTTTCTTTATCATTATTATTTCAGAAATACAAAATTATGAACTAGCGCACACCTTAAGAGCACATTAGGGATACTTCAAAGAAATTGGAGATTTTTCTTTTTCGCGCGCGCCCGTCTGACGCTTGCCGCCTGCCGCCTGCCGCCTGCCACCTGCCGCCTGCCTACCATTGCATAAGTTGCCGAGAGAAGAGAAGGGAAGAATTTAAAGTCAGTGGTTAATGATTCTTTAAAGGAAGTGATGATTTGTAAACAGAATTAGTTGTAGACTTTAACACTATTTTTAAAATAGTACCTGGTTTTGCAAAAGATCTCTTACACTCGTTTTTTTTATTTTCGAGAGTTTTATATATATAGTAGTAATAGTAGCTGTAGTAGTAATAGTGGTAGTAGTTGTATTTCGCAAACCTCCCATTATCCAGGCGGAGACTGAGGGTACCAGGGACCGGTCCTCTTTGGGGAGAGCCAGTAAGTATTATATTTTAACACCAAATAGCGTTCAGGTGAAACCTTGGTCATCCCGGAGTAGAGGGGCCTGTTCTGCCTCAGAGGCATGTGGATATAGTTACCCATTGTCGGATTCCCTGAGCAGAGCGAGTCTGTGTGTGTTGTGCTGCGAAAATGCGAGATAGAAAAGAAAACAGTGTTGTAATGGCTATGTGTGTGATGAAAAATGCAGGATTTACCCACCCCTTACAGGGCTGACTACAGCGTCTCCACCAATTGGTAGCAAGGTGTCTTTACGTATTTGATAAGAAAAAGCTTCATCAAACAAACTTAAAGTTCTTCGTTTCCAACAGGTGTCATTAAAACGGCTTTACAATGTGCGCATTTGTGTTAAGATTGAAGTGGAAAGTATTGATATCTTGGCTCTCTTGCACGGGCCACAACAAACCCTATATCACCAAGAGGCCCAACGCCAGCTGGATGACCGTCCGCACAGTTACAAAGGCTTAAGAACAGGGAAAACCTCGATCAGGCAGACTTCATGTTGTCCAACGTTTGGCTGCGTTTTAAAGGCCCCCTGAAAGTATTCCAAAGCTAAAAATGACTACACTTGCGACGGAGAATAACAAATCGATGCCCTTGGTGTCTTTTGCGTCAAGGAAGAGAGCAAGAGCTTGAGTGCGTATAAATGCCTCTACTCTAAGAGAGTATGGGAAAACAGCTTTAGGAGCGCTGTCGAAGCCCTCTCAACGACTTGAAGATTCATGGCAATGGAACACTCATTCATTTTCATAAATAAACCTTCACGGTCGATACGGTCATCAATAAGTAGAACAACTGCCTGGTGTTATTCGACCATGACGTCTCCCAGGCCCGTTAAAGGTCTATGATAAAGCACTCGACCTCCGTGATAATGTTCGACATCGTAGCTTTGAATTCTAAAAATTGAACTGTGTGGTTCGCTGCCGGTTACAGGCTCTACGTGGCTTATTTCAGGGACATATTGGTCATAAAAGTCCTGCCCTTGGTAAGAAAGATCATGAAGAAGGCTGACTACCTCTTTCAGCAGGACAAAGCGGCCAAGACCGTGCAAAATGGGTTTGGGTAGAAATTGAACTTCTGGTCGAAGAAGTCTTAGTCGCCGCAGTCGGCCGACCGAAGATCTCCTCGACTCCAGCAAGGTCCGCAACAGCAACTTCGACGAGATAAAGTCCTGCATGAAATGTGTGTGAGTGCCAGCATGAGGAACGTTTTCGTCCCAACGTGTGTTAACTGCACAAAAACTATTATTGTGTCCTTTTTTAAGAGCGTCGTAACGATTGCAACATAACTTTGAATATCCGGTATTTATCTATTCTATTTATTGACATTTATTGGGGTGTTTTCAATTCCAGGGCTTGGCACACCGTTCCATTCCAAGAATGTGTTATTATATCATAAAAAAATTTCGTCCTACCATATTATTAAATCTTTATTTCGCTAGTTTGTAACCATTATTTCTATTGCACGCTCTGAATTTCTTTCTTCAAACAGCTTCATTCTATTAACAACCGTGAATTCTTCACTTTTCTTCCTGTTCTTCTCATTATTATTATTAGTATTATTGTTATTATTATTATTATCCTCTCCATCTTCTTTATGTCTTTTCTTCCTCCTAATCATTCTTTTAAATTTAAATCACTTCCATTTTGCTCTATTTTTTGTCTCCCTCTTCTTTTACTCCTCTTCCTCCTGTCTTCTTTTCTTTTCTTATCCATCTCCTTTACTTTTCCTTCTCAACTCCTCCTCTTTCTTATATTTTCTATTTTGCTCTTGCTCTTCAATCAGTTCTTCTATTCCCCCTATATATTCTATTCTTTTCCTCCCCTACTTCTCTTCTTCTTCCTCTCCTTCTCCCTATTCTTTTCCTTCTTTTAATCCTCACTTTTTTTAAACTTCTCCTTCTACTCCTCCTCTTATTCTTTTTTTTACTTCTTTCTTCTCTTCTCCTCCTGCATTTCCTTCTATTTTAGCCATCCCAAAATTCCCTTTCTTAAAATATAGAGTTAGGGACAAAAGGAGCGGCTTCTCCACTCCTCAGTTGGCTCTACTCGTTTTTAGGTGCGGGTAACAATTTCCTCTTGATAAAGATTAAAATTTAAAATCTATTTTAGAAATAACTTCGATAAAAATTTCAAATATACAAAAAAATAAAGTATAAAAACAGACAGTTAAATTTTTATAAATTTTCTTAACTTCAGCAATTATAATAATAATAATATTAATAATAATTATATCTTTATTGTAGAAAACTGCAAAAACAACAGGATACTCATTAACTAAGCCAAATAATTTTTACCATTTTTTCCCCCTTTTTCCTAAAAATTCCGCTATAGAAATATATACAAAATATTATTTTCAAAAAGTTTCATCCCAAATTGTATATTTTATATTGTTAATTTGAAAGCTTTTCTTTAGGAGGATAGTTTTTCTCTAAATATTGATCAAAACTTAACCAATATTATTTTTGTTAACGATCAAAAGTCTCTTTCTTTTATTCTAAGGCAGTTTTTGAATTCATTTGGTGTTTGAAAATCGAAATAGCGATTTTCAGAAAAAAATATATATTATCCAATGTTTGGGGAATTTTTTTAAAACTACCAAAATTACAAAACCTGAAGTTTAGAAAAGATAAAAATTTAGGCATGGCTGCTTTTTTTATCGATTATTCGAAAGTTCTATTAAAGTTGCATCTAAAATAGATTTTGAATTTTAATACCAAGTCATTTATTAACTAAGCAAAGAAATGATATTTAGTATTTCTTCACCTCCCTCCAAAAATTCCGTTCTTAAATTATGGATTTAGTGAAAAAGCAAAGTGCCAAATAATGGTCGCTGGGGAACGTGGCTATTTTCATCCTGCATTTCCATTTATTTAAACCATCCCAAAATTACAGTTTTTAAAATCTAGAGTTAAGAACAAAATGAACGGCTTCTTCACTCATCATTTAGCTCTACTCGTTTTTAGGTACCAGTAGCTATTTCCTCCTGATAAGATTAAAATTAAAAATCTATTTTATAAATAAGAACATCAGTTCTAAACTAGGGAAGCTGTATACGTACAATTAATATTATAAAGGCAAATAATCCCTGTCGTAGAATTAGGGAGCTATCGCCTAATTCTCGATAACTTCGTTTGTTCGAGGAAAGACTACGACAGCCCAAAATAATAATTGGAATTGAATTTCGTTAAGTACGCGGGATTTGTGTTATTCGAATAATTTTAATATGATTGCCCGGGATTGGTGTTATTTAATTAGGCTTCGGTGGTTGGAAGACTTAACAATACTTGCAAAAATATTTTTAATTACACAACAAAACATATAATACAAATAATTACACTCTAGTTATTTATTAATTCAGCAATAGAAAAATTATCAATAATTACCAATAATTACTCATGCCGCAAGGGCTCAATACTATGAGTACTAAGCCGATAGGGTTTAGAAAGAAACTAAGAATGGAATCCTAGCCTTAGGAGCATAATAATTCACTTTAGTTATCAGAGATGAATCGGGAGGAGACTACTTGACAAGTCTTAGTCGGAGGGCCTCGAAACGCCTCGACGAGGAAAGGAAAGGAAAGGTGTAAATATCTTACAATTTTTTTGGGGGGGGGGCGTTACCACAAGTAAACGCTGGGAACGATTCTCCAAGTAGACCTCCAAAAGGGGAAGATACTCCTGTAGACGCTCAAGGAGGAAAACTCATTGAGCGTCAAACGAACAAAGGATCGATAAAAAATTAGGGCAGTAGCCCTATCAACACCCAAAGCGCTAACTTCACAAAACAGAGAATATCAATGGCGTGGGTACAAGAGACCCTAAGGCTGCGAAACGTCGGTCGAATACAAGACCAAGGTAATGGTGTAATTCAACTACATCCAGGCGCACCCCATTAAGAAATAAATCTGGGACGGGGTGAAGCCATGGATGGCGGGAAAAGAGCACCACCTTAGCCTTAGCCAAAGAAAACTACGACCCGTGCGCTTCGGCATAGCAAGAGACGCGTTTCAATACTTGTTGTAGACGAAGCTCCAGAGTTGGCATTTAGGCCGCGCCAAAAGAGATCGAAAGGTCGTCCACGTAAAGCGTAGCGAGAACATCTTCCGGCAGCACCTAGTTGATGCCGTTGATACCTAGGGCAAAGCGTGTGACACTGAGGACACTTCCTTTCAGGACACCGTCTTCCTGCTCCTTTGGGCAGGAGAGAGCTCCTCCCACCCATACGCGGAATCGACGATCTCGCATAAATTCAGTAATAAACATTGGGAGGCGTCCCCTCGCCCCCATCGTATAAAGAGTCTTCATGATACCGTATCGTCATGCGGTATCATAGGCATTCTCCAGATCAAAAAACACCGTGGCGTAGTGCTGTCTACGAAGGAAAGCCTCGCAGACGGCATTTTCCAGTCGGAGCAGAGCATCCGACGTGGAATGGAACTTGCGGAAGCAGCACTGTGCAGAAGACAGATGGCCTCTGCTGTCCAGGAAAAAGCGTAATTTAACATTTACCAATTTCTCCATCAACTTGCACACGCAAGAGGTTAGAGAAATTGGGCGGAAATCGATCGGAGTAGAGTGATCTTTCCAAGGATTCCGAAAAACGAGCACAGTAGCGATTCGCCAGAAATCTGGTAGAAGACCATCCACCCAGATCCTGTTAAACAAATCTAACAGAAATGCAATGCCTCGCTTACCCAGGTGTCGAAGAATGGCGTACGGGACATCGCCCGGACCACGGGCGGTGTCCGCGCATGAAGCGAGAGTGGAGCGCCACTCCCTCACAGTAAACCTGTCGTTGAAGGGTTCTCCGCCTCTGAAGGTAAAGTCCAGGAAGCGGCCTTCCGAGACATGACGACGTGCATTGAATGCTGGCGGAGCAGCATCCCGGTTATAAAATGCGGAAAAAGCGGTCGCAAAGGATTCCGCCACGGACGCGGGGTCCGAGATTGCGGTATCATTCTCCTAGAAAACGGGAGGGGGTCCTGCGAGAAATTTTCCTCAATCCTTTTGACTCGCTTCCACACCTCTGCTGAAGGGGTCTTCCCGTTAAGAGAGGACATGTATGCCCGCCAAGGAGAGCCGTGGGTATGCTTCGAAATATACCAAAACCAAGCCAGAGCCCGACGAAATTCAGTGACAGTAACATCGTTCGGGCGGCAATTATAGCGCATGTAGGCATAACGCTTGGATTGAGGTCCGTCTCACACTCCACCTACCACTATATGAGTGGTTGGCGTGTAAAACGGCCAGAGGTTCTAGCAATAGTAGTCAGGCTCGCGGCGATGAGGTTGCTAGAGAAGAACTCCACGGCCTCATCTACCGCCCTAAACTTCTCGACTGAGATAGAGAATTCAGTCATTTCCTAAAATGAAGGCCTCCGCGCCCACGCCAAGCACCACCGAGGTTGGCTCTCAGGCGGCAGTTGACCTGAAAATGATATTTAAATGGGAAAGTGATCACTACCATGGAGGTCATCGACCACCCCCCAAAGAAAATCAGGCTGTGCATCCAAAGAGCATAAAGATAGGTCAAGGCGAGAAAATAAAGCGGTTCTCGGACAGTGATGCGTAAACTCATCCACGTTTAGGACACCCATCTCAAGCTCTTCAATCAGATCGGCTAGGACTTGTCCCCTGGGATTTATTGACTAATCTCCAGAGAGAGGATTCCTTCCATTTAGATCTCCAAGCAAGAGAAAGGTGTCTCAGCAACCGTGCCACGACGCGGCCGAAGTGCCCCGCGTCGAAGTCAGCTGACGGTGGAATGTACGCAGAAATGATAGTATACCTCCTATCCAGGTGCAGCTGCACAGCCACTGCCTGAAAGGAGGTATCTAAAGAGAAAGAAAGAACGGAGATATCAGGCTGGGTGTAAACCGCGTATCCTCCAGTCCGGCCATCACGCGGCGGTGGGGTCCCAAGACCTTTATACTCCTGGAGGGCAGGCAGGGGGAACGCGCCTAGCATGGTCTCCTGCAAAAAGATAGCTAACGGGGAATGGAACGAGACGAGCCCCTGCAGCTAGTTGGCCCGGAGTCAACGGCAATTCCATTGAAGGAATACGTTGGCAGGCCTAGCTCGGAGGTGACGCGGAGGCCCTCCTCGAACTGAAGACCCTCACAGGAATGGCCGTACGCTTGCCGGGGACAGAACCCCGGGCGCTGTTGGCCAGACAAAGCAATAAAGGCGTGGTCCCCTTCGAGGACTTATTGGGGAAGGTTGGGCTCGCCATCCGAGTCTTTTCCTCCCTCCCCCTCGAAACATAAGGCGGGCGTTGTGGCTTCGGAGGCAGGGGGCCCTCTTTTCAAGAAACCACCGTCTCGGAGCCACTCGCTCCACCTCGGGGCGTGGGTGAAGGAGCCGAAGCTCCTTTGTTGCTGTCCTCATTTCGGGGAACAGCTTTAGGAACCCTGGAAGATGGCTTAGCGACCATCTTCAGGGGTGTTGCCACCTGTGAGTCTAACGACTCGGTGGAGGCACGTGGCCGTTTCGCCTCACGGGAGACGGTCACGCTACGGGAAGAGGGGCTCCGAATGGGCACGAAAACAACTGTGCTCGTTGGCCTGGATGGGCCAGGAGCAGAGGGTGCTTTTCTATCTATTGAGACATATGACGTGCCAGGCAGAGCTAGGCGCGCCAGGACCAAGTCCTTAGCCTCGTAAAATGAGAGTCGATTCTGGGCCTGAACGGCCAGGAATTCTTTCTCAAGGAGATATGCACCACATTGCTTTGAAGAAGCATGGTACGGCTCTCCGAAATTGACACACTTGGCTACACACGATTTGGAATTATCTTGTGCGACCTTGGAGCAATTTACACAAACTTCGGGTGACCCCGACTTTGCACGTCTACATGAGCGATTCGTATGGCCGAAGCGGTGACAGTAATAGCACCGCCGCGGCAGTGGCATGAATGCCTTCACGCGGTAGCGGTACCAAGCGAGACGCACCGACTCAGGGAGCTTGTCACAGTCGAACGTGACGTAGAGTGTCATGGTTGGTCTCGAGGCCCCTCCCTGTTTTCTCATCATACGTTTGACCTTAACCGCCCCATAATCGGCCAGCTCTAGGGTGATGTCCTCAATGGAGTAGTCAACGAGTTCCCTCGCATAAAATACTCCTTTTACAAAGTTCATGGTAGAGTGCGGCGTCACACTCACCGGGGTGCCATGAAGTGTTCGAAGCGCACTTATCTTGGCCGCCTCGGCGGGATTCGCCGCATTCGCCAGAAAGCTCCCGTCCAAGAAACGGGTCACCTTCGGCTCTCTACCAATTGCACAAGCTATTCCTCTCCTCTGACAAATCATGTTGCCCTTGGACAACATGGTGCCATAAGTGGAGCGAACAACGAGGAAGCGTTTGAAACCAGCAGGCTTGAAAACACCAGGTAACCTCTGAATCAGAGGCCCCGATGTCATCGAGCCTCCGCCCTGTGCAATTTTGGTCCTTGTCAGGGGCTCCGCAACCGGAGGAGCAGATGGGCCGGATGTGCCAATCATGGCTTGGTCTCTAGCCAGAGTAGCAGCATACCCATCCGTCCCTGCAGCCACCGCGGATGGAGAGGAGCCCCGAGTCTTTTTTGTCTTTTTGGTCTTGGTCTTCTTTTTTTTTGGATAGGAGGGCGGGGAATTAACCCTCTTCTCACCCCCGCTGGTAGAAGCCTCCATGCCGGATGGCCTGGCCTCAGCCGGGTCCTTCTCCGAAATAGAGAAGGTCCTTGTGGTCGCACGGGCATCATCCGGAGGAGATCACTCCCCTCCTTGTACTGCCTGCGAATCCCCAGCCGTTTGAGGAGGACTTTGCATAGGGGCGGATTCGGGTTTGGTGCTTGGTGCCGAGCCCAGGTTCCCCCCCATGGAAGGTCCTACCGTCTGAGGCTGGTTTTCCTCAAGCGCAATGTCTATCACAGGAGGGGCCTCAGTTGGCCATCCCCTCCCAGGACATCGCAGGTCCCATTGGCAGCGTCATAAGTCTTTAGTGGGGAGGCACAGGCCTTGACCCCGGCAAGGTATAATATTCTTGCCAGCAGGTCTTTTGAGGAAAGCGACCGAAAGGGCCTGGCTTTCCTCCCCCCCTAAAGGCGTTTGCCCTACCAAGCCGCTTACACAAAGGGTGGTCGGCAATGCGCTGCCTACTGGCTTTTTTAGGAGTCCCCTTAGAAAGTAAAAGAGGGACTGCCGCTGGAGATAGGGAGGTGCTTGAAAGCCCCTTCAGAGAATATTTTTTTTTTTTAATTAACGGGCTTACAGCGACTGCCGACTAAGGCATAAGTTGCCGTAAACAAACAGCCTAGTTCTAGGCTACTTTAAATACTTGAACAGGAAACAATAAAAAGAAATAACAATAACTCAGCAATAACAAGAACAATAACTAAAACAACAAGAATTAGGCCGGGTTAAATGACTGGGAGAAGGCCGGCCTCCCCCAAAAAGTCAATAAGTCCACCAGTGAAAGTACACGCACTCGTCCCAACTACAAGGGACAGGCGGTAGCGACCACGATCATCCCGGTACCGGGACAGGAGTCGTGCGCGAAGATCACCCAGACTAGGACATTCGACAAGAATGTGCCGAACAGTCTGGGGGACGACGCAGTCGTTGCAATAGGGCGCAGGCAAGCGCTCCATCAAAAAGCGATGCGTCACACGAGTGTGGCCGATTCGGAGACGACAGAAAGCAACCTGAAGCCACCGCGGCATTAGGGGATAGGTCCATGAGAACAGTCAAGGCGCAATGGCACACAACTTTAAGTTCCTTTCGACCGTCTCCCATCTTCTTTGCCAAGCAGTCCGAAGAGCTGCCCGTATTCCTGCCATGTAGTCAGTGTGAGGAAGAGCGAAACGCTGGTCCGGTCGCAGAGTCCTCACGGACTCTTTGGCGCCCTCATCGGCGCGCTCATTCCCCGCAATTCCTACATGTCCAGGAACCCAGCAGAAGATAATCTCGACATCTGTCCGGCTCGCCAAAAGCGTGGCGTCACGGATTTCGCGAACCAGGGGATGCGGAGACTCCAATGCCCCGAGAGCACTCAGGGCGCTTTGTGAGTCGCTATAGATCACGATCCGGTCTCCGAACCAGGCACGTCGCGTAATCTCCAGTACAGAATGGTGTATTGCCACCAGCTCGGCCGTGAAGACAGACGCAGCGCCCGGTAGAGCCCCGCTGACTTCAAACAGAGAGGATACGGCGTGGAAGCCGACTCCCTCTTGGGACTTGGAGCCATCCGTATACACTGGCTCGGTACCAGCGTGACACGATGTTTGCTCCAAAAAGGTCGAACGCAATACTCCCGGCGCAGTACAAGCTTTGGGAGCAGAGGCGTGGCGACAAATAGCCAAATGTGGTACCCTCCAGGGTGGTGCCCTGGGCAGAACCAGGGGTGCCACCTGCCTGAGAGCTATATCTACCTCTCGAAGGAGTTTCCTGGCCCTAAACCCAAAGGGCTTAGGGTATTACTGGAGTCTCTCGGTGGCATAGGCACCATCGAGATCAGCTGCGGATGCAGTGAAAGCTGGTGGCGACTGAGGGAGGCGCCGGGCTCGCGCGTACAGGCGAGTGATGCACTGCACGCGGCGCAGAGCGAATGGCATCTCCCCAGCATCGACCAACAGGCTCTCAATGGGGGAAGTGCGGAAGGCACCGGTCGCAAGGCGAAGGCCGGTGTGGTGGATCGAATCCACCTTCCGCAATAAACGCTTGGCTGCGGATGCATAAAACTCGCATCCGTAGTCGAGCTTCGAGCGAACAAAGGATCGATAAAAAAGTAAGGCAGTTGCCCTATAAGCGCTTCAAGCGCCCAACGTCACGGAACAGAGAATGTCCATAGCGCGAATACAAGAGACCCTAAGGCTGCGAATATGAGCCTACAAGGTGATGTGTCGGTCGAATACAAGACCAAGGAAACGGTGCGACTCAACCACATCCAGGCGCAACTCATTAAGAATCAAATCTGGGTCGGGGTGAAGCCGTGGATGGCGGTAGAAGTGCACCACCTTAGTCTTGGACAAAGAAAACCAAAACCTGTGCGCTTCGGCATATCGAGAGACGCGGTTTAATGCCTGTTGGAGTCGACGCTCCAGAGTTGGCATCTGGGCCGCGCCAAAAGAGATCGAAAGGTCGTCCACGTAGAGCGTAGCGAGAACAACTTTCGGCAGCACCTAGGAGATGCGGTTGATGCTCAGGGCAAAGAGTGTGACACTAAGGACACTTCCCTGTTGGACACCCTCTTCCTGCTCCTTTGGGCCGGAGAGGGCTACCCCCACCGTACGTGGAATCGACGATCTCGCAAAAATTCAGATATAAAAATTGGGAGGCGTCTCCTCGCCCCCATCGTGTGGAGAGTCTCCATGATACCGTATCGCCATGCGCATCATAGGCCTTCTCCAGATTGAAAAACACCGTGGCGTAGTGCTGTCTACGAAGGAAAGCCTTGCAGACGGCATTTTCCAGTCGGAGCAGAGCATCCGACGTGGAGTGGAACTTACGGAAGCCGCACTGTGCAGAAGACAGATGGCCTCCGCTGTCCAGGAAATAGGCTAATCTAACATTCACCAATTTCTCCATCAACTTGCACACGCAAGAGGTTAGAGAGATTGGGCGGAAACCGGTCGGAGTAGAGTGATCTCTTCCCGGCTTGCGAAAGGCGAGCACAGTAGCGATTTGCCAGGAGTCTGGGAGAAGACCTTCCACCCAGATCCTGTTGAACAAATCTAACAAAAAGGCCATGCCTCGCTCACCCAGGTGTCGAAGCATGGCGTACGGGACATCGTCCGGACCATGGGCGGTGTCGGTGCACGAAGAGAGAGCAGAACGCAACTCACTCACAGTAAACTTGTCGTTGAAGGGTTCTCCGCCTCTGGAGGTAAAGTCCAGCCTGCGGCCTTCCGCGACATCACGACGTGCATTGAATGCTGGCGCAGCAGCATTACGGCTAGAGAATGTGAAAAAAGCGGTCGCTAAGGATTCTGCCACGGACGCGGGGTCCGAGATTGCGGTCCCATTCTCCTGGAGAACAAGAGGGGGGTCCTGCGAGAACTTGCCCCGAATTCTTTTGACTCGCTTCCACACCTCAGCTAATGGGGTCTTCCCGATAAGTGAAGACACGTATGCCCGCTAAGAAGAGCGGCGGGCGTGCTTCAAAATATACCGGAACCTAGCCCTAGCCCGACGAAATTCAGTGACAGTGAAATCGTTCGGGCGGCGCTTATAGCGCATGTAGGCATAACGCTTCTGTTTGAGGGCCGTCTCACACTCGGCCGACCACCATGGGAGTGGTCAGGCGGCGAAAAACGGCCCAGACTTCCTAGGAATAGTATTCAGGCCCACGGCGATGAGGTTGCCGGAGAAGAACTCAACGGCCTCATCTACCGACCTAAACTCCTCGACTGAGATAGAGAATTCAGTCATTTCCTGAAATGCAGGCCACCGCGCCCGCGCCAGGCACCACCGAGGTGGTCTCTTAGGCGGCAGTTGCCCTGAAAATGATATTTGAATGGGAAAGTGATCACTACCATGGAGGTCATCGACCATTCTCCAATCAAAATCAGGCTGTGCATCCGAAGAGCATAAAGATAGCTCAAGGCAAGAAAATGAAGCGGTTCTTGGACAGTGATGCGTAAACTCATTCACGTTTAGGACACCCATCTCAAGCTCTTCGATCAGATCGGCAAGGACTTGTCCCCTGGGATTTATGTAGTAATCTCCCCAGAGAGGATGCCTGCCGTTCAGATCTCCAAGCAAGAGATAGGGCATCGGCAACCGTGCCACGACGCGGTGCAAGCCCCCCGCGTCGAAGTCAGCTAACAGTAGAATGTACGCAGAAATGATAGTATACCTCCTATCCAGGTGCAGCTGCACAGCCACTGCCTGAAGGGAGGTATCTAAAGAGAAAGGAAGAACGAAGACATCATGCCGGGTGTAAACCGCGCATCCCCCAGCCCGGCCATCCCGCGGTGGTGGGGTCGCAAGACCCTTATACCCCGGGAGGGCAGGCAGCGGGCACGCGCCTAGCATGGTCTCCTGCAAAAAAATAGCTAACGGGGAACGGGACGAGACGAGCCTCCGCAGCTCCTCCCAGTTGGCCTGGAGTCCACGGCAATTCCATTAAAGGAATATGCCCTCCAGGCCTAGCTCGGATGAGACGCGGGGACCCTCCTCGAATTGAAGACCCTCACGGGAATGGCCGTACGCTTCCCGGGGGCAGAACCCCGGGGGCAGAACCCCGGGCGCTGTTGGCCGAACAAAGCGCTGAATGCGCTGTCGCCTTCAAGGACTTATTGGGGGGGGTTGGGCTCGCCATGCGAGTCTTTTCCTTCCTCCGCCTCGAAACCTTAGGCGGGCGTTGTGGCTTGGGAGGCGGGGGGCCCTCTTTTGGAGGAACCACCGTCTCCGAGCCACTTGCTTCACCTCGGGGCATGGGCGAAGGGGCCGAAGCTCTTTTGTTGCTGTCCTCCTTTCGGAGAACAACTTTAGGAACCCCGGAAGATTGCCTAGCGACTATCTTCAGGAATGTTGCCTCCTGTGAGTCAAACGACTCTGTGGAGGCGCGTGGCTGTTTCGCCTTACGGGAAACGGTCACGCTGGGGGAAGAGGGGGGAGCCTTGGTTTTAGCCGGGGCTGTGTGTGAACCCATTTTGCCGCTAGCTTTACCAGGGGAGCTCCAGGCTGTAGTAGAGCACACAGAAGGGCTCCGAATAGGCCAGGAAACAACCGTGCTCGTTGGCCTGGATGGGCCAGGAGCAGAGGGTGCTTTCCTAAATATTGATGCATATGACGTCCCAGGCAGAGCCGGGCGCGCCAGGACCAAGTCTTAAGCCTCGCGAAAGAAGAGTCGATCCTGGGCCTGAGTGGCCAGGATTTCTTTCTCAAGAAGATATGCACCACATTGCTTCGAAAGAAGCAGGGTGCGGCTCTCCGCAATTGACACACTTGGCCACACACGATTTGGACTTATCTTGTGTGACCTTAGAGCAATTTACACAGACTCCTGGTGACCCCAATTTTACAAGTCTACATGATCGATTCGTATGGCCGAAGTGGTGACAGTAATAGCACCGCCGTGGCAGTGGCACGAATGCCTTCACGCGGTAGCGGTACCAACCGGTACGCACCGACTCAGGGAGCTTGTTACAGTCGAACGTGACGAAGAGTGTAGGGTTGGGTCTCGAGGCCCCTCCCTGTTTTCTCATCACAAATTTGACCTTGACCGCCCCATGGTCGGCCAGCTCTAGGGTGATGTCCTCAATGGCGTGTTCAACGAGTTTCCTCGCATAAACTACTCCTTTCACAAAGTTTATGGTAGAGTGCGGCGTCACAC
This sequence comes from Ceratothoa steindachneri, assembly GCA_963969495.1. Lineage (NCBI taxonomy): Eukaryota > Metazoa > Arthropoda > Malacostraca > Isopoda > Cymothoidae > Ceratothoa > Ceratothoa steindachneri. Next base: position 94,395,258 of record OZ018326.1, read on the forward strand.
TCACCGGGGTGCCATGAAGTGTCCAAAGAGCACTTATCTTGGCCCCCTCGGCGGGATTCGCCGCATTCGCCTCAAGGCTTCCGTCCAAGAAACGGGTTACCTTCGGCTCTCTACCAATTGCACTAGCTAATCCTCTCCTCTTATGGATCATGTTGCCCTTCGACAACATGGTGCCATCAGTGGAGCGAATAACGAGGAAGCGTTTGAAGCCAGCGGGCTCGAAAACGCCAGGTAACCTCTGAATCAGGGGCCCCGATGTCATCGAGGCTCCGCCCTGTGCATTCTTGGTGTTAGTCTTAGTCAGGGGCTCCGCACACGAGGGGGTAGAGGGGCCAAATGTGGCGATCTTGGCTTGGTCACCTACTAAAGTGGTAGCAGACCCATCCGTCCCCGCAGCCCCCGTGGATGAAGAGGAGCGCGAAGTCTTCTTCGTCTTTTTAGTCTTTTTCTTTTTAGGAGAGGAGGGCGGGGAATGAACCCGCTTCTCACCTCCACCGGCAGAAGCCCCTATGCCAGATGGGCCGGCCTCAGCCAGGTCCTTTTCCGAAATAGGAAAGGTCCTGGTAGTCGTAGGGGCACCTGTCGGAGGAGATCCCTGTCCTCCTTTTACTGCCTCGGAGCCCTTGGCCATTTGAGGGGGACCTTGCATAGGGGCGGATTCGGGTTCGGTGCTTGGCGCCGAGCCCGGATTCTCCCTCATGGAAGTTCCTACCGTCTGAGGCTGGGTCTCCTCAAGGACCATGTCTATCACAGGAGGGGCCTCCAGTTGGCCATCCCCTCCCAGGACATCGCAGGTCCCCTTGGCAGTGTCGCCAGTCTTGTGTGGGAAGGCACAGGCCTTGACCCCAGCAAGGTTTAAAATTCTTCTTAGCAGGTCTTTTGAGGGAAGCGACCGAAGGGGCCTGGCTTCCCTCTCCCTCCTAAGGGGGTTTGCCCTACCGAGCCGCTTGCACAAGGGGCGGTCGGCAATAGGCTGCCTGCTGGCTTTCTTGGCAGTCTTCTTAGAAAGTAAAGGAGGGACTGCCGCTGGAGATAGGGAGGTGCCCGAAAGCACCTCCAGAGAAGGGGGTGAGGGGGAGTCCCCTACACCCGTAGGCGTAGGAGAGGAGTAAGCCTCCTCTTCGGTTAAAGAAGTATGGAGGATCCCCTGCGCAAGCACAATGGGGAGGACCTCCATTTTCTCGGTGGAGCTGCCCGAGGGCGGCTCCGTAGATGTTTTGGAGGAAGTTGGGGGTTGGGGTTTTTGTTTTTTTTCATATATGGGCATGGTGACCCTCTTTTTAATACGGGACGCAATAGCTCATCACCTCTTGTAGTTGCCCGCACTGCAAGAGGTGCTTACAGGCCTGGCAGAGCCAGGCGCCGCTATTTGGGACCACCCCTCCCGCCTGGTGGCCTGGCAGTCCATCGGCATGGCGGCTCAACCTTGAACACGGCGTAAAAATTAATAGTTTTTGAAGAGGAGAGGTAAAGGGATGTGAGGAAGGTATGGGTGGGGATGAAGCAGGTTGTTAAAAGCCAGCCACCCTAGACCGGAGCTTAGGGGTTAGAAAATATTGTCCCCTCCCCCCTTAGCCCCGATCCGGGACGGTTGGCTGAGAAAAAGGTCAGCATCTACCCTGTGAAATTAGAGGCTGACCATTGAAAGTTGTGCGAGACGTTTTAGGAAAAGCGAGGAAACAATTGTTTTGAAGGAAGGAGAAGAGGCTAAGCTGGGGTCGGACGGGGTGCTGAGTCCCATCAGCACGACGGCCAGGATGGCAAATCGCCGCGCCCCTTACGGGGTGAGATATCGAGATGGAGCTGACTATTCTGGAGATGATGAGGAAGGCAACTCAAAACTGAGGACATGAAATCATTAGGCTCAACTAACATAGCAAATTGAAAGAGGGAGAAGATATACTGTATTTAGTGTTAGGATTGTATTAAGCACACCAATATTGTATACCGGTAGAGTACTGTACTAATTTCATTTCTTTGTATTTGCAGATATTGGTATCTTTATTGTAAGGATTAAACTTTAAACTTGAGAATTTTATCAGTAAACCCAGGAACAAACAGTAAAAGGTTGATGGTGCTAACTTTGCAGTAATTGAAAAAACATAAGCGAATTATGAACTGCTATCAGTTTTAAGATATTACATAGTTTTATCATTGTTTAGTTTAACTCATTCTTTAAGCTTTCTTCCTGCAGTTGGCTAAGAAACAATTGTTTCAAGATACAGGGTAGAAGTTTTTAAGATAACAAAGAATTAACTTGGGAGATAATTATTCATTGGAAATGTTTAGCTGAAAACATTATGTACAGTGGTGCTTAAAATGTATTTAAGGATAACTTAAAAAATAATTATTGAGAGATTTTTAAGTTCTCATGCAGCGAGTATACCCCATTCGTTTCGCTTGGGACTTTTAAATTTGCATATAAATTCTCTCCTGAAGAGTTTAAATACTTTCGTACTTTCTTAATATTTAGAATTTTCTAGGATACTGTACTCGTCCACACCCGTTCGGTTGGTTTCTCTATTACAAACAAATTGACTCCTCCAGTTTCCATTTCTTACCCAAATAATCGATTTAAAACTCTTATAAAATGAGATCGGAAAATTTGCTCTCATATCACCATAAATATTCCATTTTATTAAATGTTTTACATGGAAAAGCGAGAAAGACGAAACTGCTCTGCTTTTTGATTGGAAAAATTGTTTGCAGACCAAACCTAAAGTCTTTTAAGAAAAGATTTTTTAAACTACGTTAATTAATATAGTAATACTATTTTGACGCTAGGATCGCCTATCGTTAATTATATTTTATTCCAATAAAGCGAATTTAAAGAATGTTAGATTTAAGTAGATTTAACTCTTGTTACAAAATAAGAAAAAAACAGCCATTTCTACCGGTGAAAAATTATATAGCTCTTTCACTAATTGAGGTGCGGAAATATCTAATTAGGCTGTTGTAAGGACAGAATAGATTGTCATTTATCTTATCATGAATAGCTTGTTTACATCCCCGAATAATTATTTGGTTAGGTGAAGGTTTAGTTAGGTTAGTAATTTTCGTTTGTTTTTAGTCTAGGTTAATTTTAGCGGGTCCGAATAGTTTTACTAGTTATGTTTTGTGGGATGTTTTTCCACCTAAAATGAACCAAAGAAGAAGCTTTTTCTACCGAAACGTCGTGTCATAGCCTTTTTCACTTTTGGTAAAAAGACAGATTAAAACTAAATGAGTTTAATTAATCACTACTCCTAGCCTTCTCCATCGAAGTTAAATTAACATCATCGTTGTAACTATGTATATCGTGCTTCGTTACAATGAAACTTTTTCCCTCAGGATTATGACGTCATAGCACTAGTAATTAATAGTTTTATGCCTTGGAAAATCCAATATTAAAGTAATAACGACTCAAGAAATAGCGCTTTGAGCACCGACTAAATAACAACAGACAATTCAAATAGACCGAAAGAATAGATTGAAAGTCAACTTAAAAAAAAAAATGTTTGAGATGTTCATCTGTAGAATTAGCAAACTAAAAACAGTCTCAGCGGCAAAATGATTTTTATGTAAACGACATTGAAAATTTTCCTAATGACCAATTTTAATGCCGACATAAAATGTTTCAGTTTCTTTAAGTAAATCAAGTCCGAAGTTGTGAAAGGATCCTGTGGACCATGACAGACAACAATAGCAAATGTTCGTTTGGGTAAACGGAAGGGTAAATTATAAAAATTCCTGAAGAAAAAATAGGTAAAAGTATGCTCAACTCCGCGAAATGGTCGCCCAGGAGACTGAGAAAACTAATCGAAGAGTTACATTTTTGGGGGCCAATATTGCTTTCTTTTCCAGTAAAATAACTTCCTATAGCTTTTGTATATGTTGTTTTATGTTAGTCTTTTCGTATTTGGTTGTATTTTATATTTGAAAGTAGTCCTGCAATATACCAAATAAATTTAAAATGATATATTCATACGTATTTATATGTATTTGCTAAAAACTAAACACTTATGTAACCAATCCAAGACAACGACCACCAATCTACGTTAAGGGTTATTATATAAGATTGAGCTTTTGTGGTTTCAGTATCTAGGAATTATTTTTGGGGGGCGGTCATTACATTGGGTAGAATTTTTTAAATACGTAATAATAATTCATAATAAGATTATGATGAAAAGATATAGTAACAATGCTACTTATGATTGCATTTGGTTGAGAAAACATTGGCTAGGTTAATGTCAAATAGCTTAACTCTTGTGGCAGGATCGATTCGGTTTGAGTGAATTTGAAAGTTTCATCCATCATATTTCTCTTTTTTACCCTTTAGATTAATATATTATTTTTTGTTAGTTTAATTGTGTTTGATTTATTTATTCTGTATTTTTTTGTTCTATAATCAAAGTTTTTTAACGATTATTTTTTAAATATATCAATAAGTTTCTTGGGGTCATCAAATTATGATTGATATTTTGGGGGCGTCATCTTCTAGGATTGAAATTTCTTGGGGATCATTAATTAGGATCGTGTTCTCAAGGTCTCTCTCTAAGATTGATTACCCATATGTACAGATTTTTTCATTATTTCGTCAAATATTTATATATATTTCACAATATAAAAAAAAATATAAAGAAAATGTATAATGGAAACTTTTCCCCGCACGCTACCATATTTGTATATTTTGCTTACGCTAGTACTCTAGGGCTAATTTTTGTAGTAAAAATCATTCCTGCCTAAAAAAAATTGTCCGCATGTTAAATTTATATCTAACAGCACATAATATAATTTAATTTAAATTTGTTTCTACTTTGGCTTCCACTAAATTTATAGAAATTTTCTATTTCATCATGATTAAGGCTATTTAAATTTCTAAAACAATGAACTAGTTTTCCTGTCATTTGTCCTGTCTCTAATCAGTTTCGTTTAAATTTCTTAAGTTTCTCTTAATAAACTTGCATTCTTTCCTCTTCTCGCAACTAGACAGCCTATAAAGAACGAGTATATTTGTCAAGTTTTTATTCCTTTGTTAAAAATTTGATTTGTCATTTAAACTATGTTAAAAATATTTCAATAAGCAAAATAGAAAATGCAACTAAGTTGAAATCAGTTTAACTTTAGCTATCTGAAAATTATTTAATTGTGCTTTTTGTACTTAAATGCAGATAACAAAGGCTGCATGTTACTATATAATTCAGTTGTCTAAATCGAGTAATTCTCCTCATAGGAGGCGATTGAAATGCCATTGAAAAGCAGCATTGCTTAAAGCTCTTGTTTGGAGAGTCACTAATCAGCCACCTTAAGTACATAACTGCAAAGAGGGTGGTTATTTTTCTAAAGTAAACCAGAGAAACTTCATGGTCCTAATATATATATTCTTAGAACTCAACTTCACGGTGGTGGTAGCAAGTCAACGTAGTTTCTGGGAGTTAAATGAATTGTTCACGAAGATAGGGTGATGTTGCAATTGTCATTACCTCTAAATGGTGTTCTACTTTAATGGCACCTTGGATTCTCCAAGTTTTGCTTGACACGAATAGAATAACAAAGGCAGCGCTCAGAGGTTTCTTTGGGAGTAAAAGGTTCTTCATTATGAAAGGAAGGTATATATGATCCAAACATGAAAAGGTACAAGGACGATGACGGATGCCTTCATTAATTAAGAACTGTGCAAACTTTTACGATGGTGCTCTTAAACTGAGGGCCATAAAGAGCCAGTAACTACAATGAAAATAAAAAAAAACCTGAAATGCCGTGCATATTTATTTACACTGGAGTAGTAACTATGTGTATGTTGAAATAATTGAGTATTTATTTGACTTTTAATTAATTCAGAATTACACACGAGTATAATTTTACTAGAAAACCTAAAAATTATATGAGACGATAAAAATAACAAATATCGAAGTAAAACCGGTGTTGCCGCCCAGATTTGGTCAGGTTTCTTGGCTAGGGCGTAAATCCAGCCCTAATGATAACACCGGAAATGAATATTCAGAAAGAAAATAGGAAAATAAATAGTAGAAAAGTAAATAGGAAAAGGCCTGACCGGCTAGATGTTCAAGGATATGCAGAATTAGAAAAATCTGGGACCAAAGAGCAGACTTAAGAAAAAGGAACAAAGAGGCAGAAGCTCAAGTATTCGGGCAATTTAGTTACTAATAGACAACAAAGTTATAAGGATAGATTTATTTAAGGACTAACTACCACAAAGACGAATATTTACAATTGGAGGAACGCCACAGGATTTGTCGGTCTTTAGAAAAAAATAGACTCAAGATGCGAATCTCAAAAGAAACAGAACAGATGTCACGAACACAACTGAACTCTTCCAAAAAAAAAAATTCAATAATGGAACGGATATAAAAAAATCTAGAAATTTAGTGATATATAAATGTTAATCTAGGTATATAAATTATATTAAACTTAGGTTGGTTTAAGGCACGGCAATTTAAAACTCTCAGAAAACATTTACAGGAGGTGAGGAAACCTCTGTCCTGCACAGAAACAAAGTCTCCAAATTAATCTAAGTTAGGAGTCATCATAAAAATTGAAGACTTAAGTTTCCCATGAATTTCCGTCAACCGAAGTATTTAGTAAAGGTTACTTTTACAAACTTAAGCAAACTTGCATTTCTATATAAAATTTACAATAAAAGTTAGTCGACTTTTATTCATCTCAAAAAATCAATTTACTTACCATTTAACTGAGGTCCTTTTTATTTCTTATCAATCTTTTGAAAAGTCGTCATACAAATAAAGCCCAGATCCAAAAATAAATTTATCAACTAATGTATAATGTAAACACGACAATAACAAACAATAAGCTTTGTTAAAAAGAATTTAACCAAAGTATTCTGACAATATGAAATTATTTGATTAAAGTCTTCCAACTTAACTTGCCTATCTATACATTTATATAAATATAAATAAAAAAAAAAAGAGAATAATATATTACAAGTCTTCATTCAAAATAAGCTCAAATAATTTTTACATTGGTGTACACATGAACAGAACTCATGAACTTGCTGTGTACATATATGTATGTAGGTATAGTGTTTACGAAACATTATTTATCTTAGAGTAGAAAGTTTAATACTTGCTTTTATTATTTAGGTTTTCCAAATACATAAGAGTCTGGTATATTTCCTAGTTATTCCTAGCAATTCATCATCATTAACAACTGCTATCCCAGAAAATGGGGTTTGAGCCCATCAACGCCCAACGTCATGATAATACTCGTTCCACGCCACATCAGTGCTTTACCGCTATTGAATACTGCGTAAACCAAGCATTCTGGTGCGTAACTTTCTAGCACAGTGTGCCATATCCGGGCATAGTTGCCTTAATATGCTGATTGGAAGAGCCTGGCTGGCGACCTCTGCCTGCCCTTTTCAGGTCCTGCCCCAGTTTTAATTTGATTCCTACCCAAAGGATGAGGTGGCTAAGTCCATCACCGTGATATTGTGTCCCGTAAACATATATTGAATGCTGATTTGCGATATGGAGCATTGTCTTGCTGTAAAATCACATTCGACATTTCTGGAGAAAAGAGATTTCGGGATGAGAGCAGCATGTAATCTATCAAGATAGCTTGGTACATCTCTTAATTTTTGATGCCATCATTAACAGTAACACGACCCACCCATGAACATGACATAATGTGTCATTGCATGCTGACCATGCTTCCTCCAGAACGAGGTCATTCATGTATGTTCTCACTTTCTCGGCTCCTCTTAAGTACTTCTGTAACACCAGAATGTGATCCAGCGATCCTTCGGATGATATATCGACAAATGAGACCCTTCTCGGGCAGCTTAAGTATCAGAATCCTTTCTTTCACGTTATAGTTATGTCTTTTCATAATTATCATATCATTATCAGATCTTGTCGCCCTGTGACATCATATAAATAAAAAAATATGATTTGTTATATAAAACCATTGACTGTACTAGGCTGCATACTGATTCAAGGCTTATATATATTTAAATACTATCGCCATTTTCGATATTTAAAATACCCAAGGAATAAAAACAATTCCCTGTTTCCCAAACCTTTGGTCACGGGTATCTTGTCTAATTAAAGGACGACTTTAATACCCTTTAACCCCCGGTTTATGACCAAACAAATTTTGAAGTGGGAAGAAACCTGGCTTCTAAGAGTCAACATCGCTGATGAAAATGCTAAGAAAGCAATCATGAACACTGTGGGGGAATTCCACGTGGAATTTCTTTTCCAGCACGGAAGTGACCTCCATGCGCTGGAAAAGACCACGTGGAATTTCTTTTCCAGCACAGAAGTGACCTCCATGCGCTGGAAAAGATTCTAGAATTTGGTTAGGCTTAAATTGGTAAGCCAGTCCTTTCCCCCCCCCCATCCACAAGCGGTAGCCTCGAACCGCGTCCACCATGGACCACCTTTACGCGGGTTACAATCGCCTCGACGTGAAGATTCGAGGCCATTCGAGGTAACGCTATTTCCCCCCAACCCCGCGGAGGAGCCTCGGATATATATAGTGCTCGCCTTCCATGTGGGAGACACAGAGTTAAAGAGTCTCGCCCGGACCCAAGAAGATTTCCCTAGTTTCAAGTCAGGTGGTAACAACAAAGCAAAGTGACGGTGAACATTTTGTGTGTTGGAATTAGCCCCAGCCAGTGAGGTAATTCCATTTGACGATCGATACAGAGCAATTTTTCCGACTCCACTCATCAACTCCTGTCGAAACCCAACCCGTTCACCCCTCGTTTTCGGGTGGCCGAAATACTCTCCCTTGGACCGGACGTTACTGCCCCCCTTCTTTTTGGAGAACTGTCATTACGTTAACTTCCCGCTCAGAAGCTCCGAGTGCCCTCGCCTCACGTTTATTGCCTGCAGAAGACATCCGTGAAGCCTTACCCTGACGTCTCACCTGGAATCCTCCGTAAGCCAACCCCTCTCCCCCTTCAGGAACCATTTGAGTTAATCCTCCCCATTTGAATAGTCTCTTTCTGTAACGCATTAACTTCTAACTTCTGAGTCTGACGCATAACTCTGCAATTATCTCCCTTCATTTGTAATTTATGTAAATAAAATTACATTATTTACATGCCTCTTTAAATAACCTTGAGCTTTGCCATTGCCCAAATTTTACCTCGCCTCGTTGCACTCTTTCTCACTGTTCCGCGCGTGGAAACTCGTGGCGTTCCATCCCTTGTCGGATCACCTTTAAGTTATTGGTCCCACCCCCATAGATATAATATGGTATTGATATAATGTAATGTCATACCACGACAAATACAGTCAAACTTCATCAAACTTTACCTACTACGCCACTGATATATTTCTTAGAAACAAATATTCGTCTTGGGTGTTGTGATTAAAATGCGTATCGTGGAATTGCCAGGCTATATATATATATATATATATATATATATATATATATATATATACGTAGGTACTTTGTGACTTGGGGCTGAAGTTGATAGAAGACCGTTAGTGAAAGGGGAAATTGTTATGAGTCCAGTGGAGATGGTATATTATTAACTTTGTGGGGTTCTTTTAAAACAAATATTTCAGAGTGAAAGTTTGCCAAAGATTAACAGTTAGCTCGTACACGTTGAGGTTGAAAAGAAAGACAATGAAGAAAATATATCTCTACTAACAACAAAATGGATATTTATATTTAGACGAATATTGGGTTTAAAGGGAATGGTCGCTCAGACGGGGTTAAAGGTCCCTACGAGATACAGATAGGTTAATTAAGGGATTAAAAAGGTCAGATTCAGTTTGGTGATCTGAAGGGAGATTTTAAACCTGGGCGTTCACACAAATAATGAAGCAAGGTGGATAAGTCAGATTCAAGATCATTCTGCAGGTGGCAACGGTTACGATTACCGTATGTTCTTGTTGCCAAAAAGGGACCAGTTGGCGTACGAGGAATGCGACGGAAGAAGTCAGATTTCCTCTTGCTTTAGATAAGGGAGCACTTGTCGAGCCTTTGGAGTTTGGAATCCTCGTTAGGTACTTGCCTATTTACTATGGCAGAGTTAAATGATGTCGATACTTGCCGATTTACTATGGTAGAGTTCACGGATCAATTTAGCCTTCGCCTGAATCGAAATCACCTCTGGAAGGGGAGGTGTTTAGATAGGCACCTGGTGAGGTGGCTGTGACGGCCCTCCAGACGCGCGTGCGATTTTGGAGAAAAGTCTGCGACTCTTTTGAGGGAAGGGGAAATCGTGATAACGTTGGTTTGGAATGGCCAACGGAATTCAATCTTCGGGCAGAAGGCCAGAATGTTTGTGTAGAGGTTACCATGGGAGACGATGAAATCGGTCCCTAGGCAAATACAGCTGGGGCGTGTGATAACAGCGTAAGCGGCATCTTTGCTTGGGTTCAGCCATCCTTTCACAGCTCCATGCGGTGATCTCAGGATCTACGTGGGTAGAGAAGGGCACGTGGTCGTCCTTTGACCCCATTCTGCTACAAACTGATGAGTCTTTGTTTCGTCAAGGAACAAATGAAAATTATTCATCAAGTTAGGACATCTTTAGATTTGTCATAACCAGGTAAGTAAAAGTATCGTACCTCATTGGGAAAACAAAGTCTTTGGATGTACTGTAAGGGATGAAGCTAAGCAATGCTTTATCCTCCTTCCTTCTACTTCCTTATTTTCTCATTCTGAAAATGGCTTTAAACACTAGAGTAGTTTATCTCAAGGCTTTGCTAAAGGAGAAGAACCTTTCTATTTCAACAAGTAGTTCGGGTGACATTTTTTCATTTACATTGAAAGTGACATTAATAGTGCTACTTGAAGCTACAAGAGACTTGCTTGTAGCCGACATTAACCTAAGGCATAATCAGGCCATGAATTCTGGAAATCTCGGAGCCAACTGAGACTCATGCTGCAAAAAGGATAACTGTTTTTAGAAACTCTTTAAAGGATAAACCGCTGATAAGAAGATCGCAGGGATTACCAGGATTCTTTAAATATTTGAACTGTATGGTTATTCCATAATCTTGTAACAAGAATTTCTTGAATTGGGCAATATCCTTAACTCTTTTCTGAGTGAAAACATTCTTTGTACTGATACTATCAGCAAGAAACCATTGGAAGACGACTTGTGAATCCACAGCAAGGGTGATGTCCTTGAACTTAATAATGGTAAAGAAGTCAAATACTATGTGAAGACTCTTGAGAGGTAGGGAGAGTCTTGAGTCTTAATAGGGGCAACTCTAGATTTAGAAAAAAAACAGATTTAAACAACCAACTGCTATATTATAGATGGCACAACCATAGCCTAACTTTGAAGCATCTGTAAATATAACCTGCGAATTTGAAGAATCTTTACTAAACAAAGATCTAATAAATAATATAATGGAAAGAGAATTTAGGTTAGTACAGTGAGATAACCACGTCTTCACCATGTATTCGGGGATAACATCATCACATTCAAGCTTAGCAGCCCATAGTTCACGCATTAAGAATTTACCCTAGGTTGTAATAGGCAAATTAAGGCCCAAAGGGTCGAATACTTTAGAGATCCGTGCCAAAACAGCACGTTTAGGTTTGGCAGATGCTTCTAACTGATATTCATCTACCTGTATGGAATCAAATTTAAGCATGTGTTTCATGTCAAGGACTTTCTCATATGAGTTTCCATGTTAAGTATGATTAACTTGATTTATCATAATGGACTGTATCTCTTTACTATTAGAGTTCCAGCTTTTCATTGTAAAACTCTCCTCTCCCAATCTCCGCTGTGTTCAAAGTAAACTTCTTTCAGGTAGTTGAGATTATTTCTGATGACTAACATGTTATCTACATACAGATTCTCCCTTAGAATTTTAGAAAACTCATCATTAGCATATTGCTCAACATGGTGCTTTAACACATAATTTATGATAAAGGGACTGGAGTTAAAGCCAAAGATGATGGTCTTATAACGTTAAGTGACAAACCTATTGCCATCATGCATGAAAAAAACCCCCGATTCTTTTCGTCTTCCGCAGCTAATCTTATTTGTAAGAATACCTTCTTACGTTCACTCAACATAGTGAACTTATTAGATGTGAAACCAATGGACAACTTAACTATGTTTTTTCAGTAGATTTATGCCTGCATATGCAGCTTCATTGAGGATAGGTGCTTCATTTGTCTTCAGTGAGCAATCCAAGACGGGGTGAATCTTAGTGGTCGTATTGGCTTCTGTCTTTACTAAGGACGATGAGAGATCCAGATAAGTTTTTTGGTAATCATCAGCATGAATATTAATTTCTTTAATAATACCCTCAACCTGTTGCTATTTAAATACGTCAAGATACTAGGACAACATATCCTTTTTATCATGGTCCTTAACTATTCGGTCTTGAACGGAAAATGCAAGTTTGTGATTAGAAGGAAGTTTATCGATTACATCTTACTTCCAAAGAACCTCTACACGATACTTATCCTCTTGTGGATAAATACCTTGCTTAGATTTGTCAATCATTTGACGGTCAAAATCAGACTTGGTCTTTTCATTGTGACCTAGTAAATCTAGATTAAATATTGCTTCCAGACACGGTAATACTGAGCTATATGGGAATAGGGACTCCAAAGGAGAGAAATAAGACTTAGTGGAGAGATAACAAAGTTAACAGTAAACTAACATTTCTACTTCATGATGCAGTACATCACGAGTCGTGACTCAATCTATCGGCATTATTCTGAATCTGTTAAGCAGGAATAGCTTGCCCTGGGTACAAAAAAAAATTGTAATATTTTCAAAGGGGATTAATCCTATGCTGGTGGAAAATACAGCACCTAGCATACAAGGAATCAGTAAATTCTGAAAAAGGTTAAATAAGATCAACCCCAACTAAGCCTAAGATAGGCACCTGTTCGCAATCCTCCACTAGATAGGGCTCAGCTAAAGGATAGCCTTCCGTTCTAATATTATATAGGGCTGTGTCTAATTGTGACACATTAAGCTTAATATGAAATCAGAAGCAGCTAGAATGTGGGCATAATGCCTTATAAGTCCAAGAATGCTTTCTTCTAAAAAGCATCCAAATTCACGTTTAGCTCTACCTAGAAAAGTGTTGATTTCATACTGAGTGGAGGAGAACCCAATGTCTTCCTTGAGATAATCAACAATTTCTTTGGGTAACTCCTCTGACTTCCAGAGTCTGAGAGGCATCTAATTGTGCGAGACCGCTTGTTTCCATGAAAGTTCCAGGTAAGGAAACGCAGCAAATATCGTTCATCAGGGAGGAGGGACTTTGATAAACCTTTACACAAAAATTAGGAGGAACAATCTCATTACTGAGTTTAGGACATAAGGCAGTTATGTGAGAATGAGACTTACATTGAAAACGATCAAATGGGGGTTTTTCATCCTTACCATGACAAAAGGAAGCATTCTGCGTGAAACTGGTACAAAGTTTACACATTTTAAGAGAAACAGATCTTCCCTGACGGGCATTAAGTAATCTACAAATATCAGAATGTACCATAGTGTGAGAACCAGTACATAACTCACAGTGCTTACCAGGTTTCTTATCATTTGAAAACCATTTAGTACTGGGTTTAGATTCTTCACTAATGATAGTGGTATTAAAATTCTCCAAAGTTGAAGGAGATAAATTACGGGTATTAATAGCCTTGGAGGGAGTCTGAAACTTAGAAAATTGTTTGTTATGCTCATGTGAATAGCTTTTATCACAGGAACTGAAAATATGATTTAGCACTAGACACTTTGGGCTGGGATACACCATTACCAAGATTGTTACTTTCCTTGTAATTTTCAAATAAATGATTAAGGGGAAGGATATTTGTCATCCATTTGAGGAACTAACTCCCTCTTTACAGAAGTTGGCAATTTAGAGAAAATAATAAGACTAATCAGCTTACAACCGACTGTATCATTCTCTAAAAGGTCAATATTATACTGTTTTAAGTCATGAATAATAGCACGACTCATTAATATAAGTTCGTAACCCATAAAAAGCAGGATCAAATGAAGAAGAACATGATAATGAAACTTTGAAAGATTCATTAATAATATAAGGGACACCGAGAAATTCTTCCTTAAGGAGAGAAAATGCAACATCATAATTGTCATCTGTTACTGGGAGGTAACATAGTCTTAAGAGCATAGCCTGACAAATAATTACGTAAATACCTTAATTTATCGGCATTGGACAATATGCCACAAGAATCAATACAATTAGAGAACTGAGTGAGAAAATTTGAAATTCCAATTTATCTTTGGAAGTGCCATCAAAGACTTTACATTCTAACTTGAAAATCTTTACAACCATAGGAGGTAGACTATTACTAACTGGAGGGGTGCTCTCAAACTTTTTTTCAAGCAAAGTAAGTTTATCATATACTGAGTCCTTATAATCTACTTTTGCACTGTGATAGAACGGTCTGAGGCCGCTAAAATTCAGCTGCTATCACATGTTTAGAAACACATGCTACCCACGTGCATCTGCGAGAGGAAGCAGAGCACGTTATCGCTCACCTTAGCCAATATTTAATCAAAGAGGTTCATTGCCCCGTTTCGCCTCCATACGTCGATCTCACCAGATTGAGTTAGGCTTATGGGCAGATAAGGTATTTTCCCAGGCGCGACCGGGGCATTTCCCCGAAGTCCCCCACTCAATTATCCCCTACGCCATGGAGACGTCTCCGGGTACTTATACAATAGCATTCCCCAATAAGATCAGATCCCGATTATCTTCGCGAGGCATCACGCTCATCCGGTCTCCCTTGTGCACCTAGGAACTCTCTACCTCGAGAAATCCCTTATTGTCAAGAAGAGGACAATATCCCTTGAGTGCCAAGGTTCGTGCCTTCCAGACGCCAAGTCAACAAGGCCCCCCTGTTGTTCAGAAAGAGAACAACGTTAGAACAGCCATTGTTCTTTGAGTCCGTTTGACAAGAGACGGTTCTCACCCCCCCTGTTGTTCAGAAAGAGAACAACGTTAGAACAGCCATTGTTCTTCAAGTCCGTTCGTCAAGAAACGGTTCTCGTTCCTAAGACATCACGTCAGGATAATTTAATTTCCCACTTTTTAACGTTCTTCAAGAGAACGCTTGGTTTCAACAATAACCTCCATTGTTCATCTAGAACATCCTCGATTTGCTGTCACAAAGATCGCTCATACTTCCGAGCCCCACTTCGTTCTCACTCTTCGAAGACAGTCCTTCCCCTTTGCTAAGGACAACTCCCCGAAGAACCTTCCTGCTGGGAATCGCCAGTGGACCGAAGATTCCTTCGCATCGTCTTCCTCTGCACAACAACTTTGTAATTACGTAAGCTGAACATTACCTTTAATCATCTAACCTTTTGTCAACGCTATCCTGTGCTTGAAATGGTTTAGCGAACCATTCTCCCTCTTTAATTTTTATTTGTTTACCTTTTTTTAAATCTCTCCAAATCTTAATCCTCGGATTAGTCAGATATTCCCACGACCCTTTCCATTCTCCGTTTCTATAAACATTTTTTTTGTGTGTTGTTGATAGTTTAATTAATGAAACTATATTTTATTAATGATAGGCATATTATTGATCCTTGAGCTCCGTTCCACTTCTTAAGCATATTGAAGATAAATAAGCTTCTCCAGGCCCCCCCCATCCTTTGGACTAACCTCGGTCAATCAGAATACCACGCACTCGAAATATTAGAATAATTCCCTCAATGAATAGTTATATATGGTATATCGTCGAGAGCCTATTATACGACATGCACTAATCTCATTTAGTGCATCATTCCCCAATTCATCATAAAGATCAATAATGCCATCATCAACTTCCTGAACCTTTCGCAAATAGTTAAGAATTGTGGTTTTACGGGATTTAAAGTGATTTTTCAAGTCATTCTCTTCAAGCTCTTCAACTTTATTCATACAAACAGCTATGTATGATTTAAATCCAGCTCTTTTCCTTTTGAGGGCGGACAACTTCACTGACAGTTCAGACATGATTATTCAATCAACAAAAATAATTGACAATATACATAAAAATAAGAAATTCAGTAAACAGACTTAAGGCAAGTGACCTTTAAAACGGTACAAATAATAATCATAAAAGGTAGCACTCCCAACTATAAGGAATAATAATTCCTAAAAGCAAACTTCAGCTCAAAAGGGAATAAAAATATAATATGCAAGGCAAATAAAATAAAAATACAAGGTAAATAGGGCAAATAGGAACAATAGGCCTACAAGTTAGATCAATAATACCAAAAAAATATATAAAAACATGAAAGCAAAAAAAAAATCTCACAAAAATAATCTTCAAGATACAAAAGCACGCTAAACCCCCAAATAAATTGCTGAATAAATTCCCCTCAAAACACTTAAAACTTCAATTTTACTGACACCATAATATGTAAAAAAAAAACCTCACCTAAATGAGGTTCATTTACCAAATGATCTATTCAGAGAAAACAAGTAAAACTAGCAGGCTAAGCCAAATACAGTCATAATAGGCTGAACACAATAATAGGATACACAAAGAAAGTAAATAAACTATCTAAAAAACATAAGAATTATATAGAGTAATTATTTACAGTCTATCTATGAGTGATACGAAAAGCCTAACACACCATAGCTGCATTGGCTAGGTTTAGCATGACCCCAATACACAAGCCAGGTGGACTCAACACAAACCCTGCGGTAGTACTTATACTTAATACGCATAACTAGTACACAAACTTACTTGAATTTTCATTCAGTAAAGATTAAAGGCACTATTTAACCAATCTCGGCTGACGACAACCTGCACTATCTGACCCCTATCTTAACACAGGGAAGAAGGACCCTGGTGGCAGGGAAAGCTTGAGACGACCCTTCTTCATCTTCAGCTGCGGGGAGCTGCCAAGACACCGGCCTGTTGGTGCTCGCCTATAGGCACTCTCGATCCTGGTTTGTGATCGAAGTAACCTTCCTCTAGCCCAATGGTTCTCAAACTTTTTTAAGATTTTTTGCGTGGTGGTCTCTTTACATTTTTTAGATGGTTCGTGGACCCTTTCAAATTAACTATAATTAACAGAATATTGAAACAAAACATTTTTGACAAACAATTATTTATTAAAAAATGGCAACCTTAAGCTACTGAAACAAAAACCTTTTTTTTTGCACTCAGTTATTTATTGAGAAAATGCTAATCTTAATCATCAAATGTCCATTCAATGCGATGGGTGCATTTGCTTTGCCTGAACCATTACTTCTAAGTTTGCCTATGTTTTGCCAGTGCAACTCTCATGTCATTTGTCGCTTCTATTCTGTTTCGGGATTTTGTTTTGATGGGATATGACTGTGCCATTTCAATCCCAAAATCACTACAACACATCTAACGGAAAATATGTTTTGCCCCTCCATCATTAATTAAATCAATAAACTGTTCTTGAATTAAATTGTCCTCTGAAAGTACAAACTGGTTGTTGATAAATCGATAGTATTTTTCAAGTGCTTGTGGGTCAGCAAAATAATGAGAAATTTCTTCACTAAGAATTGGTACATGTTGTTTCATCACCACGAGTATATCGTCGTCGACGTTAAGCTCATTTTCATCAATATATGGATTTAGCTGTCGAGATGGGACAAAGTTCTTCTTTTCTAACTCTGAATGCCATAGTTCGAGCTTCATTTTGAAAGGTGTCATTTATCATGACAATGTAGCACTGTGATTTCTTTTCCTTGAAGCGACAAATTAATGGAATTTACGAATTCGAATATGTCTACCAAAAATGACAGGAATAAAAGTAAGCGGACATCAGAAAATTTTGTGTGCATGTCTGGTTTAGCTGATTGCAAAAATTGTTGCATTTCTTCATGTAGTATTAAAACTCTTCAAAACTTTCCCTTTGCAAAGACATCTAACAAAAGTGCTACGAATTTGGAATCACTTTCTTTGCATTAATCTTAAAATAAATGATGGTTCAGTGAATTTGCCTTAAGGAAGTTAACTGCTTTAATCACTTCACCGAGAACATTGTTCAACTCATCAGGCACCGTTTTTATTAGTAAGGCTTGGCGATAAATAATGCCGTTTGTACCAATAATATCTGGGGATTTTTGCTTAGCCAAAGTTTAAAAACAAGAACGGCAGCCAAGAATTGCTGGAGCACCGTCTGTACAAACGCCAATGACATTTTCCAATTTAATACCATGTGCCTCAAAATATATCTCCACTTTGTTAAATATTTCCGTTACAGTTATTCTGGTGCTGAGAGTTTCGCAAAACAAAAAATCGTCTTCCAGGTGCTTGCTATATACATATCTTACTTAGACACAAAGTTGGTTTAAGTTGGCGACATCTATTGTTTCATCAAAAGCTGGATCGCCAAAAAAGTTGAAAGTCGAATTCTGAATCTTTGAAACGACCATCGACAGTATGTTATCAGGCATCTCCGCTATTCGCCTCCTAACAGTATCGTTTGACAGGGTCACATGCTTTAGCTTTTCGAGTTCAAAACTTCCCAACACATTCGTATGATATCTTTGCAGCAAGGTAATATTACCTGTTCTCCGATATTGTGTTTTTCTTTGGCAATAACTATTTTCCATGAAACCTCATAGGAGGCTTTCAGACCAGTCTTAATGTTCTGCGAAAACATTCCTTTGTCATCAATCGTGGATTTGTGCAAGTGTTTGGCTTTGCGTTTAAAGATGTCGACATCTTTGCTTATTGAACTGGGATGCTTCCATTCCAAGTGTCTCTTTAACTTGCTGGGCTTTATAGAAGTGGATGCCAACACATCAGAACACAAAACACACTGTGGTTTCTTTTCCCCACTAGACTTTATTACAGCAAAACTTAATTTCAAATATGAATCATCATACGAGTATCTAATCTTTTTTGGAGCAATTATAAATTTGAAAAAGGGTCCGTAAAAAAATGAATTAGGAAAACGAATTACTAGTTTTTATGTTAAAAATTAAAAACTAGATTAAATTGGCCTATTAATTAGGATAATCGAACCTCCAAACTTTGGAAGTTCGATTATCATAATTACTGTAAATTGCGGCTTACAAGTCAACTCTTCAAGCCTGAAAAGGTCTTTCTCAAATTAGGGGTCGACTTGAATGGAAGGGATAAAATGCAAACCTTTATCACCGAGTTGTACACGAGTGAGACAGCAATCCTACCAATCACTGTCACTTACACCACTTAATCTAGTGATGCTGGTTATACTTTGGATTCCAAAGTATAACCAGCATCACTTAGCCACCGTTACTCCTCTAATCAAAGCGACTCAAATATAATTACCAAACACCCCAGATTGAACCTTCAAATAAACCCAGATTGATCATTAAATTCCCTTTATTAAGTTAGATGTTTAACACATTGATACAGCTTTCTTTCGTGGTCTCTGCTTTTAAGGAATTTGTGGAAAATCACCCATAATATACAATAAATAAGTGCATCCACAGGAATGGGCCCAGAGTAAAGGTTAAGATTAGTGACGTACGATTTTGTTAGTGATTTTTGCTACAGTTTTACTATATTCTTAAGCGTTTTTTAGCCTGCCCACTGGCCAATCAATGATATGAATCATCGCCTGGTATCGAGCAATTATAAGCGTTTTTTTTTGCAAGGTTCATTTTTTGCTTCTATAGTTGGGTAGAAAATATGTTTGCTTTTTTCTTCGATGTTTTGTTCTGAAGCCTATTATCGATGTTTCAGAAATAAACTCCCTTTTTACCCGTTTCAAATGATTGGGTACCCGTGTGACATACTTATGCTTCATTTTAGTGCTTTGGTTTGTTTTTCGTTTTTGTTTATGTTCCTGTTATTCTATTAAAGTTTTTTTGTTTTATTTTCAATTAAAATTTCTTGCATTTACTTACGTTAGGCTGGTGGGTAAAGTTTTGCTGCAGCAAGCAAGAATGTGTGGAACCGCTCTTTTATACTTGGGTATTTCATAAATTGACTGCCCTCTATTTCGTGAATAATTCACATATATTTGTGATTTAAAACAAGGTTATTCTTTAATTTAGTGTTTTTTCCTAGGCAAATTTTCCAAAAGTGCTTTTTATTTGTTTCTTTTTCGGTCTTTGGAATCCCATCATATTGTATTATAGATTTTGAAAAGGGAATTTGGAAATGTGGGGGGGGTCTTCGCTCCTCTACCACCCTTTAATTATGAAGGTTGCACTCCCCACTCTCCGCTAGTTTTAATAATCTAGTAATATTCCCAAAGCGAAAGCCTAGCATTAGATTCGAATTCAAAGACGATTGCCAGACGTCGTTATAGGCAAGCCTACAAAAACTTAAGAGAATGCAGGGAAAGTAGCTAGAAAGATGTCTAACAAAAATCTCTAAAAGATTGTGTGCCACTATTCTTACAATTACCGGGTCCAGAATACCACTGCCCTCCTAAATGTTAACCCTCTTTCCCGATATAATTATCCAATCTGTGCTTAAAAACATAAGTTTGCACTGTCTACTCAGTAGACATACTCTCAGGTGGCAAAGTATTCCAGTAATCTACCACTTTATTGGTGAAAAAATATTTTCTAACAT
Organism: Ceratothoa steindachneri; assembly: GCA_963969495.1. Lineage (NCBI taxonomy): Eukaryota > Metazoa > Arthropoda > Malacostraca > Isopoda > Cymothoidae > Ceratothoa > Ceratothoa steindachneri. Next base: position 94,415,742 of record OZ018326.1, read on the forward strand.
CTAACCTGCCCCTCAGTTTTTTTCAATTTGTCAAGTGATGACCCCTAGTCTTATTACTACTTTTTAAATAAAATAACTTGCTAAAGTCCACCTTATCCATGTGAGAACAGGTTTTATATAGCTCAATCATATCTTCCATCACACACCTTTCCAATGAGAGCCTATTTAGCACCCTTAGTCTATCTTCATATTCAAGGTGCTTCAAGGAAGTATCATTTTTTTTGCCATCTCTGTACTGACTCCAGCAGGTTGATATCATTTCTAAAATGTGCTGACCATTATTGTATACCGTACTCCAAATGTGGCCTGGCATACGAGTTGTAGAGTTTAAGATTAACCTCTTTACTATTTACTTTTATATTATTAACTACATCACCTGGCAATGAATTCCCAAACTTACCAAGCCTGTGACTAAAGAAGTAATTTTGCTCTCCTTGAAAATTACCGCACTTTCACTAATTAATTAAAGCACACAAATTTATTACTAGCAAAAACCTGCCCTATGGGAATTTTTTGCCAAACCCGCGGTGTTAATTCGCTTCACTCATAAAATTAAAGTGTGCCAAAGAAAAGGGTTATTATTTCACAACACATTCAAAATTGCTATGCCAAAATGTTTTTTTTATGTAGACAGACAAACACACCCTAGTTAGGTTAATTATAATAATAAGTAAGAATATTAAGTTTATCACAGTCTGATAAAATAGTTTCTAATATTTATCTAAACACTGTTTTGGCACACATGAAGAAAAACACAAAATAATTCTTTATAAATAATAATTAACTTCAGCGAAAAATCTTGTGACTAATACTTAATACTGCACTATTCATACCTGTACTGAAAGTTTGAAAAAACAGTTTCTCATCGACGCTGTAGCTAGCAGGACTGCAACGACACAGCGACGTCAGCGCGGCGTTGGAACGGGGTGCAAGTAAGGAAAAGGTTCTTAACTCACTCAAATGCGTTTATGTGAATTGGAGAATATTTCAGTAGTTTTTTATTCATAAATTAATGTTGTTAGGTAATATTTAGATATTCTTAGGCAAATAGTGAATAATGCAGCCCTGCTGTAGAACACCCATTTTGCAACCACAACGCTGCCATTATGACTGCCAGACGTAAGCAAAATTACTTCGCCAAATAATTAACCGATAACCACATTTAGCATGTTACACCTTTTACATCTAGAAATATAATTCTACCTATGCTGTGCTCTCTAATTCCCTAGTTTAATGAATTCAGACACATAAATTTACTCAAAGAAATACAATAAAATGGGGGGACTTGGCCACAATCGAAAATATCTCATAATTTCAATTAAGTAACGCTTCGCCGTCCCATAGGGGCCCCCGAACCCCAGTTTGAGAATCACTAGCCTTTGCCTAAAAAGGCAGAACCCACAAGTATTGGCGCGGGAGGGGGCAGTGGTTAGTAGGTGCAAGGGCGTGCCGACACACCATATCGCACAAAGAAGCTGCCATAATTCCAAAATGAGTGAGGCACTTAATATTCAATGACTATATTTAATGAACGAGACACGGTACAATTTGAGATGTCACACACAAATAAATGGTAAATAAATATACTTTCCCGTGAAAATAGCGTAATGCTATAAAAATAACTAACGTTAGATACAAAAATGAACACGACTAAAGAAAATTGGTGGATTACTTGTATCACTGATACCACAAAACAACATGACGGTTGCGCTATCTAACCCTTGCCTAATTCCACTGGTAGGGATATAAAAACGGTAATACTTCAGATTTGGGGCGTACGGTAGGAAGCGTGGTTAGTAGGCTACAAGTTGGGCTACAATATATGTCTTATGACGTCAGACGGTAGCTTCAGATGTGACCAATCATGGCGTTATATTTTTTTTGTTGTTTTGGGGATTTGTAACTTTTAGTCTGTATTATTTACTAAATATCTGCGCCTCTGCTCGTTTATAGTTGTTTCTAAGTTAGGTAAGGTTTCTTGATGTCTTTTATTGTTTTTTTTTGTTTTCATATTTTTTTTTGGTTTCGCAGTGAACGATAACAGCTTCTTACTAGCAACGTGATAGCTATAAATAGAACCCACTTAGCTTTTTTTTCTGTTACGTTATTGCATTTTCGTGCTCTAGTTGTGCTTCTTCGTTATTCGAATTCGGGTGTATTTTGCATGACCGCGAAAAACTTTTAGATTATTTAGAGGCGCATAAATTAATCAAAAAACCTATAAAAGTAAGTATTGTTTGTCATTATGTTAAGTTTTTCTGCAGTAAAAAGCTGTTGGGGAAAAAACAGTAAATTCAAGAGGACTGCTCGTGGGGGAGATATCACTGCGGGGGGGCCACCCTGCGATGATCCTGAGTTTCAATCAATAGGGGGGAAGGGGGGGTCTGTGGGAGCAGCTCCCAGTATATACTCATACAAAAAAATATAACGCCGTAACTGTTCACCTCTGACGCTACCGTCTGACGTCATAAGACATATATTGTAGCCCAAAATTGTAGCCTATAAACAGTGCTACCTACCGTGCGCCCCGAAACTAAAGTGTTACCATAGAAACTTTGAAATAAAGCAAATTTTGGCTTAAACGATAATTCTTGAAATTTTTGGGGGATTAAACGGCACAACTTTAAATGAACAGAGCAAAGCAAAACATAGAAATTACTAATCTTGAAAGAGGAAAATAGGGATGAGTCTAACCAAACAAGGACAGCAAGCCTACCAATGGAGGGAGTCTCTTGCTGATTCGTCTTGCCGGAAAGACTTGTTGTTTTATCCCAGGTTTCAGTAGTCACCCTCTTTCAAAAATTATCTCGCATTCTTGAGGAATATTTTACTATTAACATGAAAATTGCAGTGCGTGTAGTAGGGGATCTTCACACAGAAAATGATGATAAACTCTCTAGTGGGATAAATTCCTTCTACCCTTGCTGGACGCTTACAAAACACTGCACAAGATTGTTGGAACCACATTCCATGTGGAGTTGGTAAGCCCCTTGGTATTAGTCAGACTCATAAAAGGTAGGAGGGAAATTTTAAAGGTAAAAGGAAAAGGGTAATAATTGAAGTTAAAAAATTACATTAAATTGGTACAAGGACATTAAAGGTTACTGTACAAATTAACAGTTCCTATATGGGTGCCGTTTTATTGGTTGAAACAAAAAGTAGTTGATACGGAATTTCTTGATTAAGTCTAAAATTTTAATATCTTCAAAATGAACTTCCGGCTGAACTAGGACCGTTATTTGCTTATCTCCTCCCATTTAGGGATAATCTAACCAATAGGAAGAGCAAGATTGTATTTATAAATATTATCTCCTAGTCAAACTGCCTTTAATTTCACATTGGGGCAATAAGTTATACAATTTAATAGCTGAGATACATGTGCATACAGTATTTTTTCTCTTTGCATCCAAATGTTCTACCCCTTCCCCTATTCATGATATACGGTTAAGTTAATTTGTTCCCAATGCATTTTCAAATGAGATTACTATATATTCTTTGATTTTATATGCAATGCTAAAATTGGCAAATGTCAATAAAACTAATTATGTATCCCATCGAACAATGATGGCGCATGATATTAAAGTAGTTTGAAACGAAATCTCGCAATACCTAAATCTACATTGTTTGGAAAATAATCTTTTAATTTCCGTAAAAATTGCCCTTTGAATTTTGCATCTGATATTGCCTAAAGTTCCTTTTAGAGAATAACATATAAAGTTATGAAGAAAGTAATGTGTATTTAAAGAAAATAAGTTGAATCTAAAACTAGAGAACCATAACTATCAGTTTACACTTAAAAATCCGAAACTTATGAAGAACAAACAGCCCACGAGTATTCAAGTCTGGTACTGATAATATTACTCATTTGTCGGAAATCGAGACAAGGTTGACAAACTCTTCAGTAATCAGGTTATTTTCTTGAAAGTTTGAAGGATTTTCAATGACCGAGATTTATAAGAATTGGAATTGGTCAAAAGTCATTTTATGGATAATAAGCTCCATGCGAATACCGGGTCGTGCGAATCGCCCCAAAAGACAGCTCACCTATGGAAATATCGCACTATGCAAAGAATATCTATGAAGACACATTTGTGAAAGATGTACATATGTCGTATTTTACGTCTTGTGCCAAAAACAAGAGCCAAAATGTGTCTCGCCAGACTGCCACACCGCATGGAAGAGGTGGGACTCATATCTCGCTCTCTTCCTAAGAAACCATTCATAAGTGTAAAGAATAAAAGGGCTAGGTTGACCTTCGCTACTGAGCATGTAACTAGAGTGTTGAAAATCGGGAGTACGTCTCGGTAACGAAAGAGAGCATATTAATTTGTGAGTATTGGATGGGAAGCAGTAAGTAAAACGTCATACAGAAAAGAGATTGAATCCCAAATGCAGGAAAAATATGCTAAAATTTACAAGGAGTTGCCAGGCATTATTGTGTAGGGCATGTGTTTCAAGCGATAGATTTTTATTAGCGTGCGAGTCTAATAGTGAGCGACTCTATATCTCACTGTGTCGGTCGGTCCCCGTTTTGAATTTTTTGTTTTTGTAATAACGTTGTAACTATTCGGCCGATTCTAACGAAATTTGAAGCCCTTATGTTTTATACATGCCCTTTCAAATGATATAATTGCCAAAGTTCTCCAAAGGTTATCTGAGGAATTAATTTGTTTTGGCAACATCACAATATTCGGCCAATTCTAACGAAATTTCAAATCCATATGTTGTTATATATTCTCTTTCGTCGTCTAAAGATTAGCCCAGGAATTTTATTGTTTTGGCAATGACATCATACCTATTAGGAGGATTTTAACAAAATATGAAACCCTTATGATGTTTTACATTATCTTTCGAATGATATAATTGCAAAAGTCCTTCCAAGTGTAGCCCGGGAATTATTTTGTTTTGTCCATAACATCATAACTATTCGGTTTATTCTGACGTAATTTAAAACTCTTATGTTATTTTACAGGCTCTATCGAATGATACAATTGCCATAGTCCTCCCAAAGTTAGCCAGAGAATTATATTTTTGGGGCAATAACATCCTAACTATTCGGCCGATTCTAACGAAATTTGAAACCTTTATGTTGTTTTATATTCTTTACCGAATAATAGAATTGAAAAGCTCTCCCAAGGTTGTTCCAAAAATTATTGAATGATTTGAAGGTTGTAAGGTCATAAATTATAATAAGTGTGAGCACGCGACTTTTTGATCAGCTTACCTTGTTTCCGCTCGTCCGTATATGTGCCAAAGTAAACAGTGCGGTAAGCACAAACTTGCCTCCGGAATATTAATCTCCTCTATCCATTCATCCAGACTACGTGATTCGGTTTCCACGCCGGACAATTCTGTGCACCTAACAGCAAAGACGATCAACTGGTTCTTGGAAAAAATATCGAGGTATAGAACTGCCCTGCGTAAATCCCTGATTAAAAGCGATCCTAATCTATGGAAACTCCTCTATGACAATTTTGTGATTCTCAAGCCGATGAATGTTGAAGATCTTCCGCATGGATTGGAAGACAAATGGAATAAAATCACGTCCGAATGATGGAACAAATTGGCAAAATTATTTAGGCAAAAGATGTTCCAAGTGCTTCAGAACAAGGTGCATATATACTTGTTACTAATATTTTTATCAATTTTCCATGATATATGTTGTTTTGGGTAATGGCTGTATGTATAGTTATCAGTTTCTACTAATTTTGAATGCATCTTTTCTTCAAATTCACATTTCTTTCCTTAAAGTTTTGTATCTTTTCTTTTATAAAATAAAACTTGGGCAGTATCAAATAAAATTTTCAAAGAATATATCTGTTATTTACATTGAAATAGACTGCATATTTTCAAGAAAATAAAAATTTGAGTACTATAGGTGTCACTCCTTTTACCTCCTAAAAATGAGGTTCATATAGAGAATTATAAAGCATGCATCCATGCTGCTCCAAACAATTGATAGGTTCCGCGCCGGACACCCCTCAACGCTTAGGGTTCCCTTTTTTTCCAACCCTAATGCTCCGAGAAGGAACTGCGAAATCTATAGGTTATCAACGCATTTTCATTTCCTCTACCAACACTCTTTTTGTATGGATATCTCATCGACTTCTGTCGAAAAGTAAAGTGTAGTATCTTCCTTTCTGCCTGGCCTAATTTCCATAGCGAAGACGGATCTCTGGCACCTTCTGGTGATAGTGATTATTATTCGGATATTTATGTTATTTCATTATCTAGTTTCGGTATTCCAACCAAATTGAATTGATAGGTGGAGTAAATAAATGAAAAAACTGGGTTTATTAAACGATTTAGATCGATATAAGAAATATCTCCCTTGTCTTCCTGTAAATGACTGTATATACCAAAGCTAAAGGCGAAAATGCAACTGTTTGGTAATTCAAGCCATTTTGGTAATACTTCAGATTTGGGGCGCACGGTAGGTGGAGCTGTTAGTAGGTTACAATTTTGGATACATTCTATCTCTTATGACGTCAGACGGTAGCTTCAGATGTGACCAATCACGGCACTATATTTTTTGGTTGTTTTGGAGATTTGTAACTTTTAGTCTGTATTATTTACTAAATATCTGCGCCTCTGCTCGTTTATAGTTTTTTCTAAGTTAATAAGGTTTCTTGATGTCTTTTATTGTTGTTTTTTTTCGTATTTTTTGTTTCGCAGTTAACAGCTTCTTACTGGCAACGTCGTAGCTATAAATAGAACCCGCTTAGCATTTGTTTTTGTTTTGTTATGGCTTTTTCGTGCTCTAGTTGTGCTTCTTCGTTATTTGAATTCGGGTTTATTTTGCATGACTGCGAAAAACTTTTAGATTATTTAGAGGCGCATAAACTAATCAAGAAACCTATAAAAGTAAGTATTGTTTGTCATTAGGTTAAGGTATTCTGCCAGTATAAAACTGTTCGGGGAAAAAACAGTAAATTCAAGGAGACTGCTCGTGGGGGATATATCACTGCGGGGGGACCACCCTGCAATAATCCTGAGCTTTAATCAATTGGGGGGGTCTCAGGGTCGCAGCCCCCCAGTATATACCCATATACCCAAAAATATAACGCCGTAATTGTTCACATCTGATGCTACCGTCTGACGTCAAAAGATATATTATAGCCCCAAATTGTAGCCTATAAACAGCGCCAAATAACCGTACGCCCCGAAACTGAAGTGTTACCGCCATTTTTTCGCTAACGTTTTTTTTCTGTCAACAAAGAAAAAAATACCTCTTCTCTGATTTTGCCCGTTTGAATAAATTATAGGTTATTAAAAGGGTTTGAGAATTTTCGGAGTTTCTTTCTTGCTTTTACAAAGGTCAATTTCTTAATTTTTTTGCATTAATTATATTTTTATAGCACATTAAAATCACTGCTTATATCTTTCATTATAGTATGTTCGAAAGTTTCCTTTGTCGAATTACATTTTCTTTCAAGTTTTGGAGCCACATTTAAATAAAAAGATAGTATCAAAGAGTAAATTTACTGTTTCCATGAACTTAGGCTAGCGAGTTTCTTCAAAAGACTCGTGAAATCAATTAGTTACCATTATAGAATTGGCTTTGTCTACTGATTCTGTCGATGAAAAGCTATATAGTTGAAACGGAAATTTAATTAAACATGAATCAAAGAGAAAACTTATAATATCTTGTATTCGTATATTTCCTCTATACGAAACCTAAAATTAATACAACCGTCCTAAAACGGTGAATAAACGTACATTTTACTTAACTACTATAATGAAAGAGCACATCAATAATGATAATTATATCATTCACATTACTCTTTTAATTTATAAGGTATCTCGATGTTTGGTCACGAGCCATAGAGTTCGAAGAATGCGCCGCTGTATAGCAAGTGCGAGATTGTCCACTATTTCCACGAGTATATTTAAGTTTAGATCATTCTTTGAAATTAATATAGAAAATTGCCCTCATATAGTCTGCCAATTACGTATATGTACATATAATGTCGCAATACCTCATTTCATGTTTATAAACTCCACTGTGATTCAAATAGATAATAAGACTTCTTTAATTTTGATAATGGTTTCATTTTTTCGGCAATGCCATGTGTGCAAGATTTTAATATTTTCCACTTAAAAAGAACGGACACGAATTACAATTCAGCAGCAGCTTCTCAGTTGCGAGCCAAAAAGAATTAGAAACTAGCCGACAAAGCGCTGGCAATCTCAGATCATTTATTTCTAAGCCAGTAGCGAATTTGAGTCAATCTCTCCTCCGCTTACACGCGCGACTTATTTTGACAACATTTTCCATTAACTATCTTCACACCATCCAGAGCAGGAAGAATTAAATGCCAAGTCTGTAATAAAGTTCGCGGAGTATTTCAATAACCAAGCGCACAGCGTGACATTGGGAGCCATGTAGTTCCAAGAACATATTACTAATTAAAAAAACCCTCGGTAATTGCCATGAGGGACCCTTCCGCCCGCGAACATGAAATAAAACTTTGTGAAAGTGAGGTGAATCCTGCTTGCCAGTGATTTGAATTGTGTGCACGCAAACTTCAGAACTTACCTCAGAATTTAAATCTAATAAAAAAACTTTAAGAAACAGAACTACATAATGCGTTACAAGTAGAGAGATAGTTTCAATCAACATCTCAAGTAAAACCACAATGAGGGCTTAATTTTCTCTTCCTTTTGGTGTCTCTCCACTTAACAACTCTCCGAGCATGCGACAATTGCTCCCATTTGTCATCAGAAACACTAACGATACGTACCCTTGCAAAACCACACGCTTCCGTGGCATCGACCAGGTTCTTGTCAGATTTCCACCGACCACAATTACATTATTCGCAGGAGGAAATGTAAATGAACCTCAAACCAAATTTCTCATCATCACCAGACGCGATAAACTCATACTTTTTTAAGAAATTTGTGGTAACTTAGTCTAGGGTTAAATTCAGATGTAAAGGCGAAAATATGACATTTCGAGGAAAGACTGGAAAAGAAAATAACAATATAAAATTAGTCTTCGTTTTTAATAATACTTCTTAGGATGAATATACGAGGGGCGGTCAATAAGTTTTGCAATTCGGATATAAGGAAACGAGATATGAGGGAGAGTGTTTTACTATTTTTCAACATAACTAACGTCGACTTCAATGCACTTGCGCCACTTGTCCCTGAGGCTTCGAATTCCCGACAACCAGAAATCTCCCGACTGCTGGACGGCGAGCTGGACATCTTTATCATCCCCAAACCGGCATCCACGCAGTGTAGCCTTAAGCTGGCGGAATAAAAAGTAGTCGCTAGGGGCCAGATCTGGACTCTAGAGGGGATGGTTGAGCTCCTCGAATCCGCACTCGCGCAGGGCAGCTTGTGCAACTCTAGCCTTGTGGACTTTGATGACGTTGAAGTCGATCATGGGGCGTGAGGTTTCTAGGGACCCAACGGGCAGAGACTTTGGTCATGGCCAAATTGTGATAAATGATGTTGATAACACTTCCATGTGATATTCCAAGTTCTCGCTCGATTTTTTCGACCTTACCCGTCGATTTTCGAGGATCATCCTCTCCATACGGGCCACATTGTCCTCGTTGGTCATGTCTAACAGGCGTCCTGGAAGGGAGTCATCTTTAAGGGACTCACGACCATGGCGGAACTCCTTCTTTCAGCGAGCAATGGTTGCATAGGAAGGGGCAGTGTCGGTGTACACTGCAACCATGCGTTCATGGATCTTTTTTGCATTCTTGCCTTCCCTGGTCAAAAATTTGATCACTGCGCGGTGCTCAACCTTCTCCATTGTTGAAAAATTTGTGACTGACGATCTGCGATCAGCTACTGCTTTTTAAATAGACGAGGCAGGAGCGTGCGGCTGCAGGTCCTGAGTTGTCATAACTTGTCCTAACACTCCCATAAACAGCCATCCCCCTTCTTCTGTTTTGCCGTACCGATTCGCAAAACTTATTGACTGCCCCTCGTATATATATATATATATATATATATATATATATATATATATATCTCAATTAAAGAATTCCCTCAATTTATTCTGAGGGAGTAGGACGATATGCACAAATTTTCAGATTCTAGTGTATGAGATCAGATTTGGTTGGATCAAATGCGATTGTTTCTAAAGATAATTTCCTTTTTTTATCCAATGGGTATAGGTATTCATATATAGACTTAATATATAACTAAAACGATTAAAGCTACCGATATATTCGTACCGCAATTGATTTCTATGAAATAATGTTTCAAGACCCAGTCAATTTTCCAGTAACGCCAAACAATCCTTTTTGTATTTTCCCTCCAATATTTAACAGTTCTCATTTGTTGCTGCGTGGAAGATTGAGAATATTATTTAGTGTTACATGTCTGAGCTTCATTCTTTATTTTATTATAGCTTATCCTTTGTTTATCAAAGTGATCTCGGTGTATATTGCACCAAAGTTTTTAGTGTTATCAAATTTTCAATCGTAAACTATTTATATTTTTCTGAAGCCGTTTAGGTTATATAGTAATTCCATTGGTGCTTGAGTATAGAATTTTAATGTGCTCGTTCATGTAGAGGTCATGTTTCTTGAGGATGGAGTTTTAATTTAAATACAAGATTGTGGTAAAATGGATCTTATGGCATCGATGGTGATTGAGTACAGTCCAGTAGCCATGAGATTTCAGATAAGGGTCATCCTATCGTTTGGTTTTGTGGTCAATGGTGTTAAGCTGGTTCGTTTACTGATAATTGCAACGCCTGGAGAGAGATAACATTAGAATCACGAGGTTAAAGTTACCTGTGGACTTTAAGGGCTAGAAACTTTATGAATTCTTTCTGCGTTAATTTTATGCGTAGTTGGTATGTGGGTTCTAGTGGCAGTTTTATCTTGTCTACATGAAATATATTTAGTCATTTTCAACGAGTATAAAAGCTCGTCCCATTTCTTATATAGGGTTCGATGCGCGCTAGGGAGTTCTACACTAAAAGGTTAGCAACCAATCCCATCAGTTATATTTCGGAGATGAAGATATTGATTAAGAAGTTTCCAACCATTTTCTGATTCTTCTGGAATCAAGTATAGATAACACAAGAGAATACTAAAAGCGGGCGTATTAATTTAGAAACTACAGGCAGTTGTCTTCTATAATTTCTAGTTTCTTTTCAGTACAACTTACTCTCAGATTAAGCAAAATTCTATTGTTTGTGCGTAAGAAATATGACTGGTCAGATGATTGTTTTTATTATTATATTACCTATGTATTGTTTATCATAATTATTGGAAAGAAAAAGCTAGATTAGATCTTTTCTTAATTAATTTAATTAACACTGAACAATACTAGTAGAAAAAGAACTATTAGTAAATGGCGCCAGTAAGTAACTAGTCTATTCAGTTACACGTAAAACAGTGTATATGAGGTTGTGTACCGCTTAATATCGTATTCTGTATCAATACATAAACGTCTGTATATAAGTGTCAACAGGGATTATGTATTTTTTATGTTTTTTAAGCTTATGGCTGGTTAAATTATTATATATTCACATACTTAGGTCTTTAATTTCATTCAAGTAAGTCACCTGGCCCGGATGGGTTTCTACCTAAAGTGTTGAAAGAAGTGAGCGATCAAGTGTCACGACACCTGAGCGCAATCTTCAACATGTCAATCCGGACCGAATGTGTTCCTAGAGACTGGCGTGAGGCGGAGGTGACTCCTACCTTCAAGAAAGGAGACCGTAGCCAACCGTCGAACTACCGACCTATCAGTCTGACTTCGATAGTCGGTAAACTCATGGAAAGCATGAGGGTTGAAAAAATGACTTCGAATTTAGAGTCAAACCTGCTACTGAGGAGTTCCCAGCACGGCTTCCGAAGGCAACGGTCATGCCTGACGAACCTTGTGGAATTCTTCCAATTCGTGTTCAGTGGGCACGATCGGGATAAGGCGGTGGATGTGGTGTACATAGAATTTTAGAAAGCCTTTGATAAGGTACCACACCGCCGCCTTTCTCCGTAAAGTGCGAGCGCTGGGCATAGACGGAAAAGTAGCCGGCTGGATCGAGAACTGGCTAAGTGGCAGACGGCAACGGGTGGTGGTGAATGGACAGGCTTGTGAGTGGGTGCCCGTTACTAGCAGGGTGCGCTGAAGGTTCTGTCCTGGGACCACTACTATTCATCATCTACTTCAACGACATGGACGGTGACATGGTTGCCAAGATTTCCAAATTTGCCGACGATGCCAAGCTTGGTAAGAACGTTGCAAAGGATGGAAATACTTCAAGCTTGCAGGAAGATCTTCGGAAGATTGGAGAGTGTCTGATACGTGGTAAATGCCTTTAAACGTAAACAAATACAAAGTGATGCATATCGGCCACCGAAATCTTCAATCACCCTATATCCTTAAGGGCACTGCTCTTAAATTCCCCGACACTGAGCAGGCCTTAGCTGTAACTATTAGGAGTGACCTCAAGTTCTCGAAACAGTGTATTTAGGTGGAGAAGAAAGCCCAAAGGATGTTGTATGCCGTACAATTTTGGAGTCCTTCATTTCGAAAAGACATCACGAGATTGGAACGCGTGCAAGCCAGGGCAACCGAACTGATTCCCTCTATCAGACATAAAAGTTATGAAGGTAGATTAAGGGAATTAGATATGTTCTCGCTGGAGACCCGGAGACTACGTGGTCAGCTTATCAAAGTATTCAAAATACTTCGAGGCTTCGACTGACTGGACTACGGAGATATTTTCCAGCTCACTGAGGGGAAAACAAGAAATCACGGCTTTAAACTTAAACTGAAGCGATACTACCGTGATCTGTGTGGGAAATTCTTCACTTACAGTATCTGCGGTAGTTGGAACGCACTTTCGACGGAAGTTGTCAACAGTGAATCTGTTGACCAGTTCAAGTTAAGACTAGATAAAGTCTTGCGAAATCGCCGTTAAGATCTACGCGAGTGATCTTCGATGTTGCCAACGGACAGCTTCGAAAATTGCGCCCAAAGTACCCTCCTTGTATGGACCGTAAGGTCTTCTACGGTACTTATTTTCCTTGTAGCTCCTTGTAGCTCTGCTAAATCTCTTCATAAATATCTAAATGGCCCATCCGAAGGTATGCAATCAGTGTGTCTAGAGTTTATGGATTGATCGAGGAAACACGTGATAAGTTGGCATGTGGTATAGTTATGATTTGGCGAGAGCAAAAATATCATTACGCACACTGAGTTTTTAGTGAAAACTTCAGGATATAACAATAAAAAACAAAAGTAAAATCGAGTACCCTGGTCCGCCCTATGCTATATGTCCAGTTCTTCATTCAGCTGAAATCCATGTATCAGTTTTCGTTCTACTACTCTCTCTTGAAGTTCTGGATGATAACAAATTAATCAGTGAGAGTAATTATGAAAATTTTGAAATTGAAAGTGACTTGGCTGGTAAAGGATTCGATCAGCATAAGTCAAATGATTTGTCCTGAGACTTCTGAGTGCCAAACGAGGCTATTTAGCTTCTAGCATCAAGATTCAATGGGAAAAACCTGGTAAGGAAAGGAGCAAAGGTAGCCTCCTTTTGATACAGAGAAAGGGTATTTCATCAGTACTTTTGAAGTGTCATTGGCTAAATCTATTACCATAACATATGTACAGTGTTTACTTGAGGAATTGAGAATTCCGATCTATAACTCAGCTGAATGGCGAATGTTCATCGATACCTCAAAGGGGAGTTAAGGAGTATCCTCCTCTACAATGGGAATTTATATGATATAGTCTCAGTTAGGCATTCAGTTATTCTTCGTGAAGAAAAAGAAAAGGGGATAAATAAAGAAAGTCATTGACTTCTTGCAATGTTAAAAACATAATTAGATCATCTCTGTTGACCATAAAATGTTACGCCTCCTTCTTGGTTATCAACTCAAATACACAAAACATCCCTGCTTTTCATGCAATGTGGGATAGCGGAGCTTGAGAGCTGGATTAGGTGGAGAAAAATTGGTCTCCATGAGTTGACCTCAAGCCTGGTTATCCCAACATTCTACATGAGCCACTTTTTGACAGGAATAAAATTATATTCTGACCTTTGCCCATTAAACTAGTGCTCATGACAAATGCGATAAAGCATTGCCAACTAAAAGCAATTCGACTGTTTGAAGTACCACCTTTTGGCATTTCCTGGCTGGTCAATTAAAAAACTAAAAAATCAAGGCCGCTGTGCTTGATGGTGCATAGATTCAGCAGGTCATCAAAGAAATTTTATCAGGATAATGTCTGAACTCGAAAGAAATGTTTGTTTATCATCCAAAGACTTTGTCTAGAACTTTCTTAAAAATACTTGAGCAAAGAATTACAGCGAAATTTCCCCCAAACTATTTGAGAACTTCAAAACGCTCGGTTGCAACATAAGTATCAAGTGATATTTTATGTATAGCCATCTTGATAACTTTCAGGAAAGCCTTGGTGAAATTTACAATTTGCAAAGTGAAGAATTCCACCAAGATTCGAAGGTCATGGAAAAAAAGGAACAGAGTAAATTGTCCACATCCTGAACACTCCAGCAAAAGCTTATAATCGAAAATATTTGCCGCACTTACTTGCACACAATTATAGTCACAGTAAAAATTTCCTATGCAGGAATAAAATAATTTTATACAAACATTACAATCAATATATATTTTTATTTTCAAGCTATGCAAATTGTTAAAACATTTTATAAAAACAGCACAAATTTGTTTGATGCAGTATTTTTAGTTTTTATTCAAACCGTGGGTGATGTGATATACCGGGTGTCCCAGAAAAAAGTTAACCGTACTTTGAATTAGTATAACCCCAAAACTATTAAATATTTTGGGGTTCTGCAAAAAGCCTTTTATTAAACAATTATTTATCTATCGATTCTAGAAATTTCATTAAATTTCCTTTTATGATATTAATACACTAATGGGTTTAGTGGAGGCTATCAAAAATATGTTTGCGCATGGAAGTAAAATAATGAAACGAAGCCTAGGAAGGCTAGGCCACCGTGCACTTTCAAGAGAAGCGTAGAAAGCCTAGGTAGCTTAGGTCACTGTGTGATTCTTCAAGCAAAGCTTAGGCCATTTTACAGAGGTTTTTGACCACGCTGTGCTATGGTCTCGTCATTATTGCTTACTAAGGAAATCAAAGCGTTTCTGTGTAAAGGTTTTCTTCCATAGAACCTCTTTAATCCTGCAGTTAACAAAAGATCAACGCGTATTTGTAGTCACAAACTTGATTAAGACTGGCATTATTTAACAAGTACAAGATTCATTTGAACAACGTTTTCTAGGTAGGCACCCACCAAGCAAGCCCACAATTTGGCAAAATGTTCGCAAATACCAACATGAAGGAACATGCTTAAATCTAAGTAAAGGTCGTTCGGGTCGTATGAGAACCATAAGAACAACAGAAAACATCGAAAATGTTCAAAGGGCACTTCTTTAAAATCCACATGTATCAGTCAAAGTCATCATTTAACCGCATTATTAAACATGACTTAAAATTTCATCCCTATAAGATGCATGCAAGAGACCAGCTTCTTAAAACTGATTTTTCTCGTCGTAGACAATTTGTCGAATGGCTTCTCCATAAACCTGCTCGTTTCTGTGAAAACATTTTGATTGGTGATGAGGCAGCCTTTTTTTTTAATGGAAAGGTAAATAGCCATAACATTGGGCAATATGCGCTGCTGAACCACCCCCCAGCATTCAACTTTGACACGTATTTGTCAGCAGAAAGTGTCTCTGTGGATCGGAATATGTGGGAATGGCTATATTTTCGGCCCATTGTTTTACGAGAATAACTTGAATGGTGGTGCCTACCTGAGCATGATCAACGAAAGGATCTTTCCGGAACTCCGCCAGATTTACGGCAATCAATTCAATAGACTTTGGTGAATTCAGGACGGCGCACAGGCTCATAGACAGCTTGTTGTAAGAACAAAACTAAGAGAAACGTTTGACAACCGCATTGTCGCGCTAAATCATGCAATTGAATGGCCCCCAAGATCCCCTGACTTAACACCCTGCGATAATTTCTTATGGGGATATCTTGTGCCCTAGAAGGCAGTCGCCAGATGAGATAATAAAAAAAATCTAAAGAATAAAGGGTATTCTACTCCACCACAAAGCATCAACCAGTTAAGAGATAGTATCACACGTGAAGTCAATAGACTTAAGGAAAATCAAAAGTTAATCAAAAAAGTTGTTCAATCAATGCAATCAAAGGTGCAACTGTGCTTGCAAAGAAATGGGGAACATGTGGAAAGAAACGGTGCTTAGAAAATTAAAAAATGAATTTTATTATCCATATGAAGAGGTGTTTTTGTTAAAAATGGATTTAAATATATTTGTTGATTATAAATTTCAAAGTTTCATTATTTTACTCCCTTGCGCAAACATAATTTTGATAGCCTCCACTAAACCCATTAGTGCATCAATACCGTAAAAGGGAATTTAATGAAATTTCCAAAATCGACAGATAAATAGTTGTTAAATTTGTTTTGTTTTGCAGGACTCAAAAATCTCTAATAAGTTTTGAGTTATACTAATTCAAAGTACGGTTAACTTTTTTCTGGGACAGCTTGTAGAAAAACTAGGGTCATTTTATTTTCATTTTTAATAAATTGATGTCCCTTCATTTAATTAAAGTAACGATCACGCATATTTAAGGTTTCCCTTTAAATGATATTTATATTTGGGTTCCTATTTTTTACATGGTAAAATTAGGTTCACATTGTTGACATGATCGTTAATATTAATATTCAACAATTCATTAAACTAGATAAGTGAAGTAATTAAATAATTAATATTAAATATTTTTAAATAAATTATACGTGATCATATTTTTTTTAAAATTTTTATCCTTATGTCAGACTGGTTTACATTACTAGTCTGACCTCAGACGATTTATCTTTACTCGTTCTTTCTTTTGTTATGAAATTTCTTTTACATTTTTAATGATTTTGGATAAACTTTGAGCTCAAGATATTGTTAATTCCCTCATCACAGACGATTTTATTCCTGAATATCGAAAGTGTTTTTGTTCTAAAGATAGAGGATAAAATGGGAAATATCTCCAATTGATGCATTTTATCCATTGTTTATAAAAGACTGTCTAGGTTTCATTCCATTTTTTAGTAGCAAAACTTACGAGAGTACGAAAGTTTCTAATATCTTCTATTTTTTTAATTTTTACGAGGACATTAGATTGCGGTTAATAACTTAGATACTGATATTCTCACTTTTGCATATCTTTTGGAAGACTCAAAACCTAGTCGAAGTAAAGAATATTTTCTAACCTGATAGTGTCTTGGTGGCAAGAACGTTAATCACTCTATCTAACAATGCTTTTGCGACAGTTTTGGTTTTCCAATCAGGAATAGAAACGATTTCATTATAACGTCTGAAGTGGTCAACGAAAAATATTATATACTGGTTGTTTCGAGCTTTTGGAAAAATGGTCTTACAATATCCCTATCTGTTCATTGTCAAGGGCGTTGGTAAAATGGTGCTTTGGTACTTGGAAGTTTCTTTTTAGATTTACATTCGGAAATGTATGCCTTTTTCATGCTAAAAAAATTACACCATTCCATTAGAACTTTTGGGTACCTTTGTGATCCATATTTCCATATAGTGGCGACTCGTGACGATCCTTAATTGATAAGGCTCAATTCTTTGGGAATTTACTTTAGATGTTTAGAGCTTTTAGTCATGGAAAAAATACAAAATGTATTCTCGTACAGGAGAATCCTGTCATTCTGAACTCAGCGGTGGCGTGTTTGTTTAAAATGTTTTGCATGCAGGTATTTTGTTGTTGGGATATACCCAAGTAAACAAGTAAAAACAGAGGAAGAGCTCCTACTTTTAGCACATATCCGGGTTTACTCTAGAAATGGTCTCAAGTAACGGATGATGCTTACCTTTGACTACTCTTGTGTTAAACTATTGTACCACTAGAGTTCCACGGCTTAAACGGGTATTTTGCGTTTAAATAAGGAGGTGAGTAGTTTATGATCAGCGACAAGGTAATATCATGAGTACATATAAATAATGTTAGTGAATACTTAAGACGCCAGTATACCGTAAGTATTTACTGGTCATTAACAGAACTATTTTATTTAGACATAGATACGCTAGATCTGGAACATAGGCTGAATCATATGGATACTGTTAATGTGTTTGTTAATTCAGGTTTCAGTTGTTTTCTAGAGTTTATGAGTCCAAGTAAACGTAGCGTTCTTTGAAAATAGTTGTATGATAGTTCTAGTAATATGTGAACGATTGAGGATAAATGTTTGATAGAACCCTACAAAGCCAATAGAGTTTCTAGGTTTATCGATTGTTTTTGGATAATTGTCAATAAAGTCTAATTTTACTAGATCTAATCTAACGTCCTGCGAGGAATTTAAATGTCATGAGCGTATCAAGAATTCTTGTTAAAAATACCTTTCTATTATTAAATTTAAGATTAATAGAGGTTAATTTGGCGAATAGTCGACCAAAAGTTTTAAAATGCTTATATAAGTCATTAAGTAAAACAATTTTGTCGTCTATGTGGCTCAGCCATTCAATGTTTAAAAAATCAGAGTACTATTTATATTTTTAAGGAAGGTTAGTGATTTCTTTCAACCTTTATTGTCTCTATTCAAAATTTTACACAAGTTCGAGGACTGCGTCTATTTTTCAACCAGTTTCTTAGAGGCTAATTAAATATTGGCTTAAACTATTCCTTCTTTATGACTTATTTTAACACATTCAGTGACAATTGCAATTGTGAATAAGGAATATGTTTTGGGAGAATATATTAAGGTTCACTATGTACTGCCAAGTTACTAATAAAAAAAATACATTACATGAACGAGAGAATGTATAGAAATAGCCAAGATAGCCCTGTTTTTAACAAGAAATTCAAAGAGTTACTCTAAAATATGACAATCTGAGATTTGGAGAAACTCCTGATATATGTCAAGGAGGATATTATCAATGTATCTTCCTTAATTGTGAAGGATCTAAGTTAGTAGATACAGCAAAATATATACGTTAGTTACATGCCTTCCTTGACATTATATCAGGTCTATTATTAGGGGTAATTGTAACATTAGTTGATAATTAAGGAGCATATGGATTTGGATAAAAGTTCAAATTATTTGAATCAATATATCACTACTATCGTGAGGAAATTCTGAGAGTGGTCTAGGGGCGAATGTAGAAATTTTGAGTTTGGCTGAGAGAACGAATAAATAATAAATAAATCAATACTGGTATAAAGAGTTATGTGAGTGTAACGAAGTAAATGAATAGTTTATACGTTTTGCTGAGAGTTCAAATTGCGAATAAGTAAATCGCTACTATTATGAAAGGAATCCGAGTGTATCAAATGACAGGGAAATACTGATAAATAAATATCAGAATTATATTCACTTTATGAATGTTGCCGAGGCAGAGAATTACGAATAAATATATCACTATTATTATTAAGAGATTCTGAGAGTGGCCGAAGGCCCGAATTATGCATATATATTACTTGTAAATTCAAAGAATTTGATTCGTTTCAACATCTAACTAATTTTCTTACGGGAAAACTTTCCCATTCAATATTTATCTTGAATTCACTACTTAACAATTTTTTGGCTTGAAACTACGCTTCTGCGTCAATAATTTCAAATTTAATACCACGTGCTTAAAAAATATGCTCAAATTGCACGGCATTTTGTGAAGAGTTTGATTTTCTTTTTAAATACTTTGGAGGCAATAGATTTCCCATTAATGTAATTCATAAGGCGATTTAATATTGTCTCCGCATTATGCTCCCGATAGCATAATTTTAAAGAAAAAATGTAAAACTCATTCCAAACTTTGCCCCACATATCAAAGCTACATGAATTTTCAATTAAAAGAACGTAGGTTGGGATTATTTTACAGACTGAATGACTAAATTCCTGAACTTTTGTTTTCGTCAATTATAATTTATCTTTACTCTTTTGATGACTGAATGTTGGTTAAATTAAGCGTTTGTAAAGATGAGAAGTGGAGAGTGAATGGTTCCTCAGTGTATTATACCTACAGTGAAGCGTGACGCATATACGAGTATTTATGAAACATAAAATAATTGAGACCAGCATAGCTATCATTAAATTTTGCAGCAACATAATATTCCATTTTATCGCGAAAAATTATTTTGCAACATGGCAATGATCATACGCACACGTCTAAACTATGTGGTAGTTATTTAAAGAAGAAAGGAGAAGAGTAGCATGGATTGGTCACTTTAGTGTCCTGATTGCAATCCTTTCGGGCTCATGTGGAATTATCACAGGAGACGAGTATGTGAAAAGCACCTAACAATGCACATATGCTAAGAGAATGTTTGCTTGAATAGTTGTATCTATTTTCAGAAGAATACAAGATGTGGTATCATTGGTATATAGAATGCCAAGAATATGCTCTGCAGATATAAAAGCAAAAGGCAGATACTTTGTTGTTATTATTCTATAAAACCTTATATTTTATTTTCTTAATGTTTACATTAAAGTTTACCTATTATAACTCTACTCTTTCACATACTCTACTTTTTATTTTTGTTTTACTTAAAAATTTGGCAAGAAGTACTGTATATTCTAAGTATACTCATGGAATGACTCTTTTTTCGAGTTCTTTTTCAGATTGCAACCTTTAGTATTCGCTACAAATGCGCAAAGGAAATAAGGTATGATGATTGACTTGGCCATGTGAGGATGTTTATTTTTCTCTTATTAAACCATTATTGAGTTAATGTGGTCGTTTATCTAGGATTGTTCCCCTGCTGAAAAATGCATTGATGGCGACTGAAGATTATTTTTGTAGTTGGGGGCAGCTTTTCGTCCAGTATATTTAAATACGTGGCAATATCAATTTTTCTATGCTGAGTGCTCTTTTTCCATGTGTACTTAAGTAGCACCAATCATTATACTATTAACTTCACTGTGTTTCACGGTTAGGATTGTGTGCTTAGGTAATAGGCAGTTCCCAACTGGCCTCGATAAGTGACGAGCATCATTTTGGCCGAAAAGTTGTATTTTAGTCACATCTGACAATATAAGTTGTTCTTAAATTCACTTCCCTTTTCAAGATGATCTCTGCTAAACTTTTAACTTTTGGTTACATGTCTTTTAGTCGCGTGGACTCTATATCTCACTACGTCGGCCAGTCGGTCCGTCGGTCCCCTTTTTGCATTTTTTTTGTTTTGGGAATAACATTGTAACTATTCCATCGATTCTATCTAAATTTGAAACTCTTATGTTGTTTTACATTCTATTTCGAATGACATGATAATTGCCAGGGTCTTCTGAAGGTTAGCCCGGGAATTATTTGGCAATATCATCATAACTATTTGACCGATTCTAACAAAATTTGAAACTCTTATGTTGTTTTACATTCTCTTTCGAATGATATAATTGACAAAGTCCTTCCAAGTTTAGTCTAGGAAGTATTGAATATTTTGTAGGACGTAAGGTCCTAAATCAGAATAAGTACGATTACGCGACTTTGGTCAGCAGACCTTGTTATTAATAATTCTAGCTTTACGGGATTCAAAGAATACAGATCATTACGATATACCTATTTACTAATAGATCTTATACTCACCGTACTCCATGACAATTCTAGATCTGTTTAAAAATCTTTCATAGTATTTATTCATTGGATTAATTATTATTTAGCTTTCGAAATTTATATCCTCCAGACTGATCGTTAATTTTGCGAGGATAACTGGCACTTGGCAAGTTGTACGTTATTCCATACTAGAGATACTTTCGAATTATAGAACCTAAAATTGCATATGACCCATCATGTCACTCAGAAATAGTCCTATAAGGCAATCAATTTGAATGAACTTTATATTATTTGCAGTCGAATAACTTAATGAGTTTCTTTGATACTCAACATTACTCAAGCAAACGTACTTGTATAGATTATTTTCAATGAAAGAATGCTGGGGTTAATATGGCCAGCTTGACCTGAGTTTACAAAAGAGTTTCAATTATTTTCTCCCTTTGGTTATTTTTCTCCTTCTCTCTCTATCTCTTCTTTCTTAAGTAATCCGTCATTTTTTGTTTATTCTATTTTATGGATAGAAATCAAACTATTCTTTGATGTTTGTTTATCTTTAAAACAAGTAATTATTTAGTTAATTTAATAAGTAATATAGTTTCCACCTGTTTTTACCACGGGTTAATGTTTTCACTATTTTTTGTAAAAATCGTTTGATTTTGATTTTAATTTAAGTTTGTTTCAAACTCTTCTGTTGCAGATAATTTCATTCTCTTCGGGTGATTTTTTAAACTCAAATAAAGATAGGAAGCTGATCAGGCTCAGTTGGGTAGGTATGTGGGATAACTCATTTATTTCTAATCTAAATAGATAGACTTGTTTATGGTATCAATCGCCCGTTGTGGAAGCACATCATTTTAGGAACGAACACTCTACCTTTTGTGATTAGAGCTGACTCTTTTCTTCAAGAGCTGCCTATAAACATTCTAGCTGGTTACAGCAAAACTATTTGCAGATAGTCTGATATGGATTAAGAATTTTAACATGGATTATACCATTCAAATCCTACAAAACGTAGAGGAGATACTTCATTGGATACGGCCCCTGTTTCGAGTTGGGTATTGTTTTTACCCCGGCTAATTCAATGTCTAGAACGTTAAATATCATTTTACGTGACTCATAATTTGCTTCCTCTAAAAGTCTACTCAAAGGAATTTTATCCATTAGTCGAGAGAGGATAGAGCAACAAATTTTGATTCCAGATGGCAAGTCTACCTTTCTCAGGTCGTGAGGAATCCATTGCTCTATTCAGAAAAACTTGCCGGTTATTTAAATAAAGTTGCACTTTACATAGAATCAGTTTAATGTAGTTTTTCAGCCAGTTGCTCACCAAATAATAAGATTTTCTTCCACTCTTTTTTACAGGACATCTGCATCAGACTACACTCGTCGTCTTGAAGGGTGTTCATTTTTGAGAGTAGCGTTTCACAAGAAAAGTTTACGAAAACATCTTTGGTACTGACCCAATAAATTTTCCTTCACCGTATAGCTGAGTAAATCTTATTACAATTAACTTTACTTTGTGACCTGTTTTAAATCCTCAAAGCTTTACCTTACTAAAGGGTATTTTTGAACTTCTATAATATTATTCATTAAACAATAATGCACATTAAATTAACAAACGAAATACTAAAAATTAATAGCCCATAAAATGCTATGTGAAAATGATGCCTTGGATTGGTTTAAATCATGCAGGTATCTCGGCTTAGAGCTTAGTGACTATAATAGTATAAAACCATACGTGCTTTCGGTTATTTCAATCTCGAAAAATAATTAAGCTGGAAAAATTGACGCATTACTTATGAGATGGGCAGGAAATGTAAAAATGAAGAAATAAATTTGTGATTTCAGCCCTGGATACGCTTATGGAACCATGAAAACCAACAAGGTTTTAAATCCATCCACTCAAGCTCATAACACTGCTCAACACACATTTTTCATCAGAGACCTTATTATACTTTTCTAAAGGCATTTTCCATGTTGAATCCTAATCTGCCTTCGGTTTGGCTCTAGCACGTACGGTTTTTAAGATATGCCAAAAATCTAAAATGGCTGGCTGCGATTATAAAATGTAGTATACTCGTATTACTGGTATTGCTCTATTGCATGCATCATTATTCTACAGATAAGATGGGCGAACTAGATGCTTCGTGAGTTCTTGCTGGTTAAAGGGGTATAGAGAAAAATTCACTCACATTTGTAACCTGCATGCATATTTTGCGCAATTATTTATAATTCTGTTTTATGCTTTCACGTTTCTCGTGTGATGTGCATCTTCTAAGCTGCTCCTTTTGCGTTGATCATAAGAGGCTTAAAAATATTTCCACAAAGCAGTAAAAATATTCTAGAGTGCAAAAATCATTTAGATAAATTCTGCTATCTATGTGAACATTTTAAAACAAAATCTCAGCAGCGTACTATCACAAATGATATAAATAAAATGTACAAACTCTACTTCGGTTTCCCTCTGGGTGAACCAAGATAAAGAAAGCATGGGTAACACAACAAATTTGTACTTCCTGCTCTAATGGATTACGTGACTGAATTAAAAAAAAGAAAGCTTCAATGCCCTTCGCTGTTTCTATGATATAGATAAAGCACAGATATCATCTCAAAGATTGCTATTTTTGCAGTGTGAGTACAAAAGGGTTTTCTGCAAAGAACAAGTACCAAATTGATAACCTAACTATGGATTCGGCGTGCAGACCAGTTCCAAATGATGTATCTTTACCAATTCCAGTTCCACCTAATGATGGCCTCGTACCTGATGATATCAGTGATGATAGCAGTACTGAAGGTGCATGCACATTAAAAGCAGAACTTCTAGCATCGCGACTGCAGAGAAAATTCTTACTCGAGAAAAATGTGCATGTGAGTTACTTTAGAAAGCGTAATCGGGATCTAACTTCATTCTGCACAGTTTATGGACCTTTCTGCTACTGCCATGATATAAATGGATTGTTCGAAGCCTTGTCACAGACAAATGAGGAGTCTCTTTATTGATGATTTTAAGAGAAGTTTGAAAGCTGTCCTCTTGCACAATGGCAATGTGAAGCCATCCATTCCGATTTGTCATTCTGTCCACCTTAAGGAGATATATGACAATATGGATATTCTTCTTAAAGGCATAAACTACCATTCCCAGAGTGGTACATGTGTGGCGATTTAAAGGTCAAAGGCATGTTAATGGGTATGCAAGGATGATTCACGAAGTAACAACAAGGAGTAACAACAAGGAAAGAAGGTACCCTAGGAGACCTTACGGTCCATTCATACAGGGTACCTTTGGACTAGCAATTGAGCGGGCACAAGGCTGCTCAATTGTTTTGCGTCCCTAAACGGCCACTTTTCAAGACTTTGTCTAGTCTTGACTTGAACTGGTCAACAGATTCACTGTTGACAACTTCCACTGGAATGCGTTCCACATACCCCAGATACTGTAAGTAAAAAAATTTCCACACAGATTGCGGTTGTAACGCTTCAGTTCAAGTTTGAAGCCGTGATTGCGCGTTCTGTTCTCACTCAGTGTGAATATATCCCGGTAGTCAACATTGTCGAACCCTCGAAGTATTTTGAAGACTTCGATTATCTGACCACGCAGTCTACGGGTTTCCAGCGAGAACAGATCTAATTCGCTTAGTGTATCCTCATAACTTTTATGTCGGATAGAGGGAATCAGCTTGGTTGCCCTGGCTTGTACGCGTTCCAATCTCGCGATGTCCTTTCGCAATGAAGGACTCCAAAATTGTACGGCATACTCCAGGTGCGGTCGGACAAGTGAGTTGTACAGGCACAGTACAATCTCCTGGTTCCGATAACCAAACTGGCGCTTAATATAGCCTAGCATCCTTTGGGCCTTTTTCTCCGCCTCAATGCACTGTTTCGAGAGCTTGAGGTTACTAGTGATTGTTACACCCAAGTCCTTCTCAGTGTCGGTGGATTCCATAGCAGTGCCCTTAAGGATATACTGAGATTGGGGGTTTCTGTGGCCGATATGCATCACTTTGCATTTTACCACGTTAAAAGGCATTTGCCACGTGTCCGACCACTCCCCAATCTTCCCAAGATCTTCCTGCAGGCGGGCAGTATTTCCATCTTTTGCAACGTTCATACCAAGCTTGGTATCATTGGCAAATTTGGAAATCTTGGCAACCATGTCACCGTCCATGTCGTTGACGTAGATGATGAATAGTAGTGGTCCCAGGACAGAACCTTGAGGCACCCCACTAGTAACGGGCACCCACTCAGAAGATTGTCCATTTACCACCACCCGTTGCCGTCTGCAACTTAGCCAGTTCTCGATCCAGCCGGCTACCTTTCCGTCTATGCCAAGCGCTCGCACTTTCCGGAGAAGGCGGCGGTGTGGTACCTTATCAAAGGCTTTCTGAAAGTCTAGGTAGACCCCATCCAACGCCTTGTGCCGATAGTGCTCACTGAAAACGAAGTGGAAGAATTCTACAAGGTTCGTCAGGCATGACCGTTGCCTTCGGAAGCCGTGCTTGGAACTCCTCAGTAGCAGGTTTGACTCTAAATACGACGTCACTTTGTCCACCATGATGCTTTCCATGAGTTTACCGACTATCGAAGTCAGACTGATAGGTAGGTAGTTCGACGGTTGGTTACGGTCTCCTTTCTTGAAGATAGGAGTCACCTCCGCCTCAGGCCAGTCTCTAGGAACGCATTTGGTCCGGATTGACATGTTAAAGATAGCGCACAGATGTCGTGATACTTCATCGCACACTTCCTTCAACACTTTAGGAAGAAACCCGTCCGGTCCAGGGGACTTATTCGTCTTTAGGTCAGCGATCTTTTTCTTTATTTCTCCTTCGGTGAAGTCCACTGCCTCCAGCTTTTCCCCCGAGTAGGAATCCGTCGGCTGGGGAATGGGACCACACTCTTCAGTAAACACTGAAGAGAAGTAGTCGTTGAGGAGGTTAGCATTTTCTGCATCTAAATGCTTTAATGTCCCCTCCTCATTCCTCAAAGGGCCAATCGTTCGACGGATTGGTTTACGGCTGTTCACATATCCAAAAAACTCCTTGGGATTCTATTTACAGAGTCTCGCCACTCGGAGTTCCTCAGATCACTTAGCCTCTCTTATGCTGGACTTCACTCTCCTGGCTAGCCTCCGTAAGTACTGTTGCTTCCTCTGCCTGTGGGATAGCCGTGCTTCTGAAAAACATTATGACAAGCTTGACTGGCCACTTTGATCTACATATGAGCCTGAAATAAGCCGTGTTTAGTCTGTCTCCCTGGTAGAGCCTCAGAAAATATATCTGCCACCTCTTCATTTGAAACTAGGTCTAATGAAAAATTCGTGAAAATAATGGCTAAGAACAATCCTCAGGGATTTAAATATCTGTGCAAAAAGATTCCACAACTGACCGCGGCAAAACTGAAAGAAGCCATATTTGTGGGACCACAAATCAGGGAGGTTTTAGCAGACCCTAACTTTGAGAATACCCTCACTCCTCTGGAACTAATTGCATGGCTAGCCTTCAATTGGTTATGTGCAAACTTTCTGGGCCTCAACAAGTCACATTAATACACTGTTGCGCGGAAAACCTTCTTCAATCTTATAAAGAAATGGGATGCCGTATGTCACTTAAAATCGATTTCTTGCATTCAAACCTAGACTTTTCCCAAGAAAATCTTGGAGCCATAAGTGAAGAGCAAGGTAAACGTTTTTTTCAGGATATCAAGACCATGGAAACTGGCTATCAAGGATTTGGGAATAAAGGCATGATGGGAGATCATTGTTGGATGTTTGCACGTGATAATCCTGAGAAAAAATTCAAAAGCATATCTCATGCACAACGTTTATGAGTTTGAGTTTTGATCTATTAGCCCTTTAATCATTGTTAACCATTCTTATACTTGCAATATAAGTACCATTAAAATTATGATGCTTGTGGAATAAACAAAACATGGCTATTTATCTTTATCATATGTTTACGCCTAAAGAGAATGATAAATTTTAGAGTTTTTATATGTTGAATGCATCATTTTGATTCACTTCAATTTCTCAATGCACATGGAGATATACAGAAAGCAATTTTTTCTAGCAATGGCGTTATGCAACCATATATCACTAGTTCGGCAAAGTAATCAGAGTAAAACGCTACATTCTATCAGCGACGGCGGTAACATTGCATTTTAGAATATCTCGAAAACCTGATGTGCTAAAGAAAACCTAAAGTCAGATTTGAAATCAGCGAGAGAAATGCCACGAGAAAAGTTTGCTCAGGTTTCTGATGATTAAAGAAAGTTCATATTTGTTGGCCAGTGTAATTAGTCAAAGTCCTAACCTATGAATTGAGTAAATCCTCAACCAAATATCAAACCCCTAAGTGAATAAAAAATAGAACCTCAAATCCCAGAACGACTTTATCAATATGAAGCGATCCACCTCCTCTAAAAATACAATAGTCTCCATGTATGAAGAATTACTGATCACGGAAGAACTAGTCGTTCACACGATAGACATAATATTATAATCCGTCTATGACCAAAATGAATGCCCACCTCACATTGGCATACCAAGGGTAGCTATGAGAAGATTCTCCAAACCTGCACTTCTGAAGCCAATTTTTATGGATCGAACGGAAAATTTACCTTCCAGTTGACGGAGTTTCTATTGTTTCTCTTCAGAGAGTTCTCTTTGCTAGCTCTTATAAGGGAGCAGTCGAAAAAAAGCTTTCTCAAAAGTACCCAAGCGCCACATCTACTGCAGATACATTAATGATATTTACCCAAATGTATAATCAGGAAAAGAAATACATAGGCTGGAGAAAGCCTTAAAAGACTTCTTCCCTAAACTACCCCATTGAACATAGCAAAGATGACAGTTACGATTTTTCAAACACATTCACTAATACCCTTAATGACAAGACAACCACTAAACTATATGTAAAAAGCCATCAATCTTGGCCTTTGCATGAATGCAAAAGGTGCATGCTCTAACGCTACAAGAGGGGCGCAATTAAATCGTACATCAAACACGCATTCAACCACTGCACGACAAAAAGGGAAACACAATTTGAGCTCGATAAAAGCACACAAGTAGTCGTTAATAACAGATTTAGTAACTACGAATTACAGACAGCGATTAGAAATAAAATTAAACCCTGGTACTCTAGAGATCCTCCGAAAAAACAAAATATAGACAAAGCGAACACCATAAAACTCTGCTACAAGAAAACTATGAATACAGAATACTAAACTGGTGAGAGGATAATAATAAGGAAATTAATCAGACGATAAGTACAGCCAACAAACGCTGAACAAACGTCATTTTAACTATATATTACCAAACTAGACGCATCTAGTACAACCTTATTATGAAGAATAACCTAAGACGCGCATTGAACCCAAACAAAAAACTCACCTAATAAATGAGTATACATGTACATTAGAAAGCTGTGAGCTCTTATCTCCCCATAAATTTGGATAACCGAAACAATAATCTCAAGTAGGATGATATACCACCCAAAGAACGGAACTCTTAAAAGACAAACTAGAAAAACATGAAGTTTGCCTAAACAAAAACAAAATGATGGAGGAAAATACATACATTCTAGACTCTGTCCAAAATCGACGCCAGTTATTCTTCCTTGAAATTATATTTATTCAAGAAAAGCAACCAAGGTTAAACATACAATTCAATTCTCACGATAACTACCAGGTGCAAGAGGGCAGAGTCGAGCAACGGTGCGCGCTTAACCTATTCTCCCAGGTTAATAATCACCATCGAAAAGGAGCTTAACATCTGGCCCCTACCTGTCGGCCTGAACTTTCCCACCTTTGACCTGCCCCTTCTCTGCCCGAATGAGTTTAGTAGACTTACATTCTTCAATGTTTGGTTGTAAAGCTGTAACAACATATTCTAATATATAACTTTTTATTGGAATATTTGTCTACTTTATCTAGGAATAGGATACGTGCCGTATCGAACTGCGTCAGTGCAATAAAATATTAGACAAAAGGCCGAGTTCTTCGTCGTGGAGATTTAGCGGACCTAGGCGATGTCCTGGCGGAAGCTTAACACACAGTGGTTCTGCTTGTTGATGATGGGATCGACCGTGAAATTTTGTCAGCAGATAAAATTGGAATTCGTTTGCCATGACTGTTAATTGCTTCTGTTAATTTTATCTCAAAGCTCAACTGTTCTTTGTATTCAACTCTCTAATCTGCTGAACAAATTTTCGATTTCAACCACTGCATTAAGACTTTTTACCAAATCTTAATGATATCACATCGAAAACGTGTCAAGTAAGCAGCCAAACAAAGACTTTGCTGAAAAATTTCTTTTCAGAAATATTTCTCTGAAAAAAAAGTAATTAGGAGGAATTTGTAACATGATCAAAATCCCTTCCTGTTCGACGTCATACGTTTCCATGCCACCTAATATTTATGATAGGCTAGCAAAAACAAACTCCCTTCACTGGTCGTCGTAGAATAAGCCCATTAAAATAAAGTATTTATAATAGCTTCAATTAAAGCGTTAGATTAACCTCCTTCCCCAAAACTAATTGGATAGAGAGGAGTAATATCTACTCCTTCAGAGGACAGTAACTCAAAGAAACTCCTGCCTCTGAAATGTATATAAAAATTCCGACTAAGAGTGTTTCTGGAGAGAAGAGAGAGCCATAATGACAAAACCAGTACTGTAAGCCCATAATAAAAGCTTGCAGACACCAGTCTTTTGCTCTTTACCCCGATTGTTTCGCACAGTCTTCATCACAGAAGAGCAAGCACACACTTCAACTGCTGTTGCCAATCAGGGCCACATGCTATCCTCCTACGAGATATCACGTTCCTACAAGAAACCACAATGCTTTTGGTCAGATTGCATCGTGCATCATAACTTCGGGAAGTCCTCATGATAACACGAGGAACTCTGTTGTACTGACTGACTGCTTACCTACCTTCGTTACCTGTCCAGTGCAACCACTACTGACTAGAGAGTGGGCACCTTAATACTTGCAACCTTGCCTCTGCAAATTTTCGTTGCTATGCCTGTTTCTTCATCCCTCCAGTGTCTAGGTTAATTCATTCGGACTTTTAACAGTGTTCGTATAGGGCAATGGTTCCCAACCAATTTTGGCTTATGACCCCTTTAGTAACGTTATTTTTTCCTGTGGCACATAATCATTATTTTCAGTAGGTAATATGCAGTTTAACTCTAATTTAAAGGATAAAAGATATTAAAACAGCTATTTGTATTCAGGTACAATTATATTTGTTACATATATAGGACTATAAACATAGCAAAAATTAAACAGTGGTTAATAAAAATGTAAAACTCTTTTAAAATAAATAATTAGTCTGACAAAAAATAAAATCCTGTAGCAAAATGAAATAAATATATCATCAACTATTTATTTATTCAATGCGATCCTTGTACTTCATGCAGTTTCACAAGTTTTTCAATATCAGGGTCTATAGTTGTTAGAGACAGGCGAAGATCACCTCTTCTTACTATTTCTAAGCGGCTGCGAGCTTTTGATAGGAGGTGTGACACTTTACTAAAACCCGACTCAACCAGATAAGAAGTAGGAAAAGCAATAAAATATAATTTTACTTCGTCCCAAAGCAAAGGGTATTTCATAGCAATTTCATGACTTATCCATAAGTTCTTGACAAGATGTTTAAATCTAGCCAGAGAAGTTTGATCACTCTGTAACTCAATGATTCTTTCTTGTAATCTGATATTAACATCAGCTGCATTAATTCCAAATGGGTCTACCACCCAACATGGAATGTCCAGTTGTAGAAGATCTCTGAACCTAACTTTCATATCACTATGCAATTTCTCCAAATGATCAATCTATAGTAAAATATCATCTTCTTTCAGCTCACACTCAATAATGCGGAGGGTTGGAAACTGTATCAACTCTTTTCGCCCCATATTTGTCTTGAACAGCTTAATTTTCCCCATAAATGCACAAATAGACTCTTTTCAAGTTAAAATATTTGCATTTTTACCTTGTAGCTGTTTGTTCAAGATATTTAACTTTTCAAATATATCTGTAAGGTATAGAATATGTCACATTTGTCAGCAATGATTCTTACTCCGAGCTGCTTACCATCCAGAAATAACACAACACTATCCCAAAGTGCTATGAAGCGATTCAGACAATTGCCCTTAGAAAGCCATCGCACCTCTGTATACAAAAGTAGGCGCTCAAACCCTTCTTCATTTGTAGCACAGAGTTGTCAGAACGGACGCTCTTGAAGTGGATTTGACTTAATAAGCTTGACTGTCTTGATTATACTATCAAGTGAAGCTTTCAGACGTCCTCCTAGGTTTTTTTTAATCAGATGTTGATGGTGGGCAACACAGTGTATGCAAAAAAATTAGGTACAGTCTCTTTTAAATGTGCAATAAATCCCCTATTTCTACCTACAATAGCAGCGGCGCCATCAGTTGCACAAGCCATAATATTCCCAAGTGGAATATTATTTTCTTTAAAATAGGTCACTACTTCTTTGAAAATTGTTTCACCTTTAGTATCTGTCACAAGGCTGCGGGAAAAAAAGCATTTCTTCTCTGAGTTGATCTATATCCAAAATCTAACATACACCATGAGAAGGATTTCGTTATAACGTTACATCAATTTGTATTGCAAAGGTCCTTACTTGTAAATGTTTAACGAGTTTTTCCTCTACATCCTTTGTCATTTCGTAAATACGACTTGATAATGTATTGTTGCTCAGCTGAATGACTTCCGTGATTTTGGGGAGATTTTGTTGCATGATAGTTGAAATAACTATACTGAAGGCAAAATCAATTCTTCGCCAATAGTATGAGGTTTTCCCGATTTCGTTATTAGCATGGAAATCTCATAAGATGCAATTAAACCTTTGTCTAGTTTTGCCGCTGTTTTGCTAAATATATCTTTAATAGTGCCCCTTGCTTGGAAATCATCCCGCAGCTTTTTAAAGTAATCTAATGTTTTGTATTTTTTGTCCTTGTGCTTATTCTCCAAATGTAATTTAAGCTTATTTGGTCTCATACTATCCTTAGAAAGGTTGGCCATACATAAAAGACACAATGGCTGTGTTAGATTGTCTGGTGAATGTAAAAAAAAATAAGCTTGGAGTATTATCGACATTTTTTCTTCGTCGCCGTAGCCATGGGTAATCTTGCAGAAGAAATTTAATATATTAATGATATATATATTACATTTTAGAGCCGAAGCTCACCCCAACAGAATGAAAGGCGCTGATCTCAGCGGCAAAAAAGGAAGAGTATTTCTGAGAAAAGACCCAGAAACAACCTCCATTATCTGTGCAGAACACTGAGTCTGTGCCCAACACCAACTCCTATTACAGTCGGCCACAAAAATTTCAGACATGTCCAATAGATAGAAACGCTCATAAAAATAGCTGCATTAAAAATTTTCTCTTCCTTTTTTGTGCCAAATACTTGCCCTTGATGGTAAATATTTGACACCAAAAAGAGAACCTTAAAACAATGCAACTATTTTTATGAGCGTTACTATTAATTGGACATGTCTGAAATTTTGGCTCTTGAGTGTACATCCTGGTACTCTGTACCTGTACCTAAATGTAAAACAGCCGAAATGTAATCCCTCAAGGAAGTAGAGCAGCATTAATTTTAGTAATATATTATATATACATATATATTACTCAAATTAATGCAGATACAAAACGATAAGTACAATCATCAGAATCCAAGATTAAATGCTAATCTCGTAAATAAGCCCTAAGTCAAACCGAAGTAAAAAAAAAGATTTGGTGTAGGCCTAGCAATGGCACACTTTACTTACAAACAAAAATGCTCAGTTATTTACTTATAAAAGTCATATTTTTGTGCTTGTGGCAATCTATTCTAATTTTAAAAACTAGTAAAATTACAAAAACTTCGCAGTATTAAGGTAAACAAATAAAAGCTACTTACATACTATAACGCCGAACAACTTGATAAACAGACTGTAAGGATTTAAAGTTCCATCTGAAGTATTTTCATCAAGCCAATAACGGTGCCAGGCGCATAACGATCAAGCGCACAATGGAGTGCCCCGCAGAATAAGCTTGTAAGATGCAAAATATTTGTTTACAGATTAATGTAAATCATAGTATGCTAATAAAATATTTGAAAAAAGGAAAAATATATGTATTAATATTTTTAAAATGTAATTCAACTGCATAAATTAAAATTATGTACTGCCCTAACTATAATTCAGGTTTCAATATGTTGAGTCCTGTGGCCCTCTTCATGGATCTGTGGCCCCTCTAAAGCTCAAATTTTTCCTGTGGCCCCTTCAGATGCGTCATGGCCCCTAGGGGGCCATATGGACCCCGGTTGGGAAACCCTGGTATAGGGTATGTAGGACAGATTTTTGCGTTTTATGCGAATAAATCGGGTTTAATCTTAATTTTAAATACTTTCAAACATTTACTGTAACCTTTGTTAAAATATTTAGCAAATAATTTAATTTTCCATGTTACGTTTAAATAATATTCATTTTATTTTAGTTAGAGTAAGTAGTACCTTGAAACTTGCGAATATTGGTCAGGCACTTAGTGGTTTTAATAAATCAGCTTGAGTTTCCTCAAAGTTTCCAAAAGTATCCTAACAGAGCAAATGGTTCCTCTAGATCTCTCAGGACCGATTCGATATGTGTAGATTATCACTGCTTTTGCCTTGGCTATTTTCTCAGTAATTATAGTAAGTGCCATTGTTGTGTCGCTGCCTCTTCTGAATCCGAACTGGTAATCATTATGAATATCATTTTATTCAATATATTGCTCAATATTTGATTGAGGCTTTGTTCGAAGACTTTGTCCATGAAATTAAAAAACGATATGGCCCTGTAACGGTTGAAGTGACTAGGTGGATTCTTGGCTTCAGAACGAAAATCATTTTGGCTAGTTTATGGTCATCGGGAAAGTAACTGGTATTTAGGCCCGTGTTAATAATATCCATTAATGTTTTAATGATAACGTCCGTTGCTTTAGTAGGATTAATTCTGGTTATTCCGGAAGGGCCTGGCGCTTTTTTCTTGAATCTTTGGATTACGTCTTTGATTTTCTCTTTTGTTATTTATGCACCTCTAC
This sequence comes from Ceratothoa steindachneri, assembly GCA_963969495.1. Classification (NCBI taxonomy): domain Eukaryota; kingdom Metazoa; phylum Arthropoda; class Malacostraca; order Isopoda; family Cymothoidae; genus Ceratothoa; species Ceratothoa steindachneri. The sequence continues at coordinate 94,450,379 of OZ018326.1, forward strand.
CCAGATTTTATTTCCTCTCTTGCCGGGGGGTAATCTTGGCTATCTCTGGGTTAAATTCGGTGACCTCCTCTGGTGTTATGGAGAACATGGACTACCATTGATTGCGAAATAGTTCTTCTGTGATAATGTGTCCTTTGATCTTTTCACCCCGTTCCTTTCAGGGGTCGGCATTAAAGTCTGTTTGTTAATCCCAAGCTTTATTTTAGTTTTCTATCTAAGTTTAACTTTTCTATTAGGCTATCGCATATATGCCATTGCTGTTCTTAAATTAGATGACTTAACTCTTCTTTTAATTATCTCAGCGCATCATATAATTTTCTTTTAATCAAAGGAGCTTTAATTGATCTTATATTATACTTAGCTGTCATTTTTTTTATTCATTTCTTTCCTCTACAGAGGATGAGCAAAAATATGGAATCTCGTACTCGGGATATGCTTTTTTCGTTCGCTTCGTTGATTGATCTTGTTTATATTAAGTTTTCCTTGTCATTTATGTTCTACCTGCAGGTTCACGACACTTGGACGAAAATGAAGATCCTCAACGGGTTCTTCCTACCTGTGCGAACAGAGGCTTTGAAGTTAAAATTTCATCACACATGAGGACAATTACATCTGAGAATCCTTTGAAAGCCGGAGTACCCAGTGACTTTTATCAGGAGAGCAAAGAATAAGGCCAGTAACATTGGCCAGCGTGCGGCAGCAGCAGGAGAAATGAGACCTAACACAAAGTTAATTTGAGCGCTTACTAGCTTTCTCACCATTGCAGTGGAAAGAAAACTGGCACCATCCACCAGAGTCGCCCTTCAAGCAGTCTGAAGGGTCGAAGATATCTGCTCCTCCAAACTACCGACTGAAATGAATAGCAACACTGTAGTATACAGGCTGCCCTGTAGCAACTGGCCACTGACTTAATTTAGTAAGACACACAAGAGCGTAGATATCAGAGTAAGGCACCACAGGCAATATATCGTTGCAGGGCGGTTCAGCAGTGCTTTGATTGAACTCCTCCGAGATTCTGACCACGTTTTCAACTGGAGCGAAGCCATTGGGATCAGCGTTCATAGCCAAATTAAATTGCTTGAAAACCAACTCCGGTTTCTTCAACATAGGTGGAACGTGGGCGAGCAAGTTGTCTTTTCCTTTCCTTTGCCTTCTTTACAGTGAAAAGGTCCAGTGAAACAACTTCGCGGCTATGAACTGCCATATTAACTTGTCTGGACTCATCAGCAACTGACCAATCAGCGACGAGGTCATACGTTGGTTAGAATAATGTTCATTCCTTAGCGATAAAGCTGGAATTCATGTTCCTTTCTTGTCTTTATTTATTGAGTCAGAAGGGTTTATTGCTTACTGAAAACTGGTAAAAGCGAGCTCATTTAAAAGCAGAAAGAATTTTGGCAAGAGGCAAAAGAGCTACTTTCTCAAGAAAACTTCAAAGAAGGAATATATCCGCTCTTGGGGCTGATATGAGAATCCTCCCGTTCTTATTGAGCCAGATATCCCCCCCCTCCTGGAGAAGTTGATCTTTCTTATTCTATTCTTGGCACTTTTTCCTCAATTATTTACTTTAACTTATTTATCATTAGCACTACATAATTGGTAACCGGCAAGGTCTGAGTTGTAGTTGTTAGTAAATTAGATGAAAAGATATGAGTCTTGATTCTCGATCATGAGCCAGAACGCAACTCTGGACCGATATTAGGGCTACTTCAAGAAAGGTCCCATGAGGAAGGAGAATGCGCAATTTGGAAGATAGGTGTGAAAGAATTTGGACGGATAAAAAGAGCTCCTCCCATTAGTGAAGACGAAAATTTAAACACATTTGAAGATTTATAAAAGAAACCCTTTCTTCGGAGAGAGACAACGCCGCCCAAGAAACAATGACCCCGCGGCTTTAAATGGCTGTTCAATAACCTTACACCGAACGAACGAATGAGATCTTGGTAGAAAGAAAATCAAATGATATTTTTGCACCTACAATTTTCATTTATCAAATTTATAGTGACCATCATGTTTCACAGTGATTTCTCTAGATAATAAGAATGTAGATCTTTTGCTTTCATCAGCTGGATTTAGCACACTTAAAAAACTGGCTTTTAAAGCCAGAACACACCACAAATCACAGGTAGCAGAAGCGTCATCTACTGAAATATAGAGTCCTTGGAAGCAATCATGCCAGGAACCAAATGAAAAACTGCATAAGAGGCAGAAATGGCTTAAAAATATCTCATGTTGGTCATATTTAAAGCTCATATTCACCTGTTCGAATTCAGTTGCGAATCTACTTAAATGCGTTAATAGATGATTGAAAAAGAATATCTCGCCCACTGCATGAAAATCTCACCAGTCCCTATACAAACAGGTGCTTCACCACAACCATGCTGATATGCTTTAGATGTTAGGCCATGGAGGATCACACTACACAATATTGGAGTAAAAAAAGACTTGATCATCTGTTCAAAATGCGTGGTGCAACTGTAAAAACTCAATGAAAAGATGTATTAACTGCCATAAAACTCATATTCATCAATGGTGAAGAATAATCAGCAAGGCCCGACATCAGAGATTAGTTTACATGGAAAACGCAATGTAACATACTTTCGTGCATCCTACACGCCCTCTTGAAAACTAATGCAAATTTTGGCAGTTACGCAACTACAGCAAACAGTATGCCACAAGAAAATGGTCCGAATCAAGGAAATTTCCCAAGGAGGACGACTCATCGGCCATATTTTAAATCAATGTCACGGAAAAGACAAATCAAGTGCCAATTAAAGAGGCAAAAGAAAATGAACAGATAGTAAAAACAGAAGAGGAAACAATTCGAGACACCGAGAAGGAAAATACCTCCGACGACCCTGAGTACGAATACACACGGGTTACTTTCAGGAAACCCAAAGAAATAGACAATCTAAATTCGTCAGAAGAAGAAACACCCATAACTCATCTCAACTGATAAGACACACCATGGTAAACCTCTAAGCGAACAGAAATGGGCAATTTGAATATGCAAACTAAGAAATTAAAAATACTACAAATTAACACATAGGATTGAAAGGTAAAGAAATTGTCTACATAAACTTATTCAGAAATATTCACCCAGATGTTATATTAATATCAGAACATGTAAGAAACTAAAAAAGGGAGAATAAAGATTTAGAACTACAATATTATAGACACAAATCCTTCAGGATAGACACAACGGAGCTGCAATAATTATCATGCAAAGATTGGAGTTCAAAATTTTAGGTGAAATGGAAGATTCCTTTTTAGCTAATATGCTGCCTGTCATTTTGATGCGCGATGTATATGCCTATAGCGGGGCATCCAAGAATAGAATAGATCTAAAAACAGAGTCGTAAAACAAATTAATACACTCATCAACAGAACGATAGTGCAAAGACTGGAACCTAAATTCACTGCATACCTACGAAGCGAATTTACTACAAAACTGGACATCTTCCTAGCTAACCTCAATCTTTCCTTTATGTATTTGTATTTACTTCAACCAATTGAGGTCCCATGCAGTAACCAGAACATAAAGGGCGCTGAATCAGAATTGGGCGACACTTCTGTCTTTTGAAGGTTGAAGTCATGCTTTTATCATGTTAGCTATCTCTCTTCACTCCGATTGATAGTTTTTTGTTTGTTTTTCAGGACACTTGTGTGGAGTGCGTCAAGAAGCAGTTTACAACTTACCAGCACGTTCTCATCGTGGAGACATTTTGCTAAAACGGAGAAAATGACACGCAAACATTCCGAACACTTCTTACCATTTGGGGGAGAAATGAAGCACCAAACGAGTCTACGGTTCGCAAAATAATTACGAAGTTTAGAACAACTGGCTCAATTGCAAAGGCTAAATTGCCTTGAAGGAATTTGTTAGGTCGGAGAGAGCAACAAATTGCTATTGTGTGAGACAGTATCACTCAGATTCCAGGAAAGTCGATTTGCCGATGTTCACAACACCCCGACTACTACACTACATCAAATTTTTCAAATATATCTCCCTATGAATGCGTACAAAATTCAACTTACGAACAATCTTCAGCCACCTGACCACGGGAGGTGGAAACAACTTGCTGACTGGGTTGTTGAGAGGTTTGCAGCCGACGAAATCTTTGCAAAGAAACTCATCTTCACTGAAGAGGCCCACTTCCCCTTGAGTGGATTGGTCAATAAACACAACGGACAGATTTTTGGAAATGAAAATCCTCGAATAATGCAATAGGGTGAAATGCAACCACTGAAAGTGTCTATGCGGTGTGGTTTTAGAGGAGGTGGAGTGCTTGGACGGTTCTTCTTTGAGGATGATAAGAGGAACGCAATAACCATTAATGGAGAACGTTACCGAGACATGATATCCACTCAGTTATGGCCGCACTTGGAAAAGACGGATATTGGTAACCTTTGGTTTCAGCAGCATGGAGCATGGAGCGACCTGGCACATTTCGCGCCAAACGCTTGCATTAATCCACGAATTTTTGGCAACGAGTGATATCCTTGTATAATGACCATCACTGGCCACATAAGGCTTGCAATGTTAGCCCTTATGATTTCTTATTATACCTGTTAATCACAGGTATACGCCAACCTACCATGCACAATTCTTGAACTCAAGGCTGAAACCAGGCGTATGATTGGAGGCATCAATCCATATATCTATGAGAGAGTTATAAAAAAATATGAAAAAACGCATAAATGTATGAAGAATCAATGCAGGTGGACATATGCTCAATATTGATTGTGTTCCTTACCAAAACGGGAGATATAACTCTTTAGAAATTTGCACAATATAAACATGTTTATAAAAGTTAGTTTTATTTATTCACTTTTCAAATTCGGTGCCTTTTATGAAACACCCTTTATATAAACAAGCAACCTATACGAATCTCTTCGAGAAAAAGGAAAGGCATATCACAGAGCGGTTTGGGATGAGTATAAAGAATAACTTCGACGTACGTACGCGACCGTCTCGTGGGAAGCCACTTAAGAAGAAATCGACCAGGGGTTACATAGTATGGGAGAAGAAATTAAAAGGCAGTGAAGAGGGGCATCACCATTGACTCGTTCCAAACATTCCAACAATTCAGATGGACCCTAGAAGTAACTGCATTGAGTGAGAAGATCAGGCGGGTGACATAAAATGAAAGAAGATTTGGTCCATCAAGGGAGTCATGCAGAAAGAGAAATGGGATAAACATATCGAGAAAATAGTTGTAGAAGCATTCCCATGAGAATTTTGGTAACATACTAACAGATTAAGCCCATGCAGAGTACGTGATAAAATCAAAATTAAAGACGCATGAAACATCGTTTTAGAAGATTATACGGAAATAGAGACATTGTTCAGAGAGCACTGGAAAAATGTATTTAAAATCAGCCGTTCTCCTGCGGAAAGGTGTTATCTCTCTGATCTTACAAAAATTACACTTGGGTCGTGCCCAAACTTGTCGTGTAGTCATAAAGTGAGATAAATATAAATTGATATCCGTGTCTGTATACGTTTCTTTATTGCTATAAATTTCAATTTCATTCGTGACTTTTTCAATAATCTCTTGTTTACAATGCCTAGCGTCAAATTTAATTGTAAACATTGTGGTGCTTCGTTTAATAAGGAAATTTACGTTATAACTGGCCCTGACAACATTAGAATATGTCGTTTTTTTCTTTTAAACCAGACATTTGAGTTAAAATTAACGAACGCAATAAATTAAATTAGATTAGAAGTAAACTCTGTAGGTAGAGACGTAGTTGCAAGGAACCGTAAAATCGACGAATTTGCCATCGGTGTTCGGGCATCCGTTATGAATTGCGGGAGGGGCGGGGGCGTTCAAATGGTAAATTGAGCCGTATAGATAGTAGAGGCCCGCAAGGGATTACAAATGAGCATGCGCGTATCTCAAATTCATATAGACTGCCGGAATCACAATTTAGGCAGATTAGAAACAGGGCTAGACCAACGAGGGTTAAAGACTCTTTTGGGATACCCTAGTCAAATCCATCTGTTTCCTTCATTCTAGGATAGAACAGATAGCATTCTAATTGGGACGCTTTAATAAAGAATAGGATTCAGAATTCAAAGGAAGTAATCCAGCTAAGCGTAAGAAAATCTGCCTACCAGGGGGGAGAATTAATCACGCGGTAAGAGAAATCAAAAGTCTGAACGGAAAGCGCGAAGACCGCGCTATTATTACTCTCGTTGGTGGAAGCGACCTACACTGAATCGACACAACTCCAATCGAAATTGTTCAGCGAGCATGGGACCTAATTGTATTGGAAATAGTGAAAGCGACCAAAGTAGGGGTAATTGGTATAATTTCGAGATTAAAAGCCACTCTAAGAATGCAGTCAAGGTCAATCTACACAAATCAATGCCATAAACGTTAATATCAGGAAATGGGGGTTAAGTTTTTCAATTTTTGGAACGATTTTCAGGACCGACAGTCGCTTTTTCATAAGTATTACATGCATTGAAACCTATTTGAGAGCTCGAGGCTGGACAGATTAATTGATAAAAGCTTGTGTGATCTTTATGGTCCGGAAGGTATTTGCCCGAATGCTCAGAACGTGTCGGGCAGATTTCATGCTAGACCAATAAACTTGTGTGGGCAGGAAAACGCCCCAGGCCTACGAGAGAGGGATGCATTTATTTAAGGGGAAAATTAAAATGCATCTAAACAAATGTTCGGAGTTTAAGGAACAAACTAACCGAATCCAAGAGGGCGATTACGATATCGTCTGTATTAGCGAGACCTGGTTGAATACAGTTACAAGAAACTTATTGCGGAATTTACTATGGATGGTTACAGAATCCATAACAAAGAGCGTGTAACTGAGAGAGGCGGTGGAGAGTTAGCTTACGTAAGATAAGAAATAAATGCAAGAACGATGGGCGCGACCACCATAAATGTGAAGAGTGAGGTTCTGTTAATAGAGCTCGAGTGTGCTAAATATAATAAAATTAACTTAGCCGTTACTTAACACCCCCATCCCAGATAGAATAAGAGAACATACTACTCTTTGAGTGCTATTCACCATGGTGAGAAAAGTAAAAACAATAATTTGTGTAAGGTTCAATTACCCTAACGTTAACTATACAAACTATATTTCGGATAAAGTATGGGAGAGATCGTTCAATTTTAATCAGAATAATTTTTTATTAAAAAATAGAGGAACCTACGCGTGATCAAAATATACTTGATTCAATAAAGGTAACAGAAGATACTTTAGTAGAAAACGTTTACTTGGGTAAGCATTTGGCGTCGAGTGACCATAATGTAATTAGGTTCGAGATTAATACAAGCGTAGAGGTAAAGGAGATTATACAACTCATGCCACGATTTGCGAGCTGCAATATCGAAACCTTTCGTGACCGGATTAGGATAAGCTGGGAAAGTTATTTTATTAATAGGACAGTAGAAGGCATGTACTTGGAGATAGAGTAAACTATGATCACTTCGCATTCTGATTTAGTTAAGTAAGTACGCCGAAAGAAGGGCAGATCAAAGAGCGCAATGTGGGTTAGCCCTTTAATAATAAACTTAATTCGGGAGCATAATAAAGACTATCATAATTTTAAAAAAAACGAAAGGATTTCAAATCGGGAAAGATACGTACACTCTCGAAGGCTGGTAAAGAGGGGCGTTAGGGAAGGTAAGCTAGAATATGAAATAAATCTTGCCTAACCAATTTACACGAAACATTTCATACTAGGATTTGCATCAACGATGAAACTAAAACACCGGATATAATTTACTCTGACTTTACAAAGGCCTTTGATACAGTTCCACACTAAAGGCTATTGATGAAAATTAGAGCAATTGGGGTAAGGAGAAACATATTCAAATGGATTATAAACTGCCTCTCAAATTGTTTACACCCGGTTGTTGTAAATTGGGTGTGCTCAGAGTGGGCTGCAGTCACTAGCGTGGATCCACAAGGGTCAGTCCGGGGCCCATTATTATTTATTGTTTACATTAATGACCTGGATAATGGAGTGATTAGTAGGATCTCTAAATTTTCTGATGACACGAAGCTATGAAGTCGAGGTTAGGTTAGGTTAGGTTATGTTGAAAATAGTTAAATGTAACGTTATGCATTATAGAAAGTCATGACTTAAAAGTCGAATACCATATGAAAGGCCAAATTCTCGACTCCGTTAACTTTTAAAAGACCTGGGGATTTTAATCTCGGAGGACATTAAAATATCGAAACAATTCGCAGAATCTTGTAAAGAAGCAAACCGAATGATATGATATATCGGTCGAAGTTTCATTTTCAAATCGACAAATCGAAAGATATAATCCTGCCACCATACAAAGCGCTCGTGCTCCCAAACCTCAAATATGCGGTTCAATTTTGGCCTCCCTACCTAAAAATGCATATAGCGAAGTTAGAAAGAGTGCAACGTAGAGCTACTAAACTAGTTCCTGGAATTCTAAACAAACCGTACAAATCTACTCCGCTCATTAAACCTACTATCCCTTGAAAGTAGACGATTACGTGGGCAATTGATCGAGGTATATTTAAAATCCTAAAAGGATTTACTAATATTAATTACAGAATATTATTTGAGATGGACGAAAGGGCCAACACACGTTAAAATCGTTTAAAATTAGTAAATAAGCGCTTTAACTATAGAATAACTCAAAATTATTTCACTCCCTAAATCGGTGACAATTTCCTCTCTCTTACCCTTTCAGTAACAAATGGACTTAATCTAAACTTCGAAAGCCCAATAAATTTCCCTAATAAACCATTGATTTCGTCTATAGAAAAATCCCGAAGCCTCATCAGTTACATATGTATCCCCGCTTCCTGAATCTGTAACATTGACAGACCTAAATTACGATCGATAATATCAGTCTCAAATTCACCTATTCATTACCACCTCCGAGCTATACCATCGATATATGGGATTTTCCTCTCTGGTTACTATTCCAAAAATGTAGCTTTATGAGATTTTGTTTGGAATAACTTATTGTAACATTGATGTTCCTTCTATTATTGTTAGCATTCCAAAGGGAAATTGTCATCATGGGTAAAATAAAGATTTAACAGAATATAAAGTGATCAATAATAATAATGATAAAATACATGATATAGAGGGGAAAATTAAGGATTGTGTGTTACTATATATCTTATATTAGCTAGTGATTCTTTTTTTCGAAAGAAGCGGCTGCTGTACTTATTAAAAAATATATTTTCTAGAGTTAATGCTGAAAGTATTGTATAAATTAGAACTGTCTCAAATCTTATTAGTTCTACAGTATTTTAAGCACTTCTTGGTCGCATGAATTTAACAATTGCTTTGAATTTTTGCGCATGATTTCATTCCACTTGACTTACAATTTTCGCAAGAGTTCTTAATGTTCTCTAGTATCTGAGCCAAGTCATCGCACCAATTATCTTCTATAAGTTTTTCATTAGGTTGAATTTTAGGCACTTAGCAGCCTATTTCATCGATATTTCCAGCATTCAAAAATGCTTGAAAATCTTTGTTGTGTGGCAAAGAGCATTCACCTGCGTGAAAAGATGCGGCGGCAATCCCAATATTGGATAAGAAAGGATCACTTTTTTTCTGAAGCTGAGTAGTTTATACCAGAGTGTTTACTTTGACATCTAGACTGATGAGCGAACAGACTTCGGCTCTTCAAAAAAGGATATATGCCATAATGCTACCAATTCCAATTTTAACCTTATTTTTTTTTTGCATTTAGGTTTTAACTTTTACTTGTAGGGCACCTTACATGATATTTCACATGCAATTGTAACATGATTGCTTTCTTCATTGAACACACGTCTAAATTTTCAACACTGCACTGAAGATTCTCAGTATTAAATCTCTTTTATTTGATTTTAATTACGAGTTTTGTTTTTAACAGGAAGAGGGGGCGTGCTTTGTGTCCACCTCTATGAAATTTTTCCCTTTAATATTCTACTTTGCTCTCCTTTCCATTTTCGCAGGGCAAGCCAAAAGAGAAAGATGCATCCAAAACTAGGGCTGAAATATCACCCGCTCCAGAAGGGAAAAATGAGATAAGGCAATCGATTTATGAAGGGAAGAAGCCGCAAGTGCCATTGGAACAGGAATTCACCTCATCGTACAAGTACCCTGCCATTCTTCTTGGCCGACTTGGGCCGTCCCCGAATTTTGCCCTTTAGAGGCTGGTGCGTAAGCCAATTTCAAATGGGAACCAAAGTTAGCCACTGGCTTAGCAATTTTGCACTCGGGACCCCCTTCGCCTTGAGGGAAAATGCAAAGATTGGGAATCAGAGGTGAAATAGGGCCCTATGACTCAAAGAGATAGGAGGACCTTTCTATCTCACCAGAGGCTTACCTTCTGGTTTTTGGACACTTTAAGGGAGAGAGTGAAAAATGCGCATTTCAGATTCTCTTCTCCAATTAAGAAAAAGAAAAAAATCACAAAAGCCCTGGGTTTCTTGTGCTTCCAATGAAGGCGAGCTTTGCGAAAGGTCACGTACCCAACTGAATGAAAAAGTGACCAGAACAAAGAAGGCATGTCGCCTGGAATCGAAGTAGATTCGGGAGGATAAAATAAGACTGGAACTGATAAGTTAAGTGAAGACTCAGTGATTTCGGAAGTTCTCATTTCTAGACTGACGTGCTTCTTTGAACTCCGAGGCATTAAACCAAATTTTGGGGTATATACTTCATGAATGATAGCATGCTGAACATGAAATACAGGTTCCTTCAGCGAAAAGCCTAAGTTAGGATTCTTGGTAGAGAACTGAGGACCACCCGTTTCTCGGAGGGAAGCTTTCCGTTAAATGTGACTGACATTGCTTATGTGACCATTTTGAAATAGCTACGGAGGCTCGATGGCTAGGCTGTACATGTGACTCCGCACATTATAATCAACTTCGTGAAAGAAGTTGATATGCAATGGAAATTGTTGAATCCTCCCTTCCAGTTATCAGGGGAGTGCTACCTAACCATCGGGAAACAATAGTTCCACGTGTGATGAAGAAACACAGAGGACTCTCGTGACTCGCTACTACAATAATTTTCACTTTTGACCAGGATAGGCTCCCTGAGTCTGTGCACACTAACTGGTAGCGCAGCCTTGTAAAAGCTTTGGTACCGTAATCACAGAATTGTTTTCAGTTTCACTGATGACCAATAATAGTATTTGCTCGCGCCCCCTATAGGAGCCCTTCTGTGGATTGTATCTCCCTCGTACCCTAGTTTAGTCCAACTAGTATCATAACAGGCGAAAACAGTTCGCTCACTAATACACTGACTCCCTTTCATGACCAACAAAATGGACACGTTCCTCCAAGAAGTTACTTGACTCAGAGGATGAAATGCACAGGAAGCTGTATTTGTTATTACACACGGCACATTTTATACTCCCGCTCGAAAAATTAGTCATATTTGGAAAGACATGGCCCAATATCCATTACCTAACGTTTTAATGGATAATTCAGATAGCGGATCTCTCCAAAAGTGTAGAGAATACAGGCCCCAAAGTCCCTTGTTAACTAAAAGATTCTAGGCAGGAGTCGAGAAAGGATGGTACACATTCCAGCCCTCCCCGCCCAAATCGACGCCTAACCACGCTAATAAGTTGTTAAAGAAACTTAAAATTTTTCGGTTCTCTTCGAATCAATTTTAATGAAACTTTTCCCAGCTCGTCTGCAAAATGTGGCAACATTAATTTTATGTTTTATTATGCCGAGTTACCTCCTTCAATATTATTTGAGATTCGTAGGTTTTGGGTGAAGTATGCTAATAGCATCTATCCTCTTTTAGAACAATGGGACGTCACAGAGACCTTAACAATGAAGAAAATTCTTTCATGATCAAGGAAATTAACGAAGGCACCTATTTTAATATTATTGCAGAGAGGTTAGTTTGTCATATGGACGCGGTTAGACGATTTCTGAAGGACCCTTCCCTAAGAAAGAAGTGATCAGATTGTGGGAGCTCGAAAACTGCCACAGCCAGGGATTTAAAGAATATTGGCCGCCAGTTACTTAGGAAACCCGAAAACAAAGCAGTCATTTTTACCAACACAAGTCGTCAGCATATCATTAAGACCACCAGAGACCGTATCGTAGAGACCATGGCTTCCGTCCATGCTCCACTAAAACTACCTCCTTTTCACCCTGTTACAAGACTTTGAGGATTCAATGGGCCCAAACGTTTATGACATTGGACATGGGTTGCGTTTTGTTCAATGACGAGACCAGGGCGACCTTTGACGTACTTGGCGATTTAGAAGATGTTTTGGTCTATTTCGAAGATGAGTGTTACCAACATTGGCGAGATCAACAACATCGAGATGGGTTTAAAGGGATCGCAACCACCTAGTGCAATTTCTTTATCAATGTCTTGGAACACTTGTTAGATGACATGCCGTTATTTTTTCTAATCACCCTAGTTTATATGAACCAAAACGCTCCATCCTTCTCTGGTAGGGCCATGCAAGTGTTCCTAGGCTCTTACAGCACACAGGTTCACTAGTTGAGGGCGTGGTCGCCAGCCCCTCCGCATCTCAACCCAATGGAAATTTGTGTAACATCATATATAAGATATTTATGCCGAAAAACATCGATTTAACTCTAAAGAAGTCTCATAAGCGAGCATTAAAGCTGCACCAGAGGCACTCCAACTTGCTACTATTAAGAAATTTTCAAGATTCCATGCATGATAGGGATTTTTAAGTCATTTATCGGAAGGGCGTTTATGTAGGCAAATCATTCATTACCAAGCTATTAGCGTGATTCAGGGTGTAAATACTTGAAAGATGAAGCGCCTTCAGCGCTTTGCGCCTCCAACATTCGCTGATGCTCTACTACTATAAAGAATATGGGTCTGCTAGTAAGATGTTCTACTTATCGAAATCCCCTACAATGAAATTTCCGTGTACTCCAAGCTAATTTTGAGCAGTCCAGAAACAGGTCACATCACATTCTCCTTTAGTTGGGCGCGTGTTGCCTGCTCACCTTATCGAGTATAAGGATTTTACTACCCAACCATCACGTGATGAGGATTGGCAGGTGGAAATGCAACTTTCACCTGATTTCATGTCTATCTCATTTATTTTGTTATATATAACTGCCTGCAGGCAGTTGCACTTCAACTACACGTGGATAGGAGGTGTTTTGTATTTTCTCTCTATATTTAATTCTTAGCCTAACTCGTTTGCTCGGTTTACGTCGTGTCATGGAGCGGTTGCTGATGCCCTTTCTCCTCCCTGAAGAATGACCGGTAGCAGTCTGAACTCGGGAGAATATACGACCAATTATTCATACCAGTTATTAGTAGATGTGATCGACGAGCTAGGATCGGTATGCTTAATGTGGTTACGTTCAATTATTTTAAGTCCTAGAATCACTTATTTTTTCTATCTCGATCTATCTTTGCCCTTTCCAGATGGATACCCTGATTTTGGGGCGCGAGTTGTTCGATGACCAGCACCAGAACGATCACTTTGCATTAAAATATCTTTTACTGAGTCACTAACGTTTGAAAAAGCAATCGGGCCCGTTCGATTGTAGTCGAGGAGTTTATTGAATTTCCTTTCTCATTGGAAGAGTTTAATTTTCTTGATGAGGCCGTTGAGTTCTTCTCCGGTATCTTCATCGCTAGCGGGAATTTTAGTTTCTGGCTGTTTTGCACGACGTCTACTTACCTGGTGATCGGGCGTGCGTGAACGGTCCTTCAGAGAGAAGCGCTTTGCCTATAAGCTCTACAGAAACCCCCCGAACCATTTAACATTTTCCAAATATCGTCCTTATTGTTCTTTTTCTTTCTTTTAACATAAAAGATATCAACTAAGTCTTGTCCTTAGATGTTCTCATTCGCTATATTTACGCGACTTTACGTTTATTTCTGTGTTACCCATATGTCTACTTGGGAGCATCAAATAGAAAATGCTTGGAAACTCATCTCATACTATGTTGAAGCGCAAGGATTTTAGTTTTTTCTGACTATGAATAAATCGTGCACGGCTGAATGTGGTAGTCATACTGATTCCTTTTTCTTGCTTTTGACCGACGTCTCACCTATAAGGCAATCGTTGAAACCTTAGGGTGCCTCGTAACCACGCCATGGATATTCTTTGTTTCCTGGCATTCGAGAATTTGAATTCTGATAGGGACACCTATTTACTGCTCATTTTCGTTCTAAGTTAGATTACGGTTACGAATACTACTCATCCGAGGTCGAGTGTGGATTTTGTGTGGTTGATTTTATTTACCATAATGGTCTTCGTTTGGTAATCACTGCCTTCCGCACGACCAATTTAGAGAGCCTTCATGTTGATGCTGGGAACAAACCATTTATTTTTCGGAAAAAACATTAGCTTTTGAGCATTTTTGAGTCAGTACAACTTATATTTCGGTCGCCCATGGCCCTCATTCAATCCACGCCCGATCTTGACTGTGCTTATATTGAAGCGAGATGGTACATATAGCTTATGCATTGAGTTCGGAGCGAGGAAACTCCTTCGAGAGTTTAATGTATCGCACTGGCCGTTGGAGCTGCTGGTCTGTCCAGGAAACTACCATGATGGAAACACCTCCTAAGTTCGGTTGCCACGAATTTGCTCCCCACCCCTGAAATGGAATATAAATGCTGCGGTCTTATTTCCTGGAGCACATATATCACGTTGAAGCCATACCAGTCTTCACTCATAGCTCTAAATCCGAGAAGCAGTTCGAACTTTTGTGTTTGACACTCCTGTTTGAATGCAGTATGAGCTCTTTCGGTCCGGTCTCTGCTTTCGATACTCCAACCAAGATAATGGCAATATAACTATCATCACTGTGGATTACGCACCGTGCCCTTTTCAGATACCAAACTCTCATTAATAGCTCCTCAAGGAGAGAGCTTTGTTCCATGGAGGAGCATTAAAGTCCCCCTATCCTCTTATTTGAAGTATCGTGACTCGACATCTGCTGACAGCCAGGAGTATAGCAAAATTATATTCTATGTACTGGTTTCTTGGATATGTAGAGATTGAGATAAATATGCTCGATGATGTAGTCGCTACGCTCTTTTCAGGTGTTGGGCGTCATGCCAGCGTTTCTCTCTCATCCATTCACTGGGTATATGAAAGGAAACATAAGTTTGCAAAAAAGATAAGAGACGGCAAACCGGATTTAAGAGTTGCCTGCAATTACCTCACGACAAAAAACGACCTGAAGTCATCGAGGCATTGGAGGAGCAATGTTTCGATGACTTCGATTCGTCTATTGTCGACTGTGAATTAAACATAATCCCGCAACGTAGCCCTATCTGGTGGAGCTCTCACTTGGACATATGTAACTGTGACGAACTCTTGGTCACTAAGATTGCCTGGCACATTCTTGTTAAATGTCCCAAGATTTGGGAACTTGGTTCAAGCTACCTAACTCAGTACAGGAACTATCGTGGGTGCCTCGATAGTATTTGACTTTTCTTGTTTATGGTTGCATCATCATGTACATAAGAGGGTTAAGGTCTTTTTCCAGTGTTTTTTTTTTCTCCTTTTTCCGTGTTGTATTTTTGCTTTGCTTAATTTGGGCGATCGAGTTGGTTTCTTAGTCTATAACTGTTTTTTTTAATAATTTTAATTGTTTAATGTAGCGTAAATATACGCTACTTTATAGTCTCGGTGGCTATGCCTTTGTCTGTTTACTTTTGCTTTTTTGGTATTTTAGGTATTTCTTATTATTTTGCTGTTCATTGTTATTGAAATAGTTGCCTTTTTATTTTTTAATATACTGTAAAGATATGTAGTTTATAGCATTGGCTGCTTTAACTTTGTGGGCGGTTGCCAGGAGAGGCACATCTTAAATTTAAATAAAATGTTTTTTGTCCGAAGGATTTAAATCTCCTTTTGCAATAATTTATAGTTCGGTGTAATTGAGGCCTAATTCTCGTTCGATTTTCTTGGCATTTTCTAATGAGTGAGGGGGAAATAATTACTTGTGTTAATTGAATTTATATTTAGAAATGTATGAAATTGCTTATCATTTTAATCCCTTGAATGAATACGATACAAATATTGAGTGTTAACTGATTAAAAAGGTTTTTTTTAATCTTTTTAATTGATATATGGAGAAAGCTTTTGTTTGTAGCATTAAAGTGCAATAATTGGGGAAAATCTGCAGATTATTATGCCTAAAATAGTTACTCTAGTAGCTAGTTAATTATTTGAGATGATTGTGCTGTTTTTCTCACTCTTTTTGCTCATTTATTTAAACAAGTTATATATAAGAAGAATTTTTGCATTATTATGACTTCTGTTTAAAAATGGATAATCAAACTTTTTCGAATCACCTACAACACTGAAGTATTTTAAAGATATTAATAGAACCATCCGTTTATATAATATACACTTTTAACTATTTTTACAGTAATTTGATAGTTTAAAAATTTAGAAATAATATATCCACTTAATATTAAAAGATGTTAATTAGAGTCTAAGTAAAAGCTAAATTAAAGATACTCCTTTAATGTAATAGGTTGAGGAATAAGTTCTTGCGTTTTTTTTTTATCGTGTGTTGATTTAAGTTTTGTTGACGTGATCTGTGCACATATTAAGAAACAATAATAAATAAATTGGCAAAGGTTGGGCTACGTCTCTTAACAGCGTAGACTATTAGGCTTTTGCTTAGGCTACGTTTCTTAACAGCGTGAACTATTAACCTTTTGCTTAGGCTACGTCATGAAGTTGAGTAATAAGTCATTGCGATTTATTTAAAAGTTGTGTTAATTTAATTTTTGTTCTGTACCCTTAAAATGGAATGTCAAGTTGAAAGTAGGGCGCATTTTCGACACTTGTTGTTATTCATTTTCAATCGAGACGGGAACAATGCAAATGCAGCCAAAGCTCGTTGCGATATTTGTGCTGTGTACGGAGAAAATACTTTATCAGAAAGGAGAGCTCAATGGTGGTTTTCACGTTTCAAAAACGGTCATTTCAATCTTAATGACGAAGAACGTTCTGATCGCCCCATTAAGTTGGATGAAGATCAATTGAACGACCTTCTTCATGAAAATCCACGTCAATCGACTAGAGAATTGGCTGTCTCATTGGCGTGTGATCAGAAAACTGTAGTGAATCACCTACATTCGATGGGGAAAGTTCAAAAACTCGGTGCATGGGTTCCGCACGCTTTGGGAGAAAGTAACAAACTTCAACGCTCCACGATTGCTGCAGGTTTGCTTGCTCGTCACAAGGCTACTCGTGGGTATAAGAACAGATTTCTTCACCGCATCATCAATGGCGACGAAAAGTGGTGTGTTTATGTCAACATGAACTATCGAAAACAATAGCTTAGCCCCAATAAAAAACCACTTCCGCGATTAAAGCAAGGACTTCATCCACGAAAGACGATGCTGTGTGTGTGATGGGATTGTGAAGGCATCATTCTTTATGAGCTCCTTGCCAACAACAAGATTGTCAATGCAGAACTCTACGTTCAACAGATGTATCGACTCGCCGAAGCTATTCGTGAAAAGCGACCTCATCGACGTTATGGAGTCCTTCTACAACACGTCAATGCTCGTCCTTACATTGCCAATATGACAGAAGGCACCATCCAAACGCTTAATTGGGAAATCCTGCCGCATCCTCCATATTCGCCAGACTTGGCTCCATCAGATTTCAATCTGTTCCGATCGCTCTCCAACAATTTTCACGGCGTTTCGTTCAATACTGATGTGGAATTAAGAAACTCGTTAGACGAATTCTTTGAGTCAAAATCCATAGTTTTTTATTGCAGAGGCATTGAAAAAATAGTTGAACGTTGGGAAGAAGTCGTAAATAACAACGGAGAATACATTATTGATTAAATTGCATATTGTTATCAATTAAAAATGAAGTTTTTTAAAAATTGTTAATGGTAATGAATAAATTTGATGAAACCGCAAGAGCTTATTCCTTAACCCAATACATTTTTGGGGGGAAAATTTAATTACCGCCTAAAATTATAACAAATGTGCCATTTGTGGTCAGGATCCCCCATGTTCAAGGCCGTCTGTTGAAACGAAGTGACAAGTTCTTCAAATCATTACGCCATCTTTTCCCATGTTTATTGGTGCTGAATTTTTTATTTCCGTAGTTTCAGTGATTACTTGCTTTTACAGTATTTTAACATATATTTTAACATATGTATATTTTAAAGAATGTGGTTGGTAAATTTATGGCTATCCTAATCTATTCAAAGCCTCAACTAATATTTTTACTGATTAATATCTTCTTCTTCCTTTAACCCTATCCCTTTTTTAGGCGGGATTGGTCTTTCGGGTGAGTCTCACCAATTAGCTTTTTCCCTCCATGCAAATCGCTTCATCCCCTTCTCCATCAGAGACTAACTTATACAAGTAATTCCTTTCCTGCCGGTCTCCCACTACATATTCTCCCAACCCGTCCTCTTCCATTCATTTTACCGCTTTTCTCACCTAACCCTCGTCTCGTCTTTTAAGACGCCCATTCGAATCTTCCTTCTTTTATGTATATTTCTTGAGATTTTTCGCACCTATACCTATTCCCCCTACTGAGATTCTGCATTCCAGATCTTAGACGGCATCGCGACCTCAAACGTCCAGTTAAGTACCTTCATATCTCCTGCCCCCTGTGTAGGTAGGAGAGATGCACCTCCTTCCGGCCTGAGTGCAAATAGGAAATCCCTGTCACTGGGTTGATGAGAACTTGTAGCATGCGAGAAGTTCAGGCAGGCGTCTTAAATGCTTTGCTTGAATAAGTCATTTTAGGGACTCAGGATGGCCGAGTGGTTTAAGACTCGCTAACGGGTGTCCAGCGACGCGGGAAGCTCGTTCGAAACTCGTTTCGCTGCATTTCTTTATTTATTTTTCTTTGCGCCCCTTTCCTACTCTAAGCTATCTACAAACTCACTGAAGGGGACTGGGAAAATTGTTGTCGTCATTCTCTGTTCACCACGGCGCACTTTTGTCATATTATGGCTTCTTCGTCAAGTGGTAGTGTACACCGCACGGTCACTACCTGCTGCGATGGCCGAAAGCTCGCTTGGCTAGGTGAGTATTAGGTACGGAGTGTGTTGTTAACTCCTGTCTACTTCATATATAAAGTGTCTACATCAGTATCATCCTTTAGGGTTGAAGCTCGAGAAAAATTTGATCTGAATGGCGAGCTAGGTTGTCAAAGCCCAATTTACCCCGTACTAGTGGGCCAGGAATGTTTAAATGATTAAATTCTGCAACTTTCTGATCCTATGGAGACTTTTCTCTTACACCCTCGTAGCTTTGGAAAGTAATAGAATCTAATTTTCATTAATTATTTTATTCTTTTTCATAAATGTTATTATGGCTACAAGGGAAAAATATAGTTGGCGACCGCAGGCGCATGAAGATTCGTCTCCAAAGGCGGGTTAATACCAATTAGGTGCTGGGAAGGATGAGCTAAAACAAGTTACAACTTGAACCAATGGAGGGGCTTCCCTCTTTCCATCCCCATGCAACAAAGGGGCTCACCCTATGAAAAGGAGGTGGGCCTACCATTTTTTTGTTAGTGGACCCTATAAACTTCTTCCAGCGGAGAGGACGCTTATCCTTCTCTTTTTTTAAGTTTTCTTGAGTTTTTCACTTACCTCTTTCTTTGGAGCCGCCCTTGGGTGACTACAGCTTAGCAACAGCGTCAGTCCTTCCTTTCATAAGACAAGAGACTGTCAAGGAAGCAGACGGGTGCCCAAAATTTAGCCCGGCCAGTAGGGGGGGTTCGATAGCGCTAACCAGCTTAGACAAGCATGGAATAGCATGCTATCGCTTTTGCTTCCTCTCATTTTAGTGATGATGTTGAGAGCGTTGCAAAATCGCTATGTCCGGATATCTTGCCTCTCCTCCGTTACTCTGTCATCCTCCCCCCTGTGTGTCCTGCCAAAGTAAGTCAGAGGGCACTTGTCACAGGGAATCCAGTATATACGGTGTTTCTAGTGATCTTTGGGTAGTTTGGAGCGACATATATTTGGAAATTTGGCACCAGTTTGATGGACGAGTCTGGTATAGGTGCTAGCCTTCGTCACCTGCGATAGAGAGAGGGCTAGGTGGAGCTGAGATTAATTTTTTGTTTAGTCTAACTTCCCTTAATGTCGCACGCTAGCCGATGTTAATGGCCTTGCTCCTTGCTTCCCCGAAGAAAGCAATGGGGTACCCTAGATCGTAGAAGGCATTCATCACACGGGAGGTTAAATACATAGAAAACTCCTTTCAGAAGTTGGTAGTAATAAAATTGAGTACAAATGTAATATTTGCACTGAAAACATCTATAATTAGAGGGGGTAGAATGGTGAACATTGAGACTAATTGAGCAGTTGAATGGACAAGTTAATCAACTCTTCTAATTTGAAGCCCCTTGCGGAAAGTAAATTTGTTGAGTTTGATTCGAGTATAGTTAACCTATCAATGAGACGGTCCATCTCTCGTCAACGGTTTATAATCTCCTTTTAAGCGCTGAATTTATAGTGTGTAGATGCAAAGAAGAATTCATTGTCCATAATTAATGGCTTAAATTTGATAATACTATTGATTATTTCTTTGATCTCGCTCTGGAATTTAGTTGTTTTTTTAAAGTGGGGGGGAGATGAAAATTATTACCAGTATTGGGGGAATCTGAATATGGATAGGCGATAAACCGTATGTTCAACAGGGGGCGAAATAAAAGTGGCGAAATTTTTTAGATTTGGCGTAGGAATTTTATTACAATTTATTACTTAGTGTTACAAATTTGCAGCTGCATAAATAAACTGTAGCAATAAATTGTAGCAAGCTATAGTAATGAGTAGGACTTTTTTAAGATGTAGCAATTCATAATACTTTGTTTAAGCCACGTTGTGTTAGAACCCTTTATTATTCGGAAGGTAGGTAGCTAGCTCCCTTCCTCCCTCAGATCGTTTTAGAGATGAATAATGAAATGCTCATAAAGATCAGAATGACTCACTGGTGAGCACATAAACACCAGAGGCCGGTCCTCGATGAGGGAGGAGAAGATGACCATGGCCGTAATGTGTGTTAATGATACCAACCAGTAAAGGTAAAAACCCCTCCTGACCCCATGGGCGCATCCGTTCCGATGTTGGGGTATGTGGATATGTGTGTCCCCCCTCTCCCCCTAGGCGAAGCTAATACTCAATCTGCAGGGTTTGGAAGCAAATGAGAGAAACCTATTGTGATGTGAAACCAGTAAGAAAATGACAGCGGTGTTGTTATTGACTTTGATGTTGATGATGAATTTATTCGCTCTGTCTAACCTTTTCTATGGAAAGGATTCGAAAGTAGAGCGACATTTCATTAGCGGTTGAGCAAAAATGGGGCGTAGTATTTTTATGAGGTCATTCAAATGAAAATTGTAAAAGATAAAAAAAAAAATCCTATATTTTCCTTCATTCATTGACCCTCTCTCCTTTCCCCCCTCCTATTTTTCCTTCTCCCCTTTGACCTTTCCTACTACTGATTATTTTCACTAATATTCAGTGTTTATTCGACATTATCAACTATGTACACTACTTTATTTTGATCTTACATTAACCTGTTTATTATACTCTGCAGGTTAATTGAAAAAGAACAAAACGAAAGAGAAAGATTCAAACTAAAAAAGAACAAAGCTGAAATAGACAGATTCGAACTGAAAAAGAAGAAAGCGGAGAGAGAAAGATTCAAACTAAAAAAGAAGAAAGCGGAAAGAGACAGATTCGAACTGAAAAAGAAGAAGCGGAAAGAGAAAGATTCGAACTAAAAAAGAAGAAAGCGGAAAGAGAAAGATTCGAACTAAAAAAGAACAAAGCGGAAAGAGAAAGATTCAAACTAAAAAAGAAGAAAGCGGAAAGAGACAGATTCGAACTGAAAAGAAGAAAGCGGAAAGAGAAAGATTCGAACTAAAAAGAAGAAAGCGGAAAGAGAAAGATTCGAACTAAAAAAGAACAAAACGTAGAGAGAAAGAATCGAACTAAAAAAAAGCAAACAAAGCGGAAAGAGAAAGATTCAAACTAAAAGAACAAAGCGGAAAGAGAAAGATTCGAACTAAAACAGAACAAAGCGGAAAGAGACATATGCGAACTACCAAAGAACAAAGCGGAAAGAGAAAGATTCGAACTACAAAAAAAACAAAGCGGAAAGAGAAAGATTCCAAGTGAAAAAGAAGAAAGCGGAAATAGAAAGAATCGAACTAAAAAAAGGTCAAAGGGAAAGAGAAAGATTCGAACTAAAAAAGAACAAAGCGGAAAGAGAAAGATTTGAACTAAAAAGAACAAAGCGTAAAGAGACAGATTCGAACTAAAAAAGAACAAAGCGGAAAGAGAAAGATGCGAACTAAAAAAACAACAAAGTGGAAAGAGAATGATTTGAACTAAAAAAAGAACAAAGCGGAAAGAGAAAGATTCAAACTAAAAAAAAAAAAAAGCGGAAAGAGAAAGATTCGAACTTGAGATCGTGAATGAGTGTCCGTGGCGCTGACCATTATGATATCGAGACAAAGGAAGACAAAGCACTACCGTAAATTGCTTAAATAGATTCGAACCATTATTATGGCTATTTACACGAGTATTATGGTGCTATTTATTTTTTGCAGGTGATTCCGCTATTAAACCGATTTTAGAATTTACTTAAAAGTCAACAGTTCCTAACCTAAAGTAAACTAAGATAACCTAACCTAACCAACCTAACCTAACCGAACATAACCTTACCTAAGCTAAGCTAACCTAACCTAACATAACCTAACAATGTATAATACAAGCAATCAAACGTAAGCTAACCTAAACAACTCAGCCTGACCTAACATAAACAACCTGACGTAACTTAACCTAACCTAATCTAGCCTGACATATTCTGATCTAACATACCTAAATAAAAAAACCTGAGCTAAGGTATGCTAACCAAACATAACCAAACCTAAACGAAGCTAAACTTAATAACCTAATCTAAGTGAACCTAATCTAAACAACTTAACCTTACCTAACCTAACCTAACCTAACCTAACAATGCCTAACATAAACAATCCAACCTAACATAATCTAAACTAACCTAAATAAACAAACATAAACTAGCGTTACCTAACCTAACCTATGCTAACCTAAACAACCCAACCTAACATAACCTAACCTATCCTAAAGAAACTAAATAACGTAATTAAATTACTTAACCTAAACTAACATAAACAAACAAACCTTACCTAACTTAACCTAGGCCATGAATGGTCTTTTGCAGTCTCCTTCTTTTATTATGTTCTTATGTTCTTATAACCCAACCTAACATAACTTAACATAAAATAACTTAAACAACCTAACCTTACCTAATTTAACCTAACCTAACTAGGCTGGCACAAGCATCTCTGTGAATATATGTGGCGATGCCACTACCAGATTCAGGACTTATACGAAGCTTTTGTGAAAGATGCTGCAGCTTTATACAATCAAAATAAGCAAGGTGGGATTTCGATTCGCTTTCCAATATATATGTTGAGGAGGGAATCAAATTTCTTTATGTACCCCCAAGAAAAATCTTCCTATACCTTAGTATAAATATTTATTTCTTATGTTGAATATTTTTGTGAATCTTTACTAAAAGAATTAAATTAACCCACAAAGCCTAGCATAAACATAAATGAAAAAAAAACTATCCTCCGCTCCCCTGCCTACCATTTGATCCAAACATTAATTTTTCGGTTCAATGCTAACTATCAATGACAAGATGGCTGCCAATTTTTTTTTTGTTAGGAATATATAATTAGAAATTTATGCGCCATAGTTTTCCTGGGAAAAGTCCTTAAAAATGGGGATTTTGGTGCCACATGAAATGTCTGAAGTTCAGTGTGTAAATATCTGTGAACCATTGCTAGAAAGAAGTGTTATGGGAGATAAAACGTGAGTTCTTTGCTTCATTAATAAGAGCAAAAACAATGGTTTAGGTGCAAACCAAAACCATTCAATTCATAGAACTCTTATCCAACGGCAAAAGGCTAAGTTTTGTATTAGGTCTGGTAGGAAAGGTATTATTCAATATTAGCGCCTAAATAATAAGCAAAGGGTTGCTAAAACCTTATTTCTGTCAATACCTACAAAGTATAAATGAGTCTCGTGAACACAAATGCCCTTCATTTGCCAACCTAACAGGTTCCCGACTCCTTAATGGCAATTTACGCAATCACGTGGCACTTTTGATGAAGAGGGAGGTTATAAATCTTTTCCTTCCACATTCGATCTTCTTTGGATCTTATGCCATTCGAAGACCATTTATTTGAATGATTATAACAACCACCTAAATTGCACTTTGTAATCTGATTTGAAAGAGGTAGAAAAGAATAACAAATAATGCATTTCATAAATCCGCCTGAATTCATATAAATGAGTTTTTGTCTCAGATGTGAAAAAGTCTATTTAAATAATTTATACGTCCACTATTTAAGCCAATCCTATTTCTCTCTGTTTCTCCGTTGCCGCATTGGGGCTCCCTTCGGGGTTGGGGCCGAACCACATTCACAAGCCAAACGCCAAACGATTAAACGAGTGGATGGTGTTACATGTCACGGGAGAACCGTAAAAATTGGAATAGAAAAATATATATTCATGGCGCATCTCTCTCTTCTTCGTCCTTCTGTCAATCTCTACCTCTCATACTCTCTCTATTTATAAGTAAAAAATGTATATATATATATATATATATATATTGTAAAGGGAGCTACTAAAATAGTAGTATTTACCCACCTCCTAAGATATTACTCCGGGAGAGAAAACGAGCCGTTACCCTCCCCCCCTCCAACCTCACCCTTTTTGAACTTGCCACCAAGTCACTGAGAAATTCACACCAAGGCATTACGCTGAAATTGAAGGCTACCTCCCTGCTGTCTTAATCCCCCCCCCCCTCCCCCCGCCCTAGGGTCGGGAGATTACTTATCTTTTTTGTAGGTTTGCTTCGAACAACTTTCTCAACCGCCTTCGGATCAAGGATTGGAGAAGCCGTCCTCCAAAGTTCGACCGGTGACCTCTTAAGGACAAGAGGCCCGATAGCTCGCTTAATCCGAGTTTGGAGCAGTCATTCCCCCCGTCCTTTCGAAGTTCGACTGGTGACCTCTTAAGGACAAGAGGCCCGATAGCTCACTCGATCCAAGTTTGGACAAGTCACTCTTCCCTTCGAAGTTCGCCCGGTGATCTCTTGAGGACAAGAGGCCCGCATCTCGCTAAATCAGAGTTTAGAGAAAGTAGCATCACCCTCTTCGGGTTCCCAGCTACACCCGTGAGTATCTAAAGTCACCAAGACTCCCCCTCCCCCCAAAAAAATTGCCCCGCTTTACTCTCGAGGTTCAAAGGAAATAAATCGCTCACTACCCTAAATCTCCCATTATAACCAGTTAATAACGCTGGTTATCCAATTAGTATTCGGAACCTAATTCCCTCTTATTCATGTAGCTATATATATCATATTTATTGTGTACCTTTTATTTAGTGTATATTAAAATCTATTTTTGTCGTTCTGTTTGGAATATTCCTTGCTCACGCAGCTGCAGTTAACTATTCAAATCGAACTCTTAGAACAATAACAGTTGTTGCCTTGCTTAGCCTACCTTAGAGCCTGTGTGCGTATATTCCCGTACACTTGGCCATACTTCGACATATATATATATATATATATATATATATATATATATATATATATATATATATATATATATATATATATATATATATAT
Source organism: Ceratothoa steindachneri (assembly GCA_963969495.1). NCBI lineage: Eukaryota > Metazoa > Arthropoda > Malacostraca > Isopoda > Cymothoidae > Ceratothoa > Ceratothoa steindachneri. The sequence continues at coordinate 94,476,055 of OZ018326.1, forward strand.
ATATATATATATATATATATAATCCAAATAGTTTCCGCTGTGCAGCCTTAATTTAATTTTCAATAAGAAAAGAATGGCGAGGAGTAGACTTAAATCCAACATCAAACAAATCTTTATTACGATTGAGTAGTGCAACGTTTCGACCTAACGGTCATCTTCTGGCTCTAGAAAACAGATTAAGATATACAAATATACAAAATAGGTTTATGTGGTCACCGCAAATTATAATTAAAGGGGAGTAAAATACAATGATTTAAGGAAATAAATAAAGTAAAATTGTGCAGAGAAAAAAAAAAACAACAAAAAAAACGACTAAACGGATCAAATGAGAAACATACCTTGAATCTTTGATATCCACTGAGAATATGGTGTGGTAGAGAGGTGACGGGAAATATAACAGTTTCGCTAGTAGTGGTTGTTTACAGGATGTTTAATGCAATAGATGAGGAGTCAGAATTGAGTGAGGGAGATAGTGTTTTAATATAAATAGATTCAGAGATACGTAGTGATAGTGGGTTTGAGATGGAGTCCAAAATCTCGAAGTCATTCAAGGATGGAATTGTTTGTCATTTAATCGAGTGCTCTCTTATAGAAGAATGTTCTTTTTTATTAAGAACTTTTCCTGTTCTAAGGCTGATGCCCATGTGAGAGAAAAAACGGGCCTGAAGGGTACGTAGGGTGCTTCCAACATATTTTCCAGAGGTACACTCTAGACAAGAGTAAAAATATACTACACCACTACGTAATTCCTTAGGAGTTTGATCTTTAATTTTAAAAAAATTTCCAATTGTGTGGTTGTTGGAAAAAACAACTTTAAATTCAGTTTGCATAAAAAATTTTGCTAATAGTTTAGAGATATCTTTTCTGAAGGTTCGGTTCGAAAAACCCATCTCAGGAACAACAAGAAATCTAACTTCTCTAGGTGCAGTGATTTCAGGAAAGGGAGGGTAATATATATTATTTAAAAACTGTTTTATTGTCCTTTCAATTAAGAGTGACGGAAAGCTGTTTTTTATCAAGATTGACTTCAAGTTCTGGAACTCTTGGTGGATTTGGAGGAAAGATGAGCAAAGGTGAAAGCCCCTGTGTACAAGAGTCTTAATGGTAGAAATTTTATATTTGAAATCACAGAAACTATAAAAGTTGATCCCTAACCCTGTAGAAGTCGGTTTCTACAGGGTTAGGGATCAACTTTTGGGGGTTGAGGTGGTGATTTGGGGTTATTTTTAATGAAATAGGTTGATACTTGTCTATATTGGTAGTAGATAGTTAGTGCGATCTTTTTTTCGGCATACTTGAGTTTAATTCCGCGTTTAATGATCTCCTTAATTGCTCTCTCGTTTTCTCGGTGTTCTGTGTTCATATTGCTCTTTTAAAAGAGTTCTATAATGTTTCCTTGTTTGTGTTTCGGTTCTTTTGGGGATTTGATAGGTACCATCGTGCCATTTTAATTCTTATAGCTGTCTGTATTTAATTATTTAAGAATCCTTTGTTAACGAGTAAGTGGATGGCTCTCTCAGGTTCATTGTGTGTGGCCTTCAATGTAGTGCATTGGGGCTTTAACATATACTTTGGCCTTTATTGTTTCATTGATATTGGTAGTAATTATTTTTTTTTAGAAGCCCATCTGGTGACTGCCTACTTGGGCATAAGTCGCCGTACCCACTGAAACCTGCGACTAGGCTATATTAAAAAACAAATTAGTAAATAATAAAATCCAGGATAAAAAGGATATAATCTAAAAACAAATACAAAACAGAACAAAGTAAAAAGGTAACAAGAAGAAAGTGCGCTCCAAGGTGCAAGTGATAGCGACCCCACTCGTCCCGGTATGCGGACATGTAACATGGGCGGGGATCACCCAGACTGGGACATTCAAAAAGAATGTGCCGAACAGTCTGGCGGACAAAACAGTCATCGTAGTAAGGTGTAGGCAAGCTCTCCATCAAATAGTGATGCGTCCCACGTGCGTGTCCAATTCGGAGACAACAGAAAGCAACATGAAGTCGACGCGGCATTGCGAGGTAGGTCCATGAGAACAGTCGCGGCCTAATGGCACGTAACTTTAAGTTCCTCTCGACCATCTCCTATCTTCTTTGCCAAGCCGCCCAAAGGGCAGCCCGTATTCTTGCCATGTAGTTTGTGTGAGGAGGACTGAAACGCTGGTATGGTCGCCTAGTATCGCGGGCTCTTTTGCGCCCTCATCGGAGTGCTCATTCCCCGCAACTCCTACATGTCCAGGAACCCAGCAAAACATAATCTAGATATCCACCCAGATCGTCAAAACCTTGGCGTCACGGATATCACGAACCAGAAGAGGCGGAGATTCCAATGCCCCGAGACCACTCAGGGCGCTTTGCGAGTCGCTATAAATCACAATCCGGCCTCCGAACCGGGCACATCAAGTTATCTCCCGTACAGAGCGCTGTATAGCAACTTGCTCGGCCGTGAAGACAGACGCAGAGCCTGGCAGAGCCCTGCTAACTTCAAACAGAGGGAATAAGGCGTGAAAACCGACCCCCTCTTGGGACTTGGAGCCCACCGTATACACTGCAATGGTTCCATCGTGACACGAAGTGTGCTTAAAAAGCCGAACGTAATACTCTTGGCGCAGTATAAACTTTGGGAGCAGAGGCATGGTGACAAAGAGTCAAAGGTGCTACCCTCGAGAGTGGCGTCATGGGCAGTACTCGGATGATCCGTTCGTTCATCATGTTCAGGTAAGCAGCTCCAGTGTAATCACTGTTATGAAACAATGGGGCGACGAGATGGCCATTCTCGCATATTCCGATCTACAAAAACACTTTCTACCGACAAATACGCCTCTCAAATTTGAATTCTTAGGGATTGTTCAGTGATGTATACTGTTGAATATTTTGGTAATTTATTTTTCCATGAAAAAGGCTGCCCCATCCTCAAACTCAATATTGTCTAAGAAACGAGCAGGTTTATGATGAAGCTATTCTAGAAGATGAGAACGACGTAGAAAATCACTTTAAAGAAGTTCGTGTCTGACATACATCTTATGGGGACGCTATTTTAAGTCATGTTTAGCACTGCGGTTAAATGTTGAACTTACCAATTCCACCCATTTTTTATGATTGATAGCTTGGAATTTTAAAGAAGTGCTATCCGAACATCGCTTATATGACCACCACACTCATCGATGAGCGTCGTGGTCGTATAAGCGATGAGCGTTTGATGACACAGGTTCGAATCCAACTTCTTTATTTATTTTCATATAACGGTTAAATAGTTAACCCTATCTTTCCGTTCCCTACTTCTCCAATTTTCTTTAAGCTTTCATTGGTACATATAATATTCCCCTTAGCGTTTTTTCCGGGTTGTGTTACCAATTTTTCATTTTCTTTGGGCCTTTAAATACATCTATATATCACGCATCATGTGATTTTCAATTATTATATATATATATATATATATATATATATATATATATATATATATATATATATATATATATATACAGTGGATCGCAAAAGTTTACAAGCCACTGTTAGAAATGCATATTTACCTATTTTTATGTAGTTAACGTAGGTTAGTGAAATTTTTAATGCACGTGAAACTTTATGTAATAAATGTCATGTAACGATTAGAAAACAAAAAATATGAACAGGAAAACCTTTATACGGACACTATGGAAAATTGGCAAAGCAAATATTTTCAACTCATTTATATAAAAGTGGTTTACTACTTAGTTGTATAAACCTTGTTGTAACTTACAGCTTCCTGGAGCTTTGAGTAGTCTCCTACGATCTTTCTTAGGTGGCGTGTGATTTTGTTCCTTTCCTCCAAATACATTTTTCCCAAATCTGATAAGTTACGCGGATCTTGTTTCTGGACCATGTGCTTAAAGTCCTCTAAAAGATTTGGATTTAGGTCAGGAAATGGACTTGGCCATTCGAAATATAAATTCTACCTGTATGATGCAGTTGATTCTTAATTACTTTTGCTGTATGATTAGGGTCACTATCTTGTTGAAATGCCCATCTTGGTTTCAAGTTCAGAGAGCCAACGGTAGATAACATATTTCTTTCCATAATTCTCCCCTACATTTATTTCGCCGTTTATTCTTCCTTCTACTTCCTTCATTCTTCCAACTCCTGATGAGCATAAACTACCCAATACCATTAATGCTCCACCGACGAATTTGACTGCAGGGATTTAATTATTTGACGCGTAAGCTTCACATTCTTTTCTTTACACCATACTGAATGAATTTCGACCGTAAAGTTCTATTTTCGTTTCATCTGACCAAATGATTTATTTCCCTAACTTTACTAATTTAGTAAAATTTTCTTTATCAAACGCCAAGCGAGCTTTAGAGTTTATTTTTTTAAAGAGATGGGTCTATTTTGTGTTGATTGCCTCTTTGCTAACCTCCCCTCTTTTTATTCTCAGATCTTCATGCAGCTGTCTAAGTGTAGCCTGTTGTTGATCCCTTACTGTTCCGTCAAATAAAATAGGAGACTTTGTTGGATATTATGTTAACTGAATTCAGAGGTAATTTAAGGTGTACAGAGATATTTCTGTACTCAAGGCGACTCTTATCGAGGGCTACAATGCATTCACGAAGATTTTAACTAATATGTTTGTTTTTCCTCATTATAAAAATGTTGACTGTACGACTATTTCATAAGAAATGATTCAGTAGCCTTACACGATGAAGAATGAAACCTCGCATTTAGTTAAAATATTTTAGATATTCGGGATGATATGAGGAATAATTTTTTATGAGATATTTTACAAAGGTAACCTATTTATATATATTTTTATGAATCTGTTTAAACCATTGCGTACCAAAATTCATTATTGTCCTTATAGTGTTTTTTTCTTTATATATCTTTACAGAGGGTTACATTGTATTTATCATATAAAGTTCCACGTACGTTTCAAATTCCATTAACCTGCGTTAAATAAAAGTATTTAAATTAGCATTTCTAACAGTGTGTTGTAAACATTTGCGGCACACACTATTATATTAGGGCCTTTTCTTGTGTCCAAGTGGAAAAACAGAAAAGTTACACAATTATTTTACCGATCCTTCACCTTTGACTTTCATCCTTTTCACTCTTGATCGGATCTTATGCTCGTTGCTGGCTCGCAATTCTGAAAGATTTGTTGCTACAACCCTTTAGTCGTTTCCTATGTATAATCTCAACCAATGTTTCCCTGTTTGCTCTTCTCTTTAGTTCTTCCTTTAAGTCTATTCCTCTAATCATGTGTTTGACTGGCCCTGTGATTGGAAGCATGCATACATAATTATGTTTTCCCCTCTCTGTTGATGCTTATGCTTGAATGAAGTTCATACATCTTTCATGAAAAGATAAAAATGAAACGAAAATATCCATCAGAATCACAAAATTTTTAAAACCGAATGATGAGGATAAAAAAAAAGAAGAGACGCTTTCCTGAAAACAGCAATCCAAAATATCCCTGAAAATTAAACGGGTTACTTCATTCATCATTCAGACAAATTTTAAATCTAGTATCTTAGAGAATTACGAAGTCCATTTATGTTAAGCAAAATTTTGTCTCTTTGATTCAGCAACATATCTACACACGAGTTACTAAGAGCCAACGAAAATTCTTTACTTTCTAACAATTTTTCTTCACCCAACTTATATTTTGGTTTGTTTATGTTTACTTATTCCAATAAGTATTAAATTTATTTTGAACTACTTTTTCTTATTTTAGTTTGTCGAATAAATGGTACTCAGCTCTTCGTGGGGTGGTAAATTGAGGTCCAAAAATGTCTTCTATTCTCTATGCATTCATTGAAACAGATAGATATCAATCAATCACATGATATTAAGGATTTGCAATGTTGACTTATTTTATCTACCTGCTATCTATCTGACCTTTATTTTACCCAATCAGAAATGGAAAGATCAGGTTAGACACCTTAACAGTTACTGAAGCCATTCCTTTTATGCTGATAACATGATCAAAGGTTTGGCTTCACAAAGAACTTGCGTAATACTATTTGTAAAATTTTCGTATAAACAAAACGTACAAAGAATTTTTTTTAAAAAGATATGATAGTTGGATTTGCTCTTTTTAACTGGTTTAGTAATTAGAGAAATAACTGTTTGCCTATTGGATCGCTGCCAAGGCCGAGAAATTTGATAGTATTTTCACAGACGAATTAAATCAAATGACATATTTACTGGAACATTTGTTCTTTTCAAATTTTTATTTTCAAATCCGTGGATAAAAAAAGGAAATAAAACAGTGCTGCCAGAAAGGATTTCCCCATCGGTCAGAATTTTTTGTAATTTATCGGGCATCACGTTTTAGATTTTTAATTCTAGATAAATCAATTTCCATTCATTATATACGGGGATGGTAAAAAATTGTACTAATTTTAAAATGATCATCTCTTTAATAATTGTTACTGGCATTTGGAATAAACAGAGTAAACTTCACTTTTTTAAAAAGATTAATTATGATCTCGTCCTGATTCACGACAGCTTTGTGTATTGCCCTTTACTAGAAAAAAATAGTCCTTTAAATAGAGTCTCCTATGTAATTTTACCAAATAGCCAAAATAAACTCTCAAAGATAAATAGCCTTCTTGATTTTCTCACTACAGTGGATGAATTCTTATAATGTTGAAAAGAGTTGGCCAGTTCTCTGGTTTGCTAAAGCAGAAATATCAGCTCCGATGAATTTTTCTGGGACAGCGTAAGGAATGGAAACACCTTGCATAGAGACAAGTTCACTTGAATGTTTTTTTCTTATTTTAGGGAGCATTTGAGAAGGGATGGGTAAATTTTTCCGTTTCCTAATGATTCAGATAAATGAGTTCTCCCAATTAAGAATCAAGATACTTTGTCGTCTAATTATTTTAGATTTTTCAAGTGAACACATTTTGTGATTCTACTTTGTAAAATATTGCTGTAGAATTGGGAGAATGAATATCATTTTTTACAGTAAAATACTTTTGCACTGTTTAATATACATTACTGTAAAACGCCTCTCTTCCTGAGAAAGTTTTCTTACAAGATTAGATGCTTAGATTTTAATGTGCTTAGCTTTTCCTGGTAAAGACATACACAAGTTTAAGTTTTATATTTTAAGATAGTTTCTAACAATTTTATTTAATAACATCTCTTTAGATTGATACCAAACATTTTGGTCTCATACATTGGGTGGTAAAGTACGCTCACTCTCTAAGCTTAACTAAACGATTTAATGTTCATTCATGGTTGTCTTTTATATTTATTAAGAAAATGATGATACTTTTCATTTCTAGTAGCGTGGAATGATTCATAATTTCAATGAAAGTGGAAGGAGATATTAATCTAGGCCAAAAGCGGCACATATATGCATAAAATATAGCAAAATTACCTAGCTTAGATTCTAGATCTTGTTCTTGGCCATTGTTAAATTTAACATACCGTACAAATTGGGGATGCCTCCAAAAACCTTGGCGATCATGGTATGCCATTCATTTCTGCACAGCTATTTTTAAAGGTTTTTGTTTGTTTTAGGTTATTTTACATTAGATATATAGTTATGAATACTTACTACATTTTTTTTAAATTAAGTTATTCATTCTAAACCTTATCCTTTTATTTACGAAGCTTAAATAGCGCTTGATTTATTTAGAAGCATAAATATTTCCTTTTGTCACTCTACGCTGTAAATTCACTCAGGTTGCTATGAGATTGGCCATTATCCCTGTTTGAAATTAAAAATCCTAAAACGGGGTTTGTATTGTGCGCTATTCAAACACCATAGCTGACACTGAAATAAAGGAGTTACGTAAGAAAGTTCAAGATCTTAAGGCAATCGTAAACAACCTTTTAAAGAACCATCCAAATCAAGATAATACGACTCAAGTGAAAGAAGACATAATTCATCCACCACTGCCCTCAAACGACCCATACGACGGATTTATACCCATAAATGGATAAGAAGGCCTCGCAATATTATAAATCGGATCTGTGGCTCCGCTGACCCTCTAAACAACAAATTTGCTGCCTTGGCAGAGGATGCTGGTCATGACGAGTCCTCCCATCGCTATTTACGGAGACTCGTTTGCATGGCACTTGGATGAAGAGTTCTGCTCTAGAAGGAATCGTAAGAGAAGAGGGAGTGTCAATCCAAAAGGTGACATAGATGATATTGCGGCAGCCATACACTCTGAAATAACTGTTAACGAAGAGGAAAATATCATCATAATGGCTAGGTGAAACGATATAGGAGTAGAAGAGTCGTCAAAACTCTTTAGGAAGTACAAATTGTTACTACAAAATATAATAGATAGGCGTAAAACAGTAGTCTATTTTGGGATAGAGGATAAAATACGATGGAGGACTAAGAAACAGTTCAACCAGTCAAAGTAAATAATATTTTACACAATTTATGTTCATCATTATATATAAGTTTTATTAACGTTTAAAAAAGCTTTATAATTCAATGAGATATATATTAAAGGAATGGTGTCTATCTCAATGGTATAGGAATAGCACACCTGGTTATGTTTTTAGATAAATGTGTTATAAACTCTGCCTCAGATTTTCGCAATGGTGCAGTTCGAGAAAAAAAATCTTAAGTCATGGCCACACAAACCCGAAGAAAATACTTCAGGATAATAACAGCTCCCCACATAATACAGTAATTAATAATAACAGTAGAAAAGTAGATAATTTAAATAAAAAGGAAAATGGTGTTAACAAAAAAAGACAGCAAAACTCCCTATATTAAGGTGTACTATTGCGATGCTCGGAGCATCCGGAATAAATTTAATTAGTTGTAAAAATCATTAAGACATTCTCGCCATTACTGAAACATGTTTGAATACAGCAAACTCTCTATTACCATTTCGAATTCCGGGTCACACACTGATAAATAAGATATATGGTGTCTTCTTTTACTTAAAAAGCGAAATAAATACGAGGTTCTAAAGCAACAACACAGCGAATCAATCTGGATAAATATTAGCAATAAAGCTTTTTATTTACTTATGAAACTCTATACAGAACGCCGAGTAGTTCATATTAAGAGAACCTTACAGTAAGTAATGATATTAGTTCAACCACTATTTACCCCCCCAAAATTATGCATTGTAGGGGATTTCAATCTTTATAAATTTGATTGGTATACGATGTGTTCAGATTCTGATGAACATATCTTAAACGCATATTTAGCTCATATCTCCATCAATTTGTCGAACAGCCTACAAAAGAAGACGAGACACTTGAGTTAGTTTTGGGTAACAAGAAATCATTAATTTATGTAATCAAAGTTCAGAAACCACTCGAAAATTTAGATTATAACTTATTGGTATTTAACATCAAATAATAATTCGTTATTCGGAGAATTACATAACTACAGAAATAAGAACCAGCAAAGACCCTAAGGTTCGCTCAAGGCCAGTCCGATTACACATTCTAACGTTAGGGTTTTTTCATGCTGCTTTTTTGTTATATATATAATTTTTTCCAACTATTTCAACTCTAAGGTACACACTTATCTACATTTGTACCCTTGACATGCAGGTTTAGCTATCCCTCAAATACACTAACATAACACGCTTTTTCAAACCAGACGGGGGGGTGATAGGACAGTACTCTCTTCTCCCGCAGGCTTCGCCTACTAGTGATGAAAATAATATACTTATAGGACAGACAGAAAAAGAAAAGGGGCATTCACATTCACTCCATGCATGAAAGCGTCGTTGGCATCTTTTTATTCATCATTTCATTTTAATCCTTAACTCCTTATAATATATGACGTTTTAATCTGTGCTCCTACTACGTTATATTTACACTATTGAAGTACTCATTAAGTTGGTTTTTTAACATATTAACTGATGTGCTTTCAACTACACGGTTTGGAAGGCCATTCCACGTTTGTGTGATTTTAAACGTGAAGTAATTTTGGGCTATAGTAGAGTTAAATCGCTTGTTCACTAATTTTAAACCATTTTGGCGTGTATTGGTCCTTTCGTCCAGCTCGAACAATAGTCTGTAATAAATATTAGTAAATCCTTTTAAGATTTTGAATAATTCTATCAATTGTCTACGTAATCGTCTACTTTCAAGTGATAGTAGGTTTAATAAGCGTAGTCTATCTTCGTACGGTTTGTTTCGGATTCCAGGAATTAGTTTCGTAGCCCGACGTTGCACTCTTTCTAACTGCGCTATATCCTTATTTAGGGAGGGACACCAAAAATTTACCGCGTATTTGAGGTGTAGTCGCACGAGCGATTTGTATAGTGGCATGATTATATCTTTCGATTTGAAAGTAAAATTCCGAGCAATATATCCTAGCATTCGGTTTGCTTTTTTGCAAGCTTCTGCGCATTGCTTTGATACTTCAAGGTCCTTCGAGATTAAAATCCCCAGGTCTTTTTCTAAGTTAACGGATTCGAGAATTTGGTCTTTCATATGGTATTCTACTTTTAAGTTCTGACATCCTAAATACATGATCTTGCATTTACCTATGTTGAAGCCCATTTGCCATTTATCCGCCCATTCCACAATAATATTAAGGTACCTTTGCATTTGTTCTACATCGAGTCTCGCAAGGGCACGGCTTTCTAGCTTTGTGTCATCTGCAAATTTAGAGATCCTACTAAACACTCCATTATCCAAGTCATTAATGTACACAATAAATAATAATGGGCCCAGAACTGACCCTTGTGGTATCCCGCTGGTGACTGGGGCCCAGTCTGAACACGCCCAATTTACAACAACCCGCTGTGAACGAATTGATACCCAGTTTCTAATCCATTTAAGTATGTTACCCCTCAATCCAATTGCTCTAATTTTCATCAATAGCCTTTCGTGCGGGACTGTATCAAAGGCCTTTTTAAAGTCAAGGTAAATTATATCCGCCGCTTTAGTTTCATCATAGATGCAAATCATGTTATGAAAGAATTTGAGTAAATTGGATAAGCACGAGCGCCCCCGTCTAAAAGAATGCTATGAGTCGGCAATTAAATTATTTGTTTCACAATGGCTCACCAACCTATCTCTAATTATCGATTCTAAGAGTTTTCCAATTACAGAAGTTAGACTGATGGGACGGAAATTAGTAGGCTCAGTTTTATCCCTTTTTTTGAATATCGGCGTAACATTAGCACGCTTGAACTCTATTGGAACTAGGCCTACCTTTATTGATCGATTGAAAATCGTGCCGAGCGGTCTTGCTAATTCATTCTTTAGTTCTTTAAAATGTGTTGGGTACACCCCATCGGGCCCGGGTGACTTCGACTTTTTCATTTTATTAATATATGAGAGAATCTCCCCTTCATTTATATTTATATTGGAAAGGGTATTTTGTCTTTCAAAATTTATGTCCTCGCCTAGTGTTTCTAAATGCGTCACGTCTTCAATAGTAAAAACGCTCGAGAAGTGCTCATTTAATATTTTAGCAAATTGTTCTGGGACGTCCGTCATAACACCATCTTTACCTCTGATCGGCCCTATTGAACCCTTTATGGGCTTTCTACTGTTAACGTAACTGTAAAACCGTTTCGGTTTGTGTTTCGAATTTATAGCAAGGTCTTTTTCATATTTCAACTTAGATTCTCTAATCGCCCGCTTTAGCAGCCTTCGAGAGTCTACGTATTTTTCCCGATTTGTTGTTGTTTCGTTTTTTTTAAAACTTTGATAGTCTTTATTACGCTCCCAAATTAAGTTAATTATTAACTTAATTCGTGGCGGCCATCGATATCGCATTTATCCCCTCTTTTACGTAAGTTAAAACTCCACCGCCTCTTCCATTTAGTCGGCTCTTATGATGGATTTTGCAAAAGTTACCTATATTTAAATTAGCAAATTTACAAGCGATTAGAAATGAATTAAAAGAATGGGATTGGCATAGAATAATCACTAATAAGGCATCTGGTTAGGCTTACAATTTCATTCTTAATCGCATTAGAAATTATCAGACCAGAGATGTTCCTCAGCAAAAATATTCAAGGAGACAAACCTTGGATTAACCAATATATTAAGACTGATTGGACGGAAACGGTCAGTTTATTACCGATCTCCCCAAGGCAAAGAAAGAGAGAAGTGAATTCAGCTAAATGCATGTACGATAATAAATTAGCGAAAAGGTCACGCCATAATCCTAAAGCATTCTATAGGTAATATAGATCAAAAACAAAGAGTCAGTTTAAATGCTAAAACATAGCGACCTATTAGTTCAAAATGATCTCAAAAAGCGACTATCTTCAGTTTTTAAAAAGAATATTCCAAATTTAAATGAAGAAATCCTAGAAACCTTTAATAATAACATCCTTCAAATGAATTCAATAATAGTTAGCGAAGATGATGTTAAAAATGAAATTAAAAAATTAAGTTCTGATAAAGCTAGAGGGGTTGACCCAATTTAAGTTCTCATAAAGCTAGAAATGTTGACCCAATTTACGCACAAAGTATTAAGGAAATTAAGAAAGAAATTTTCGCTTTAATCGTTTTTCTATTTAATTACTTTCTAGGGGCAAATTTTGTTTCAATGGATTGGAAACTGGCCAATGTTGTTGCCATATTCAAAATGTTAGACGCGAGGAAAAGGAAAATTATCGACCAGTATACTTACCTTCACTTATATGTAAAATAATGGAGTCAATTATTGATTTAAAACTACGCAATGATTTGCAGAGCAATCTTCTTTTCTAGTAAATAGTAAAGGAATGTCTTGTGTCACTAGTCTGATTACATTTCATTAGCATGTAGCAAAAGCTGTCGATTCAGGTTTAGCTACGTTGTGATATATCTAGATATTTCTAAAGCATTTGATAAACTTCTATTCAATATCCTTCCTTCAAAGTTAAAAGCTATGCATAACCATGAGAAAATTAAATGGTGCAATGAATCGGGCATAAAGCTTAATGTTGTCTAGTGCGGCGTCTTGCACTTCGGAAAAAAAAAATCCTCAATTTAATTATTATATCCAAGATACCTAGATTATAGAAGTAAAGGAGCAGGTCGATCTAGGAGTTAAACTAGATAATCAATTAAATTTCTCCAGTCAATGCGTTGCAATTAGAAATAAAGCAACAAGAGTCCCATCAATTATCATACATTCCTTCTCAAAGCGTAACTAAGAGACGATGTTAAAACTATCCACGTCATTAGTCACACCAATATTAGAATATGATGCTGCCTTCTGGTCTCCACGATTAATTAGAGATGTGGATATAATAGAGCAGTTACGACGTCGCTATACAAAAAAATGATAAGGGAAATAAAACATCTTAGCTACAATGATAGACTTAAAAGGGGAAAACAAATTGAAACATATAAATTACTGATGAATTTGCCCGATACGCCAAAAAACTTTTTGAATTTGACAGGCATGACAGCCACGCGAGGACACCACAAGATGTAAAGGTAGAAGTTAAAACGTCAACGGGAAAATTTGTTTTCAGCAACCGTAATATTCAAGTCTGGAACAAGCTACCACAAGAAGTAGTCAGTAATACAAACACAGAAATTATGAAGACAAAACTCGATGAATAACTAATAGTAAATAAAGTTAAATTTGCTTACAAATAGAGGTGTTTCCCAGTGCCGGTTTAACTAAGTAGCAGATGTAGTACGTGCTACGCGCCCCGCGATTCAGGGGGCCGCGTGGGGATGTAAAAAATTAGTAATAATTAAGTTTTTGCCCTTAGGTACAGAATGCCGAGACAAAATAATTATTAATTTTCTTTTTTTTTTATATTATTATTATTATATATGATAGTAAATAGAATTAAATAGAATCAAGAACGAGGTAAGAGTCAGTATGAGTCAAACAAGATTGAACCATCTCTCTCTCTAATGAGTATTGAGCGCGAGTTACTGAGGAAAATTAACACGTCAAGGATAATTAAGGAGTTTTCTGTTGACAAGTCTCGTAAGTGCTTTATGTGAGCCACGTAACTATTTGGTGCGCACTCAGTTCAGCAAATGGTTCCAAGATTCTCCAAGGTCGCATAAATAGTCTACTGGCTAAGCTACTGGTATGCACGATGTGGTTCTTTAAAAAGGAATAAAACGTGGTATCAAAATGAAACCCTCTTTTTTTTACATAAATGAAAAATGCCATCAGGAACATTGTTACAAACGTACCAGAATATATAAACAACGTTAAATTTTGCTATAATTAACGAAGACTATTTAATTTTACCTGCTAAAGGTATTTGATGCAAGAGCCAATATTATGATACATATATCAATACATAATTCGATTTAGATATCGTATAAGTATCATAGCAAATGTTTAAGCAATTTAACCCAGTCAAATCTTAGGATTAGTTAGAAATACGATACCAAAACTCGATTTACCGTACTGATGATGTCCATGATGAATATTATAATTCCAAAATATTCCATATTTAATCAAATTCGTCTCTTTAAGGCAAATATAACAGCATTAGACAGTTAAAATAGCCTAAGAGATGGAATTTCCAAGTTGGAGGAGAAGCATCGCCAAGTATCATCTGTGTTGAGTAACAAGTGGCCTACTCATCCTAGCGTCATTTGCGTCTATTGCAAAATTACCATCATATAGTAACATTATTTCATGTTTTGCGTTTGTATTCAAATTATCAAAGCTTTGTAATTTTAGCTTATCTAATAATAAAGTCCTTCTAATGCTATTCCTTTTTCTACCCTGCCATCTTTCAGTACTTCCGCACAGGCTGAAGGAAAACACCCATCCTTTACTTGAACAAAGTTAAATCAAAGTTGGTTAAATGCCAGATTTTTGCCGAGTTTGCAATGACCTTCCTATGCTTTGCAAACAGTGGTTTGGGGATGTCTCGTTAGTCTGTACAGTCTGAATGACATAGGCTGCAAGAAAAGTCCAAAAATAAGCAAATCTCTTCCCCTATACTGATGATTGGTCCTACTTATTATAGGATTTTTGAATCATCACATTGTAAGTGGGATGGAAAAGCCTAAAAAAGACATAAATGTTTTTTGTTCTCACTTAGGGTATATATATATATATATATATATATATATATATATATATATATATATATATATATATATCTTTGCTTCTGCGTTCGTTTACGGAGCATGGTAACCTGTTTCTTATAGGAAGCTCCTTTATGTGTCTTCTTTTTTCCTGTGAGGCATTTGATTATGCAAAGACACTCACAATTAATATTTATTAACAAGGTAAAGTTGGAATTCCTATTAGGTTGCCTGAAGTTAGGGAGCTTTCAGCTTGCGTGGATGCAGAGTTTCCGGGGGGTTGATGTCGAGGCTGGGACTTGGCGAGGAACAATGAGAGTTCTGTGAATCGCAAATTTCTGCCTTTCCCGAGCCGGTCAGATTAAGGAGACATCGATCATCGTGAGGTTGTCAGGTATAGCAATCATTCGGTAACAAGCACTCTCTAGGCTACGCAACGGGCTTTCAACTTATACTTTTCAGTGTAAAATCGGAATATAACCATCTCTACTTTGACCGATATTTGAGCCAGCTTACCTCTCGTTTTTATAACTCCCTCGTTTGTTCTGTTAAGATAAATGGTAATTTTCAGAAAACTTTCGTTAATACACAAAATATTTTTTATGTTCGACCATGATGTTTTGTATGTTGTTTCTCAATTTCACATAGCAACATATTTAGGAGTTTAAATAAGTGATATCCTTTGAGAGAAAGGATTGAGGTTGGGATCCACAAAATTAATCAATGCACCGATGGATTAGATATGACTGAAGAGAGGATTATTTCCTATACCTTACAGTGGGTACTTTAAACTTTTGCTACCATATGAGAAAGGTTTTTAGTCGCGTGGACACGACTCTATGGTTTACTATTCGTTTCGTAGGTCGTTTATCGGACGGTCACCATTTTACTCTTCTATGGGTTTTGGGGCAATAACATCGTAACTATTCGCCCGATTCTAACGAAACTTGAAAGGCTCATGACGTTTTACATTCTCTTTTGAATGATATAATTATCGAGGTCCTTCCAAGGTTAGTCCGGGAATTATTAAAAGAAAACTAACTATGGGTAGGATTGCCCCACTTTTTGAAAGCTTTGAGGGTCGAAAGGTCATAGAGTCATAAGGTCATAAGTCAAAAAACTATAGTCATAAGGTCATAAGCCAGAATAATTATAGTCATAAGGTCATAAGTCAGAATAATTATAGCCATAAGGTCGTAAGTCAGAATAATTATAGTCATAAGGTCATAAGTCAAAATAATTATAGTCATAAGGTCACAAGTCAGAATAATTATAGTCATAAGGTCGCAAGTCAGAAAAATTATAGTCATAAGGTCATAAGTCAGAATAATTATAGTCACAAGGTTATAAGTCAGAATAATTATATTGATAAGGTCATAAGTCAGAATAATTATAGTCATAAGGTCATAAGTCAGTGTAATTATAGTCATAAGGTCATAAGTCAAAATAATTATAATCATAAGGTCATAAGTCAGAATAATTTTAGTCATAAAGTCATAAGTCAGAATAATTATAATCATAAGGTCCTAAGTCAGAATAATTATAGTCATAAGATCATAATTCAGAATAATTAAGAGCACGCAACTTAGGTCTGTTAACCTGGTTAAATGGTTATATTAACTGTTCTCTTTGTTTCAGATTAGTCATAATTCCATAATAATCCTATATATTATTAATCAACAACCAAAGAAAAGACTTATTTTTAATCCAAGTGAATTAAATTTTTATGCTAATAAATATTTTATTCCAATTTACTAAAAATTGAGATGCTTAAGTCTTTAGGTTGGATTTAATAAATAATATTTTCCAAAAAACTTTCATAAATTGAATTATTTCGAAAAAAATAGCGCGAAAGGTAACTAATCCCGGATATAGGAATCCGTAGTGGGAAACAGCACACCTGAAAGTTTTGTTTTTTGCGAGTGTGATACGTTAGGTGATAATGAGCGGAGATGTCGCGTACTCCTTCCAGTTAAGCCAACAAAGGAGTTGATGCAGGCCAACTACAGCGAATGGTAAAGTGGTTCCTGTTGATGCTCATGATAAAAATGAGCAGCAAGTTTAAAAAAGAAAATAAGACGTGAAAAATCCCGCTAACTTGGTGCTCCGTGACTCAATAAAAACAAAACATATATATATTTTTTTCATTTGGGTATCTCTTATTTATTTTTATTTTTGTTGTATTAATTTAGAGTCAAAAAAGACAATTAGAGTATAGTAGATTACTGAATACCTCGTTACCCCCCAAATGTTCATTGTTATTTATTATCACCCAGAATTTAGAGCTACTGATGAAGCTTTTAGAATAAAGAATCGCAGAATAGATATGAGGATCTTCGTGAGATCTAAATTATTTTGGATTGAAAGAAATTAACCCTCATCATGATTTCTTCTTTTTCTTCTTTTGGGGATATTTTAAAGTTTACCTTTTAATACCTGCTATCCCATCCTAAGGTTTATAGTTATTTATTTTTTGGTCAATTATTCCATAGATTTAAACTTGGTTTACTCAGTTATTCACGCAAATTAATTGCCAACACAATCCACAATAGATCCTGTTCGGTGATATTTTATTGGCATTTAAATAAGGTTCCAAATTTCATATTCTTAGTTAAAAGTGGAGATTATTCATTTTTTCTATAATTTTTCTTCAGAGAGGTTCTTTATTTTTTTAGAATGCTTTGCCTAACTAAATCTTTATGGAGTTTATTGATTGTTAACCTTATTTACTCTCTAGCTATATGTCGTAGAATACCTTTGGCCAGTAATCCTTTTGTCGAAGTATACCTTCTTGTTGTGATATACTTCTTTTTTGAAGTATGCTTTTGTCTAAGAGTGCTAATTTTGTTGTTTTAAGGAAGAGCCGCTTCAACACGTAACGATATAGAGAAACGCACAGGAATTATACCAAAATAAACATATATTTTAAATATAAAAAATTACTACACAAAAAAACATGAACCACAGAAATATTACGAATTTAAAATACACAATAATGACTTCACTTAACTTGACCCTCTAATATTGGCTAACTGGCTACTCACTTCAATATAAAAGAAATAGGCTAATTGTCTCTACTGGAGTTTAAAGACCTTGGTTGCTCTAGCGGCGGGTTTGAGTTTGACCTTGAACTCAATGAGCCCAGACACCACAGGAATCTGGTCGGTCCTTTGACGCGTGCTTCGACCAGAATGTTGGAGGTGGACTGGATGACTTGGCAGTCACTAGGTACTTTGGAGATTGTAGCAGATGGGGTTCCCTTCGGTATTCAGGGAGGGGGGTCTTATTTAAATGCGTAACTATCACGGTGCTTTAGGAGGCACCAGGATAGGCAGGATCTCTCTGACGAGAGTAAGTTGAACTTGGTTCTTAAACCAAGTTAACTTAGAGTTCGGTATGACCACCGGGTAACTGGCTCGACGAGGAGCTTTTCTTCTTCGTTTCGGAAGTCCTCAAGGTCGAGGACTATCAAGATGCTTTGTGCTACACCAGGATAGTGAGGGGGTGGGGTTCTCTGACGAGAATCAGTGGAAATTGGTTCCTAAACCAAGTTAACTTAGAGTTTAGTGTGACCATCGGGTAACGGGCTCAAGGGGAAGCTTTTCCTTCTTCGTTACGTAATTCCTCAAGCGCGAGGACTATCATTGGGCTTTAGAATGCACCCGAAGAGGACGAGTCTCTCTGATGAGAGTAAGTTGAACTTGAGCAAGTTAACTTGAAGTTCGGTTTGGTAACCAGGAACTAGCTCGAGGATGAGCTCCTTCTTAGTTCCAGTCTTGGTAGCCCGGCCTCTATTGCTGGGGACTTCATAGCCTGGCGACTTATGTATTCTACCAGGTTCTTCACAAGTGCTTGGTATTTATACCTCGTCACTCCACTGGAGGTAGGGGTATGAGGAAGAGCTTGTGGACGGGTCGCAGGAGGGTTCTTACGCCAACGGTTTTTCTCAGCAAGTCTTATCCATACTCCAGCTGGCCTTCGAGCTTGGGAAAAACGCGTCTCCAATTTCGTACTTGAGGAGTAATTCAATATACTCTCGTAGGGGAGATCTTGCAGTTTAAACCGTATGGCTTTTCCTAGAGACGAGTGGTGAGGGGCTGTGGTTACGAACTTGACCCACGGTGTCTCGCCCGGATGGTTTTGCGGTCAACGTCCCGTGTCTCAACTGGGAGAGAACGGGAGAGGAACGACTCCCCTACACTGTACTTATTACATTCTTCAATAGTGTAGATATCTATTTCTGCTTGTCTAAATCTAATACTATTACATACTCACTCTATATCTCTATCATATTGTGAGATAATTAATGAATAATTTTATAGTTATGAAATGCCTTAAATTTTGGAACCTGCGTTAGCCTTAAATTGACTTCAAACTCAAACTTGCAAGAATAAAAACTAATAATATAATATCAGAAAACCGATATTTATTCTATCCATCAGATCACTAACCTCTGACTGTCGCAAAATATTTTTTCGCTTGGACCATTTTACGGGTTGGAATTTTTCTGGGATTCCTGCAGTGGTCTTTGTTGACAAAAGGAGTACTCACAGTTTTGTGATCTATAAAAGGTCTTCTTCTAAATGTTTAATATATTTCTCGTGCAAATTTTATGGAACTGAGAAATAAAGTGTTTCAAAACGGAATTACACTTAAAAAGCATCTGAGTATTTTCGTCACATAACTTTTCATAAGGTTTGTTAAATTATATTGCAATCTATGTACACACAGTATAATGAAATAAAATAAGGACTAGATATATATAATTTAAAAAAATAAATACTTTTGTTAGGGTTAACTATTGCTTAATTAATTTCGATTAAACATTGGTATGGGATAGAATAAAATTGCACAATATTATGATGAATTATGGATTAAAATTGGGTAAAATATCAGTAATGAGAAATTGTAATGATGTAAAGGAATTACAATTATACATGAATAAATCTTATACAAAAAATTGTGAACATAGATAGCCCCACTCAGATGCGAAGCTTGATGTGGTGAAATAGAGGCAGGGACTTGTGCCAGACTATCTTCATAACACATTAGGGTAACAAATTCCCTCAATTCTCTGTCGATATCAGTATAGAAGAGTCGAACTTTATCGTTTTTCCAGCAAAAACGATAACGATCCCCATTATCTCTTTTAGCCGAGAAGTGCCGTATAAAACAGACCGACTCCCAAGAAATCAGAAAGTAGTCGCTAGCTGTCAATCTACAAACACCCAGCCTCTTCTCGATCTCCTTCAAATCACCAATATCTGCTTGATCTCCTTCACCTTCAACCTCTGCCTGATCTCCTTTAAATCAACAACCTATGCAAGATTTACTCCAAATCACCAACCTCTTCCCTATCTCGTTGAAATCACAAACCACTTTCCGATCCTTTTCAAATCTCTAACCTTCGCCTGATTTCCTTCAAATCACCATCCTCTGCTTGATCTTCTTCAAATTAACAACCACTCTCAGATCTCCTCCAAATCACCAACTTCTGACCGATAATCTTTAAATCAACAACATGTGTCTGATTTCTTTCGAATCAGCAACCTCCGTTCGATTTTTGCAAATCACCAACTTCTGCCCCATCTCCACATCACCAACCTGTGGCCGATCTCCCCAAATCAGTAACCTGCGCCTGATCTCCTACAAATCACCAACATCTGCCCGATCTCTTTCAGATCACCAACTTCTTCTCGATCTCCTTCAAATCAACAACCTCTGCCCGATCTCTTTTGAATCACTAACATCTGCTAAATTTCCTTCAAATAACCAACCTCTGCCCGATCTCTGTCCAATCGCTAACCTCTGCCAGATCTCTTTATAAAAAGAACCTCTTCCTGATCTCCTTCAAATCACCAAACTCTTTCGAGTGATCTTCAGAGCCTGAACCACTGTTACAATTCGTTAGCAAGACTTCACTATTACGATTAAGACTGACTGCTAAAAACAGAAAACGATTGACATAGTTCATTTTAAGGCTATTAGATTGGTCTATCGAATACAGTTACTTGAACGATCCAGCGTCAAGGAACCAAAATATTAGGATTTTAACCATATATATATATATATATATATATAAATATATATATATATATATATATATATATATATATATATATATATATATATATATATATATATATATATATATATATATATATATATATATATATAAGGAAAATTATGGCAGTAGCACAATTAATTTTGCGGTTAAAAGGCTATTTTTGGCAGACACAGTCTTCATCAAAGCCCTCAGAAGGAGCTCTTCTTACATACACGAGAAGGTAACACTTAAAATTGGCGTTCTCTCAGATAGCCAAAAAACTCTCTTTTGATTGGCCTCTTTAAGAGTCACCTTGCTTTTCGAAGAGAACGGAAAGTTTATTTTGATTCCGTCTCCACCACACCCATATATATATATATATATATATATATATATATATATATATATATATATGTGCATTATCCAGCGGGAAAAGAGAAACGAGAAACTGTTTACAAATCTCTTCCTTTGCGAAAGAACTGAAAGAGAAAGACGAAAAGAAATATAGGCCAGTATTACAAGCAAAGTTGGAATTAAAAAAGGGATAGTAAATCGATTCTCAATAGCTATACTAAACTTTATAATGTATAAATACTTTGGAGCGTATATATAATATTATAAATGATAATTATTATTATATGAAAGCGTTTGTTCTTTATTGTAATCCTGTTTCAATAACATGTAATTCTTGTGTCAGAATAAAACCCATCAAGATCCAGATCATTGCATCGACTCTCAAAACAAACAGTTCTATTTTCTTTTGGTTCTGCAGGCAATTATTATTTTAGCTTTATATTAAATAAAGGACACTATTACTTGAGCCAACAGATTCTAATCATGTTCAACAGACCTTATCATTCATGGATTTCCGCAGTAACGTATATACAAAAGTTTTCCAGATTGAGATAGCAATAGTGATTTTAATGGCCAATAAATGTTTAAAAACAATCATTTTCAATTATCAAAGTCTCATGAAAACGCAAGAACTCTCAAGTCCTTGATGTGACAAACAAATGAGCGCCTTATAGCTCTTATTGCGACTACCGTTTTATTATTGTTTTCAGAAGTTTGTTCTTGATAACTATTTTAAATTGAATCTCTACATTCTAGTATACATGAAAACTGTAGCAATTTTACAGCCTTATTTTATGAGAAGTCTTCAATACATATTCAAGTTTAGGATGTAGGAAATTTTTCGAGTTTAAATATACATGTCCCTTTCACTGTATGTATGAATATACCTGATTTGCTTTATTCTGGTGAGCTTAGACTTTATGTGACCACGAAATGTTTTCTCCCTCTATTTTATTATTCGTCTAGAGGCGAGTTAATAGAATTTCTTATCTAAAGATAATTGAGCAAAGGCAATGAAATTTACCATACATTTTTATTTCGTCATATAAGGGAAGAAAAGGAAGCATTGAGAGGGGAAACGCACTCCCTTTCCAGTCGTAAGTCTTAATTCAAAACTTCCGGCAATATTTTCACCATCCCTGGCAACTCAAATTAGATTAAAGAAGGAGAGAAGGGCGCACAGCTACCCTTCTTCCCTATCCAGAAATTTGCGTGTTTCTTGGATAATTATAAAGGTTACAACCCCTTTTAATCGAATTCTGTCTTATAAGTGGAATAGGTAAATGGATTTTACGGGGAAAGAAGAATTTTCTTCGTTCTTTGTTCCTTTACATGAGTTTATGTATAGAAATTAGAAAATAGCACGTAAACTCCACCTACCTGAATGTATATATATATATATATATCTGAATGTTTCATGGGTTTATTCTCTATTTTTAGGTTCTTATATATTGAGTTTTTGTTATTTGTTAACTCATTGAAAGAGAGAAATTCAGTTTTCTTGTGTTGTTTCATTGGAAGGAGGTAACAAAAACTACGTGAGTTATATTAAATTGAGGAAGAGATAGACGGGAAGAAATATAGAGCAATATTCGAAGAAAAGTTGCAATGAAACATCGTCTGATGACCAAAAAGTCGCGTGCCCTCACTTATTCGCAACGATGTCCTTACGATTTTGAAAACTTTGAATAGTTGACGGAGTAACCTTGGGAGGACATTGCCAATCTATCTTTCGAAAGAGAATGTAAACACATTAAGGGTTTCAAATTTCGTTAGAATCGGGCGAATAGTTACCATGATGTTATTGCCAAAAAAACTAATTCCAGGGCTAAACTTAAGAGGACCTTGGTAATTATATCATTCGAAAGAGAATGGAAAACAACATAATGGGTTCAGATTTCGTTAGAATCGGTCAAATAGTTATAATGTTATGGCCAAAACAAAATAATTCCCTGGCTAATCTGGAAGGCCTTTGGAAATTATAACATTCGAAAGAGAAGGTAAAACAAAACCTTAAGGTTTCGAATACGTTAGAATCTGTCGAATAGTTATGATGTTATTGCCAAAACAATATAATTCCTGGGCTAACATGGGAGTACTATGGCAATTGTATTATTCGAAAGAGAATGTAAAATAACATAAGGGTTTCAAATTTCGCTAGAATTGGCTGAATTGTTACAATGTTATTAAAAAAAGCAAAACGTGGACCGACCGACCGACATAGTGAGATGTAGAGTCGCAAGCGACTAAAGAGTCATAATTTTCTCAAAGTTTATTACCCTTTAGTCGCTTGAGGGCCTTCAGAGGTCCTCGATTCAGTGCTACCCGATCGCCCGAGGGACTTTTGTGGTCTTTCACTTTTAGACTCGTATTCGCCCTGATTATTATGATAATTCATTTTATTTTTTGTCAATCTCTTATGTTAGTGAGTAATCATCTAATTAAATACATAAATGGCTTAGGTCAGGCCTTCTTTGTTTGTAAACAGAGATTTATGAATGAGAGTAACTTGACTCCGTTCAAAGCCGCACCAGAAAGTGACCACAAAAAAAATCAGCATGTTATTCAAAGCCGACTAAGGGGTAAAAGTCTATTCAGCCCCAAAATATGTTATTAAAAATTTGGGGGGCCATTTTTGGGCCGAATTAAAAAATTTATTTCCTAGAAAAAAGTTATCCATAAGCAATAAGCAACATTTCTATAAAATGGCTTTCTTAGAAGCGGTTACTAAAATGTAACAATTCATTTCTTCAGTTAACAAGAAATAACTGAGCAACAAGCAAATATTTTCAATCATAATTCTAAATATGTAGAAGTCTATTAATAATTTTAAGGAAAAAAACAATAGAATAATTCTTTGTAATTAAAAAGATATATTATTTGATATATAACAAAGGATTTAAATATTTTATTTTAATATTTTCCATAACGAGGTAGCAAGGATAAATTGTTTGAGGGCCATTTCAAAGCAATTCTCTCGGTGACTAATGGCGGCCCTTAACTTTTTGTCACCCCTCATTTATGGAATTGGAAAGGCGAAAAAAATTGTCACACCCTAATTGCATAGTAAGGAATAGTATTACATAGCATATTATAGCATAGTATAACATAGCATAGTGATGTTTATCATATTAAAGCATAGTATAACATGGCATAATATATTATAGCATAACTTAATATACTCGTAGCATAGCATAGAAAAACAGTATAGTATATGTAGTATAGTTTCTCCTAGCATAGCATATCCTAGTATAGCCTAGTATTGTCTAGAATAGTATAACATTTTGTAACATAGCCTAGTATAGTCTCTCATAGTAGCCTGGCAAACCCTAGCTTACCGCAGGATAGCCTACCATAGTATTACCTAACCTAGCATAATAAAGCCTAGCATAGTATAGATTAGCCTAGATTGCTTAACATAGTAAATCCTGCCTAGCCTAGCCTAGCATAGTATAGATTAGCATAGTATAGTATAACAGTATAACAGAGTCGATTATGTCATAGCCTAGCCTAGCCTAGCCTCATATAGCCTAATCTAGCCTAGCCTAGCCTAGTTTAGTATAACCAAGTCTAACCTATGATTCCCTATAATATCATACTATATCATACTCTAGCGTAGCTAGCATAGTATAGCCTAGCCTTACATAGTATAGCTTAGCCTGGCATAATATGACTTAGTCTAGATTAATCTAGCCTAGCCTAGAAGAATATGTATAGTATGCCCTATTTAGCCTAGAAACCATAGTAAAGCCTAGCCTAACATAACCTAGCATATATAAGATAGTGAAGCTTACCATAGTATAGCATAGTATATCTTATCATAGTATAGCCTAGATTAGTATAGTATAGCATAGCCTAACCTAGAATAGTTTAGAATAGTTTAACAAGGTATTGCCTAGCCTTGCAAAGCCTAACATAGTATAGCCTATCTACCATAGCCTACGAGTACCTTACCCTACTCTAGCTTAGCATCGTATAGTATAAGCATAATATAGCCTAGCCTAGCCTAGCATAGTATAAACTACTCTAGCATAGTGTAGCCTAGCTTAGCATAGTATATCCTATCCTATGCTATCATGGTATATCTTGGCAAAGCACAACCAACCATAGTCTAGCAGAGCCTACCCTAGCCTATGCTAGCTTAGCATGGTACACTATAATCTAGCTTAGTCTAACGTAGTATAGTCCAGAATAGCCTGGCTATACCTTTGTATAGCGTAGTATAGTCCAGAATAGCCTGGCTATACCTTTTTTAGCCCAGTTTAGTATATCATAGAATAGAATAGCCTAGAATATCATAGTATATATATACCCTAGAGTAGCATAGTGTACCCTAGCTTAGCCTAATAAGACTTGCATATATAGCCTAGCATAGTATATATTAGAATAACCTCACTTAGTATAGTATGCCTGAACCTATCACAGTGTATCCGAGCCTATCTTATCAAAGTATAGCCTAGCCGGCCTAGCAGAGTATAACCTAGCCTAGCTTAGCGAAGCCTACAATTGTATATTAAAACTTAGCTAGCCTAGCTTAGCTTACCCTAGTCTAGTATAGCTTAGCTTAGCCTAGTTCACTGGAGCCTAGCCTAGTATATTCTATCCTATCCTAGCATAGTTAGCATATTCTAGCCTAGACTAGGATAGCCTTGTATAGTATATCATAGCCTAACTTACCCTACCCTACCCTAGTTAGTATAGTATATCATGGTATTGCCTAGACTAGACTGGAGTATTAGATCTTAGCCTAGGTTTGCATAGCATGCATAATATAAACTAGCCTACCCTAGCAAAGCCTCGCTTATCCAGGTCTGGTATAGTAAAGACTAGCCTAGTGTAGCATAGCTTAGTATATCATAGCCTAACCTAGCATACCATAGCGTAGCCTAGCCTAGTATAGCATATCATGCCCTACCTAGCTTGTTTAGCTTAGCCTAGCCTAGTATGGCATAACCTAGCCTAGAATTAATTATCCTAGACATATATAGCCTATACTATACTATATTACTCTATTAAAGCATAGCTTATTATTGTCTAGCCTAACATACTATACGGTATCGTAGCATAGCATATTATAGCCTAAATTAGCATAGTATATCTTAACCTTGTACATTATATCTTAGCATAGCATAGCATAGTATAGCTTAGCCTATAAAAGCATAGCATAGCATAGCCTATTTTATATTTGCCTAGCAACGTATACCATATTATAGCCTAGTCTAGTCTAGCAGAGTATCGGCTGAAAGGTTATGATGTTATTGCTTAAACAAAATAATTCCAGGGATAACCTTAATAGGACTTTGGCAATTATATAATTTGAAAGAGAATGTAAAACAACATAAGGGTTTTAAATTTCCTTAGAATTGGCCGAATAGTTATGATGTCATTGCCCCCCCCCGAAAAAAATTCCAGGGCTAACCTCGGGAGGACTTTGGCAATTAGAACCTTCGAAAGAGAATGTAAAACAAGATAAGGTCTCAAATTTCGTTAGAATCGGCCAAATAGTTACAGTGTTAGTGCAAAAACAAAAAAAAGAAAAACGGAAACAGACCGAACGACATAGTGAGGATATAGAGTCGCTGGCGATCTGACTCGCACGCGACTAAAAAGGGATAGAAAAGTGATTCCCATTAGCTATAGTTAACGTCATAATGTATAAAGTCTTTGCAGTCAATATATAATATTATAAATGATAATTATTATTGTAGCAAAGTTCTCTCAATCTTCCATTCTTAATAGACGTAAATAAGAAATAAAAGTACTTTTCGTAAGCTTATAAATTATAGACACTTACCCATGATATAATTAAGTTTTACTCATTAACATTCTTTACCTTGCTCTTGTATACGTTGCAAGCCATAATCGATCGTAGTATATCTAAAAGCCTCTCAGAAAATTAAAGATGGCATGTATAGAATGAGTTCGGAAAGAAAAAGATATGATGGCGGTTGTAGTAAAGGGAGAAGCGAAGATGAATATACCCGTCGGGAAAATCAATAATAATGAGAATTAATCGCTTGTGTCTTTACGCTTTGCTATTCCTTTTAAGAAGTAATTCTTCAAATAAAACCCCTAAATTTAATTAGTAAGAAGAAAGTAGAGAATAAGAGTAAGCAAATAAATGGAGACTCATTCCGTGCATGAGGAAATAGGTATGCCTATTTTTAAATATTTAGCCTCACCTACTTATATAGTTTGATGAATATCTAAATGGAAATTAAGTACCTATGAGGGATATAAAATATTGATGGCTCCAAAATAAGACGATAATGGAGAAGTCTGCAAAAGTCTGGCTCTCAGACGAAGTCTTAACATACCCAGATTTGTTTTTACTTTGTTTATTGAGGAGGATTAACTAAATTTCCAATGAGATAACATAAGATCTTTCATTATGAGATAATGAAAATGATCAACACTATCAACAGCTTTTCAAGAAGAGACAAGGCATTGCATTTCTTTTATTTGTTTTGTGACCATTAAAATGTGGTTTATCAAACAATTTGGTGCGTCTTGTAACAGCGCTTATGATCAGTATTTATACTCAATGAATATGTTATTGCATTTCCTTTAAATCCCAATATGTTATAGTTATGTTTTAGGATATTTATCTTCAGGACTGGTCTATGCTATCCAGTCATGCTACAAAATGACCCCAAATAAGCTGGAATCGCCTTTTTGTTAGCACGTAATGACTATAAATTTATTGTAATTTGAATGCAAATGAACATGTGTAGATTTCTTAGATATTGAATTTAAAACAAAGTGTTTAAAGAAGGCGTAATTCACCACATTCTGAGCATATTATATATAACCTCATAAAAGATATTCTTTAGGCAATGCAATGTGATACTGTATATTTTAAACAACTTGTCGAGGTTTATTCTAAACCTAAGGTTTTAACTTTATTCTCCTTTTCCATAACACCCTACAATCAGAAAAAAGGGTGGTCATGCATAAGCTATTATGAGAATTGACTCAGTGCTGTGGAGTGTATTGAAGCCAGAGTGGTAGATTTAAGCCCCCCAACCATTTTGCTTATTAGGTTGCCAAAGTTTGACTTCATACAAGTGCCAATGTTGATGGCATCTACCTTTTCACACAATCCAAGGACGTAGAAACCACGCTAAAACATCCCGACTGGAGGTTCACGTGTAGCAGCTCATTAATGCGATCTGGGGTCACTTAGGCGCGTCAGATGACCTAGTGCACCAATTATTAACAAAATCAACACAGTTTCTAGCGAAATCATGTGCTAGTATTTCCACATCAATTCTGTCTTTGATCATCATTGATTCTTGGTTTACCCCGATTTTGTATGGTTTGTCAGGTAGGAAGGTTTTGTAGTGTACGAGTATCTGTTAGTCGCTTTGCGGCTTTTACTGAATTTTATGGCTTCTCTCCTCGCAAATTTTGCTCACCTCCGTGAGGTGTCCTCGAAGGGGATATTTAGAGATATTGATTAGAAATGCAGACTAAGAGCTTTATAAAAGGTATTTATTTATACAGGGCTGAGCATGTATGTCGGTGGAAGCGATATTTCATCTTACCAGAGTGAGCGAAGGAGGCTATCCTAATTATGAGGAAGAGAAGTAACTCTGGAAGCGGTTGCAATTAAAGGTTCTGCAGGAATCAAGCAAATCTAACAAAGATGCAGTCTAACACTAATGAAATGGCAAAACAAATAAAGGATACTGGTCTATTGTTCTTTAGCTTTAGAATAACATGAGTCGAAATAAATAAGGAACAAAACATATAAGATCAAACTTGCCCGAAATGCATCCAATTTTAGAAACACAGTAATAAGGATTGCATAGATACCCCAAAACGGCGTTGATAGTGAACTTCTATATATTACGCTAGTTATAATTGTATTAACAGCGTAAAGAGATGCTCCAGATGGGCCAGGACTTACTTATACCTAGTAATGCGATACCTAATATAAAATAACTAAAGAAACACCAAATCAAAGATGAGTAGGGTAGGCGTACGCACATGCAGCAGCTTTGACGTTCAACCCCCGCGTTTTCTATGTGGTACCAGCTAAAGAAGAGTAAATAACAGAAATAGAAGAAACAACAAAGCACTTTACAAGCGTTGGACGTGGATAACTCAGAAAACACCAATAGAGGAACTAAGGGAATAAAACAATGTAGACAGAAAATAACAAACAAAATATCTGAACCGATCATCGAAGATATAGAAATAAAAATATTTATGTTGATTTATGCGAACAGAAAGTTGTTTACCTGTTTGTCCATAATATTTACTTAGGCAGCCAGAACACTCAACTGAATAAACTTCGCCCCCTCAAACTATTACAATTATTACGTACAATTATACCCTCTCTGAATTACGAATCCTTAAATCCATATATATTTTAGATAGTAAACCCACACTTAACGACCAAACTTCGTATTTCCCATTACATATTGCACGTTAGATGGTTCCCTTACTTTACCACCTTCATGTTAGTTTAAATTAATGTTTCCCTTACTTTGCCACTTCCTTGTTAATTTGTGTAATGTTGCTATTACGAGTACCAATGCAACTCCATCAATCATCGTTGTAGTATCATGACTTATACAAAAATGTGACATGTAAGACCATTCCCCTTATGTTACCTATCCAATGTCAATTAGAATTACTTTGTATTACTTTGTATTTATACTAAATATAATTCCTGTACCTAGAAGATGAGACTGGCCCTCGAAACGTTGGTTGAAATTAAATGAAGAAAGAAATATGCATTTCTTTTGGGCTGCCCTGGTTCTATTATATATATATATATATATATATATATATATATATATATATATATATATATATATATATATATATACAATTTATTTAGTTGCTGGGAATATAAATCGAAGCAGGAATATGATGACACTAAAGTAACGATAAATTTTCTTCAGCTAGGAAAAGAGAGCAAAAATGTGGGGGTTTTTTTACCCAAATTAGAAAAATGAATTAATTATATTGAAATTTAAAAAATTTAAATATATATTTGTGGTAAATATACAGTCTGAATGAAAAGAATTACACCTAATAAAATACAAAACTAAACGAAAACATACCCCATAAATTTTGTATTAAAAAATAATTGAGACCAAATGAAAAGGAACAAATAATGGGATTAAGCACAGCATGAATAATAGCCCAATAAATTTAATAGAGGGACTAACCTGTTTAGTTGTAGTTGTGAGAACATTGAATTAAAAATTCTTTTAGATGGTATTCTGTTTTTTCAACCCTATTTTTGAGTTTAGAGATTTCAGCATCCTGTCCACCTTTCGTAGAGGTCGATCAATTATATTTAGTAAGCCCGATAAAGGTATAGGCGTAGCCATTTTGAATCACGTTATATATGTAAGTAAAATAAGTAGCATTTGCTCATTTTTATAAGTTCTATATGCTGAATACAGATCGTTTTATGTACGTTCCTAAAGAGCACGATGTTAAACATTTTCTGCTTTCTCTGAAAAGTAAAAACATTTTTATTAAAGTATATAATCAGATTTGGCTTTTCTTGCATCGCCTGAGATAATATTTGATTTACCCAAGACCGAACAATGGAGTTCCTCTTCGTCTGTTCCTATTTACAATTAAATCTCGAAGCTTTAAACTGGAAAAATTGTTGTTACCTCTTCTTGATCCCCTCAAGCAGAGAAACTTTACTTCACGAGAATATTTTGATAAATCTGTTGGTTATACTTCGTTATACTGACTCTTTCATGGTTACAATTAATATATAATCATTATTTACCCCTAAAGTTATGCAATGTTTTTTCCAATTCTCTATTCCAAAGTACAAAAAAATGGATAGACTAAAAATCTTTTTCTTAAGATATTAATATTGACTGTTGATAATATAATATTTTTCTTTAAAACGAACTTAAATCATGCCACCTCTCTACTTTTTTTTATTAAATTAACCAACAACATCAGGGTAAAATGTTTTCCATGGAAACAAAAGCAGAAGTTCTAGGTTTTAATACCTGTATTCAAATAAAACTCACGACAAGCAAATAAAGAGTCATTTTTGAAATGTTTCTCGCGTCACTTTAAGTTCGCTGGCAATAGAAGTCGGATTTTCAGAGCTTATCCTATTTACTATAACTAGTTGGCCCCTCCCCAAGTTGAATAAGTTTTTTAAATGATTTATTTTATTTTAATTGCTACCCTTGTTTTATCTTTGCTACATGTGTGAGCAAATTTGTTTCGATAATACATATATTATCCTCAAACTAATGTAGCTACTCATCCAAAACAAAAACGTATTCTAAGGTTACTCTATCGTGAGTATTTAACATCCCAGTTTAATAACTTTATCCACCGTAAACTTAAAAAATAATTGGCACAATGTCACTTTATCATTATTAATTCTAATATTTTCCTTAAATTCATTTTTCTTTCATGAAGAGTCCCTTTTCATTGGTTTCATATACGCGTTAGTTCATAATATTACAAGCTCGACCTACCATATCGTTAGGAGGGCCAAACTGGATTAAATAAAATTAAATCCAGAATTGAAAAACAGTCGGGTTTGTCTGATAGAGCGCCTTCTAATTCAGAGGTTTCTTCCAGGAGACAGCATTCGGTCACTTCACCATCATCATCTCAGTCCATGATCTTTTACCGCTTAAAACACAAGAATGAAAATCCTTAAATTTGGGGGGATTAAACCATTACACTTTGAATAAAATAAATGCACCTCTTCAATTAAATTAATCACATATTTAATTAACTACCCTAAGGGGTTAATAAACTCTTATTTTCGAATTTTTTCCCTAGATATTTGTTCTCACAAATTCAACGAAACCGGTTATTCCTTCTTTTAAAATGCTTCCTTTTCCCGATGTATTATATGGGGTTATATTCATAGTATTTAGGTCTTAATCGGAATCCATGTCATATTTCAGGTTAGTGTCATGTAGTCAGGATAATGTTTTTGTTTTTTTTCATTTGTATCTTTCTTTTTGAAGGTTTGTCGGAATTTTTCACGGAAAGAATGGCGTTTCCTTTCCATTAACAAGCAAGTTTATGGAGCTTGATTATCTTACATGGCTTTTTACTGCTCTATTGTTATTAACAATAATCTAACTCTTCATCAAATTGAACCATCATTCCTTCTTTCATTTTCTTCGCCCTTATTCTATCACATTATTCGCTTGATAAACTTAACGTATTTTGCGTAAGGTTTTTCGTACCGAGTAATATTCTCACACTTCTTCATTCTTACGTTCGAAGTAAGGATCCAAGAGCCGAGCCAGCTAATTTTTCAAACAGCTCCACATTTTTCATCTGTCACGTGAAACTGATATGTGTGCTTAAGCTCTCTTCATCGTTCCCTGCCAACAGGTTCCATGCAATCGTGGACCTGGACTGCTCATAACCTTCGTTCCAACTCTTCCAGTCGACTGTGATATGGCATAATTGTGGGATTGACGAAAGCTGGTTTGAGGAGTAGCCCACAGTTGAAATCAATTTCAGAGGCTTTATCGATGGGGGCTTACCGCCCAAGTTCATAGATGGCCATGCAAAAGTCTCTATACTATGGAGGACGCAGTGGCGAATTGAAAATAAATACAAGGAGGCGGCACCCCCGATGAAGGCAGTTGATTCGGTCTTCATCCATCAGCACGGGGTCCATAAGTCATCCCTTGGTAGGATCCCTTCCTGGGTCCATCCTTCATCCGTCCCTTCATCTGTAGTCTGGTTCACCGGGTCGCATTACGGCGGAGGACAGACCTTTCCGAATTTTCAAACGCCTCTTTTCACCCTCCTTCCACCAAGTGGCTGAAAATCGCAGCATTGTGTGCCGTAGGATTTAAAGTTGAGGGAACGACTAACTGAGTAAATAAAAACTGAAATAGAGAGGAACCACCCATGGGCCAACATTGAAGCACTGATTAAATTTAACAACCACTCCCATGTTTCCAACTTTAATTCGAAACCACAGGGATGGTGCCAAAAGCCAAGACTGAGAGAATTTTTGATTTAACATGCGAGTCCGATCCGAAAACATTGAACAGAAGAATTTCCACAACATCCAAATGTGTTGTTCCTGTTACAAGCTTGAAAATTACACCAGCTTCAACTGCCCTGTCAAGGACAAGAAGATGTGTTTGGAGAGCGACCAAGAGGGTCAGAAATTAAAGACAATGCTTCGATCGCAAAAAAAATCCTAAACTGTGGCTGCCAACAAAGAACCATGGCCCTAAACTACTCAAGATTAAAAAAAATCATAATAAGAAGAGAAGAAGCAAACAGAGCTACGTGGCCTCAGCATCAAAAAACACACCTCAAATTATTAACCACAAGACAAAAGTGAACATTGAGATGAGCACAAAAATTCTAACTTGCATAATTGACGCTCACATCACGAACTTGGTGACACAAGGATGCTACCAGAATGAGCTAAATTCAATGCTCCAAGCAAAAAATTTGCCGATAGTTAAGGTACCTAAAACCGCAGACTCGGCAAAAATTTTAAATTATGGCAGTCTCCCTACTCAAACGCTCAACCACAGAAAGCGCCGAAGAGAAGCAGGTTACATCTGAAGAAGAATCAGATGAGACCCAAGAGGAAGAGACCAGTATTAATGACTCGTAATCTGACTTAGAAGACGGAAGCAAGCCTGTACACAATTTTAGCTAGACAAGAGCATCAAAAAGAAGGATAACAAAACAGCCCCATAGAGAAAAAAAAAAATAATAAGAGAAAACATGGGAAATAATGCGGAGGAAAACCTAACCATCCATCTCCAAAGGCAGTCTCTAATAGGGACCTAAGAGTCCAAAAGAAAAAGATTAACACTAATTGTGATCTTATGAAAATATGGAACAACGAAATGTTGACGGTAAACGACTCACAAGAAGGATGTGACGGAGCAGCAAAAGAGGTAAAAAAGGGAATCAAATTCAAGCAACTCAGGAAATTAGAAGAGACTTACCTCGCCATTAAGGTAGACATGAGCCTTGAAAAATGATCATCGCCACGGGATACCAACCCTGAGATGAGACTTTCTACCGAACAATACCATCACGAGAATATTCGGGCGAAGGGTCCCCACTATTCTGATTGGAGATTTGAATGCACGATGTGTAGCATCCGGGTATACTCGTTCAAATGGAATAGGTAGATGCTTGTATACCCTCCTGGATAGGAATATGGTTCAGAGACTGGGCCCCGACTTCCCAACTTTCATCACCCGAAGATCAGCCACCAAGCCTGACATCTGCTTGGTTAATTTCCTCCTGCCCTTCAATTATCGCATGACCCCTGAGGTTATTCATTGTAGTGACCATATAGGGATTAACCTTCAAATAAATATAAACCATATATTTATTCCAGCCCGCACAAGGAAGGACTAAAACAGGAAGAATTGGGATAATTACGAGCGCTTGCTCAGAATCTATATCCCGACAAATTTGGATGAAGCAACGCTCGGGTAGATTGATGAGGAAAAGGAAAGGCTGGAAGACCAGTTAATAGAGGTGCATAGACAGTTCCATTCCTAAAATCGCGTACCAAGTAATATCTGCGTAAAAATGGACTGCTCACATAAGAGGTTTGCACCATGAACTGAAAGATTTGTATCAAAGAAGCATCACCACGGGAACCTCCCGTGAAATAATGTATCATACAATGGAAGTAAAAGAAGAACTGAAAATACTGATCTACGAACAGCAAAAACAAAGGTGAAACGAGGATATCGAATAACTTGATAACGAAGTAACTCCTAAAGAATTCTGGTCAAAACTCAGCAGACTTAAAGGAATGGCCCCGAAAAAAATTGGAGCTCGAAGATGCCAGCGGCGAACTAAAAGTGAAAGTAAATGAAATAGTGGAGATTTTCAGAGAACACTGGGAACAGATTTTCAAGATCAGGGATGAAAAAATAAAGACATCGACGTTGAATTTAAGTATCAAATAATAGACGAGCAAAAGGAGGTCATAAACAGAACGCATCCGAACCACCGAGTGATTAGGGGATAAGAAGAATTAGAGGATAAAGAGACGCTAGAAGAAATAGAAAGCACACTTTATTCATTTAAACAAAGAGCATCAGGTCGGTCGGAGCTGAAAAAGCTCAATGTTGTCAAAGCCCCAAGATGCATACGCGAAGGTACGCTCAATGTCTTTAATGCCTGCCATAATGTAGGCTACTTTCCCGACGCATACAAATCGGCAAAGTTTATCTTTATTGCCAGGCCTGGGAAACCTCGAATGAGAAAGGAGAGCTATTGCCCAATATCCCTCCAGGAAATTGGGAGAAAACTCTTCGAGTAGATTCTGAACAGAAGCCCTGTCGATTACTTGGAGGAGAACTCGCTGTACAACAACCAACAATACGGCTTCAGGAAGAAAAGAAGCACAAAGATGGCAATAAATGTAAGCACGGAGAAAATTGCACAAGCAAAAAAGGATCGGAGCTCTATCGACATCGTATATAGAGACTTATCCAAGGCATTTGATAAAGTCTGGATAAGGGGTATGCAATATAAAATCTTACAACTGGGTCTAAATTCAAGCCTCGAGAAGATCCTCTGTGATTACGTCATGGAGAGATCAGCATATATCAGTAAAGGGAACACAGACACTCCACCCCCTCTCCGTTGCGGTCAGGATTGCCCTAAGGCGGGTGCTTGTCACCGACTCTATACTCGATATATACAGCCGACATGCCCGAGCCCAGCAACCTATGGAATCTAAACATTTAATTCGCCGACGATATTAGTAAAATAATCGTTTGTGGATATCGCAATGCGCCTATGCAAGCTCGTAAGACTGCCCAAGTGATAAGAAGCATCAACGCCTGCAAAAAAAATGGAAGTGCCAACCAATAGTTGTCAGGCTGGGTAGAACGAAATTATCAGATCTGAGAGTCGGAAAAACACGTTATCCCTACATGGATAAGTGCAATTTACTCGGAATGAAAATTACATATACTTGGTACAGAAAGCACGCCTCAGATTGGATTCATAAAGCTAAATTGGCAGCCAGAACCATCTATACTTTTAGAAATCTAAACACAAGTAATAACAGGATCTATACATGGCTGAGGTAAGATAAACGTCAGCAATTATCTTCAGTGTCTCAAATACGGCACAGAAAGAGTTGCAAAGAATACAGAACAAGTGCGTGTATATTATACCAAAAACATGCAGAAGGGAAAGGAATAACGTAAAATAATTACACAGAGTGGTAAAGATCACACCGCTCAACATCTTACTAAAGGCAAGAGCAGAAGCCATGAAAGATCATATAACATCTAATAACACTGATAAGATCAGAGCAATCCTAGATGAAAACTAACGGGATCAATGCCATGCAAGACTCCCAAGCATCGCCAGCAAACTTCGAATCAAAGTTGTCCCGTTTTCTGAATTTTTCAGGAATCTAAAAAGAGAATACAAATAAACGAATTAAGGCAACCTCTAAAATCGCGAGACAAAAATTCTTCTCTCGGTATATATATATATATATATATATATATATATATATATATATATATATATATATATATATATATATATATATATATATATATATATATATATATATATATATATATATATATATATATATATATATATATATATATATATATATATATATATATATATATATATATATTTATATATATATATATATATAAATATATATATATATATATATATATATATATATATATATATATATATATAATGGGTTGAGGAATAGGTTCTTGCGGTTTTATCTAATTTATTCATTACCTTTAATAATTTTAGAAAAACTTCATTTTTAATTGATAACAATATGCAATTTAATCAATAATGTATTCTCCGTTGTTAATTACGGCTTCTTCCCAACGTTCAACTTGTTTTTCGATGCCTCTGCAATGAAAATCTCTGGATTTTGACTCGAAGAATTCGTTTAACAAGGTTCTTAATTCCACATCAGTATTGAACGAAACGCCGTGCAAATTGTTGGAGAGCGATCGGAACAGATGGAGATCTGATGAGGCCAAGTATGGTGAATATGGAGGATGTGGCAGGATTTCCAAATAAAGCGTTCTGGATGGCGTCTTTTTTCATATTGGTATTGTGAGGACGAGTATTCTCGTGTTGCAGAAGGACTCCATATCGTCGATGAGGTCGTTTTTCATGAATATCTTCGGCGAGTAGATACATTTGTTGAAGGTAGAGTTCTGCATTGACAATCTGGTTGCTTTAATTGCGGAAGTGGTTTTTTATTTGGGCTAAGCCATTGTTTTCGATGGTTTATGTTGACATAAACACACCACTTTTCGTTGCCAGTGATGACGCTGTGAAGAAATCTGTGTTTATATCCACGAGTAGCCTTGTGACGAGCAAGCAAACCTGCGGCAATAGTGGAGCGTTAAGGTTTGTTGCTTTCGCTCAAAGCGTGCGGAACCCATACACCGAGTTTTTCAACTTTCCCCATTGAATGAAGGTGATTCACTATAGTTTGCTGATCACACTATTGAGCTATCCTTTCTGATATAGCATTTTCTCCGTACAAAGCACAAATATGGTGAACAGCTTTGACTTCGTTTGCATTGTTCTTGTTTCGATTGAAAATTAATAACAACAAGTGTCGAAAATACGCCTTTCTTTCATCTTGACATTCTATTTTGAGGGTACAGAACAAAAATTAAATTAACACAACTTTTAAATAAACCGCAATGACTTATTACTCAACTTCAAGACGTAGCTTAAGCAAAAGCCTAATAGTCTACGCTGTTAAGAGACGTAGACTCTTAACAAATTTTGCTCTCCTTATTTATTATTGTTTCACAAATCACCTCAACAAAACTTAATCAACACAAAAAACATAAAAATATAAAATTTTTAAATATTACATTGTTTTATGTCTGTGTTGTCTTGCTATAAAAGAATTGGCTCAAAATGACATGCATTCCTCCATTCGTTCTAAATCTCGACAATATTTGCTATTATAACACTATACTTTCCACTGCCTGAGATGTACAAGGGGGTTGGTTTGTTGTCGTATGAGCCTTCATGCTGAAGGTGACCTCAAGAATATTGCGTGCCTTTCCTGCTCCCAAACCTCCATATATAGATCCTCCCCAAAATTCCTCTTCTTTTTCCTTCGGGGCATTTTTAAATTTCAATCTTTCTGCGATAAATTCTCTCATTGATTCTCGCTTTAAATAACAAATAAAAGGCCTACGGATGTTTTTCTTTTGGGTTTAATATTTTAACTTACCGAATACAACAAATTATTTAGTCGATTATCCAGCTACCAAATTCAGTGTACTTAAACTTATTACATGCAGTACTCATGAGCCAATTCAACCATTGCTTTATAATCGCTTGTTTACCATTTCATTAATACTGTTCCATAAGGGCATCAATTCTGAATACCTTATAATGGCCGAAATATGCATTTTGGTGCACGTTTTCGCGGTGTTCAATCTATGGACAGCCAATTAGAGTTCAGAAAATTAAGTTTCGTCACACCGTGATGAGCTCAAACTTTGTAGTCAGTTAATATACAATGCAGTTGATGATAACGCGTGTCTAAGGTCAGTCACGTTATATTATTTTTATTTTTTTAGGAGTATAATACTCTATGCTTGCTGAATAGTAGTTTTTATTAACTTTTTGTAATTTCTTCATAGTTTAGGTTATATATCATGAATTTTTTTATTAAATTCTTGTAGTTCTCAAAGTAAAAGAAACCGATCCCCTAAATAAATTTTGTGTGTATGTTTGAAATGAGGTATTTGTATTTGTTAAGACTAGGCCTATTGCCTTAGTACCTATTACGTACCTAATACTTATGCATATTCCTGACAGGTATAGGGCAAAGGGCCTGAATGGTACCATGGATGTAGTTTCGTCTATGCAGCCTCTGTATTTTCCTTATTTTCTTTTAACCTATCTGTCAAACTTCTCCTACTTTTTTCGGTGCTAAGGACCACACTATTTTGCACTGTTTAACTTAAACTTTATTGGAGTTCTTCCCGTAAGCATGCCCTCATAGCAGACTGTATGGCATTCAATCGGTTTTTTGTTCTATGAAGTAATCTTCATATAGTAGATAATTTACAACAAAGTCAGGCAAATGAGGATAAGTTATAGAAGGTTCGGCCAATTATGGACGCATACTCAAAAAGTATATCAGTGCTAGAAAAGGAAAAGAGAGCGTTTATCGACGAACAATAATTCCTTTCAAAGGGCAGCTGTCGATTAAACAATATATCAAAGGAAAACGGACATGCCATACAACTTCCTTGTGTATCAAGGTAAATCCACAAAGTTGCCGGAATAATATAATCATCACCTGGGCATTGGAGGATCAGTAGTCTTAACTTTAGTTAAAGAGGCTTTAGAACACTTTCAGGAATATCGAATTTTCTTTGATAATTATTTTACCTCTCCAAGACTCGTGCAGCATTTGTCAGACTATGGAATATTTTGTACAGTGACTGTGAGAGCCAATCGTATTGCTAATCAAATTCTAATTCTATCTCAAAAAGAAGTAGTATGGTTGTGTCTCAGATGATAGTACGATGTGCCTCGTAAGGTGGAACGACAACTCTGTTGTCCAAGTGGTGTCCTCTGCATACGACGGGTAAAAAGAAAACTGCAAAGTATTGCGTTGGGATAAGACTAGAAATCTGAGATTCCTTGCTCCATTCCGGTTTTGGAACATAACAAAAGTATGGGCGGTGTCGATAAACTTGATTTTCTACTATCTTTATATAGAATTAACATAAAGTCCCCAAAATGGACGTTACGTGTTATCTTTCATTTCCTTGATCTTGATGTGGTAACATCCTGTTTGCCGTACATACCTGATTGCAAAGCATTTGGCTTACCAGTAAACAAGCGACTGACTCTCCTATCATTTAGATTAGAATTATCTCAATCTCTAATATGTTTTGGTATAAATCCACTTGCTACTCCAAAGGGAGGAAGACCAAGAACACTACAAGTGAGACCAGTGAATGACTCTCGTTTTGATGGGATTGGTCACTTTCCTCAGTGGATAGAGAATAGACAACGGTGTAAGATAAATGCATGTTCTGGGAAGTCTTACATAACATGTATAAAATGTACACTTTCGTTGTGTTTGAACAAAGACAGAAACTGTTTTCTCTCTTATCACAATATCAATTTTTATTTCAATTTAGCTTTTCATTTATCTCAGGAAGTATTTAATTTTTATATCAGGAAAGTTTATATCATTTCAATAATGACATAAACTAATGGATTAATTTATTTCTAAATGTAAACATTTATGATCAGAAAATTGTTTGCCTTCATTGTCACTTTGTTCCAAATATGCCATATTCGTCACATGGTCTAACTATCTATATATTTAGAGAATTTAGCTAAAATATGTTTTAATTTGTCATAAACAACTAAAATAACGTAAAAAAATCGTTTATTGCCCCAAAATATAATTCATGAATGAAAGGGTTTTAAATGACCAACTTATTTCTTATATCCGACAGCATAAGACGATACTATCCCCGTAAACCGGTAATATCGCTGCATACTATCGGCTAATAATTTTATTATATTAGCGTTACTACTTTAGTAAACAAACGTGGATATTAGGCGTATTTTTTAAATAGATCAGAAAGGAAATTAAATAGGTTGATAAATTTATTTGGCCGTAATGTTCGCATTCTGACTGTATTAAAGCTAGGGGTATTAAGAGTTGCTGCTCGCTGCTCGGAAACGTTCAATTAACTCTGGCGCGAAGCAACTTTATGAAGTCTGGACGATCAATTAGTCTCAATCATGGTGCCGTAAAACGCTTTGGGATCGAGCGGGAGAAATCAAAATTAAATGTAAAGATTTCTTGACATGGCAAAGAGCCCTTGATCGAGGCGTAATTGGGTTCATGTCTGAGGACAAATGTTTAGCAAGAGTGTTGACGCAAGTGCGTGCGAGAGTTAAATTTAGCACTTTTCTTAAAGAAAGTTTTTTTTTTTTATTCAAGACTAATTCAGACTTACCTATGGTGCCGCAGTATTGAGTTAATTATGGATAAAGCAGGAAATATATCGCTCTGGTGAAGATGATGTTTCTAAGACATAAATTCTCAAAGGCACGCGAGGATATATTCATGTGGTCAATAGAGTAAGCCATTTATTTTATGAAAATTTCCCGCTCTTTCCATTTCCTTACACGGACTTTTAATTAATACACTCTTACGTATGAAACTCTTTCTTTTGCTCAAAAAACTGTTCAAATGTAAATTAAACCATTGTATAAGAACGTAATTTTTAATCTCGCAAACATTTTTGGTATGAAGCTTATCAGAAAATCTACTATCAAAGACAAAGATTTGCAAATATAAAATATAAGAAAATATCCAACCACTACACAGGGTGTATGAATCTAAAGTAAGTCAGGAGAGGTATATTTATATTGCCACCGGAACTTTTAAAAATTTCGACTTCTAAAATTAATTTGGATTCTATAATTATTCTTTTAATAAAATCATTAAACAGGTAAATATCAATGTGCTTAGGAGGAGGGAAGCTATTGCATTGTTAAAATATTCATTATAATTAATGTTATACTCGCTCGGTTGACCACTTTTGTAGTCCTCTAGCCTCTTTGCTAGACATCATCCAGTTACTCCCATGTACAACAAGAGTTCTACATCTAAATGGATATTAATAGCTCTACATGTAACATCAATTTTCCCTTGTTCTACCTAGCATGATTTAATTGTAACTCAGTTCACAGCAGTGTTATACTAAGGTAGAGACATATATTTAAACAAAAAGCACTGCTCTCTACCCTATTTCGGCCATTATATTTATGTTAATTGACCAAAGAAATACTTATAACACTATACATTTTACGTAATATACACCACCAATAGTGAAGGAGAACTGTACAAAAAAAGTTTAGAAATATTATTTTATAATTATCTGTTTCTCCATGCGCTTCCCTTGATTTTTCTTAAATTATTTGACACCGAAACTTTTAAAATTTTATACATTAGCACCAAAAGTTTTTACTCTCTTAATTTCCTTAATAAATGTCTTAAGTTAGCAAATAGGTCTTATTTTCGTGTTGCACCTCTCACTTGTTTTAATAATTAGAATACTCTCGTGCTACAATTTAATCCAGCTTGTGCTACGCTCCTTCATATTTTAAAAACATTTAACCACTTCTATTGTATTTAATTGTGAAAATATTATTTTTATAAAGTCAATTTAAGCTTGAATATTATTTTTTGTTTTGATCTTGTTCAAAACACTTTTTTAACGGTTAAACTTTAGTTTGTGAATAGTCTAGATATATTTGAGCATTAATGTTCTTTCTAAGATTTTCCTTAAAGTTCGAAAAACAGCCCGCAGGGGTTCTTCGTTTATTTGAGGCTTTTATCAAACTTCTTTCAAAAGCGTTCGAAAAAAAAATCATTATCGAATGTTTTGGAAATTTTTGAAACAAAAATAATTACAAATCGTAAAGTTCAGAAAATATATTAAAAGTATGGAAAGGCCTTTTTTGTTTATCTTGAATAAAACAAATTTAACAAGAAAAACAGCTCTGAGAATCATTTATTCCGTATATCAAAAGAATTCCTATAAAAGTTTGTTTTTCTTATCTTTAGTCCTATAAAATAAGCATAAATCTGAAAAAAATAGACTAAAAGTAAATTTTTAGGGGATATGTATGGAAACCTTTTAATTTGGGGGGACTAAAAGTCCATTGCGAGAGCCAAATAAACCGTAGACCACAGACCAAACGAAGGTGGGCCTGTAAAGCACAAGCTGCTCCTGAAAGGAGGAGTAGCGAAGCTATTTCTCTTGTTATTTATATTAATTTTCTAGTTTTCAATCAAAAATGAACAGACCTAAAATTGATACCTTATATTTAATCTAAGTAGTCGTCAAACATCAAATCGTTAGAGAATTTGATTTTATTACAAGTACGTAAAATTAGCATATTCAAGTGTACGAGTAGTACTCGTATGTATGAGAGAAGTGATCTGTGGTTGGTATTGACAATAAACTTTAATAGTCGTAGTCATTTAGGAATTGTGAAGTGAAACAACTTTTGAAGATACAGGACTAATTTAAATGAAGCCGGGGATCTCTGCCTTTAATTTTCGTATAAAGAATCCTTTGAATTAATTAGTTCGTCTGTCTCCTGGAATTCAGAGAATA
The DNA here is from genome assembly GCA_963969495.1 of Ceratothoa steindachneri. Classification (NCBI taxonomy): domain Eukaryota; kingdom Metazoa; phylum Arthropoda; class Malacostraca; order Isopoda; family Cymothoidae; genus Ceratothoa; species Ceratothoa steindachneri. Next base: position 94,519,581 of record OZ018326.1, read on the forward strand.
CCCAAGCCATTTTAGCAAGCCGTGTCCTCAAAGATTTACATATGTGACACAGGCCAGAATCTTGTTGAAATATACAAGGTCTGTCATAATACCATTTCTTTAGCTGAGTTAGTGCCTGACCTGTTATTACCTTTTTATACTTAACCTAGTTTTTAGTGCAATCAAAAATGTGTAAAAGACTTGTTCCATGCATCAAAATGGTTCCACATACAAGGATTTTCTTTGGAAATTTGACCGTCTTCAACTGACCTTAAGTCAAAAAGGGGGGTTTTAACTACTAGACGAACAAAATTGTATACACTTCCCTGATATATTAACTAATTGACCAAAATATTTCTCGATTTTTAGGATTAAAATTTAAATTTGTACAAACAAGGTCTACAGTAAAGCTAAAAATATGGTTAAATTTTTTAACGCTGAAAGATTGCCCTGTGTTAAAATATCTGTCTCGTTAATATTCACATCAGAGGCGCTTTCGCAACAATTCAACCTGGAAAGAATTTCAAGATAAATTGGAAGAGTAAAGTAAATTTACTTCATGAATGGCTTTTCTATCATAATTGTCTAACTAATATAATTTGGCTGCCAAATACTACTTTATCCCACAACGATCTGGATCAGAACATATGATTCACTGGACTGAGGTGCAAAAAAGTCCGAGCTGAGAACAGGCAACCTCCTCATAATTAAGCCCATTTCATAGAAGGAATTGCAAATCAAATACCCGTCAAATAACCCTCGTGGAGCTTCAAACCCATAAAAAATTAACGATAAGTGTTTACCAATTGATGTCGAATCACTGGGTTCAGATAAAAGTGGTTATTAATCCCCTCTAATTTTGTAAACATAAGAGGAATGGAAGCATACTTGAAATCCAAAGACCATTTGGTGGGGTGGGGGGCATATTATACACATGTCATGTATTTTCTAAGAAATTCACGAAAATCAGACTTTTGGAATTTTACAAAATTATCGAAAACTATACCGTTCTTCTTTGGAAGTTACTAGCGGCTAATATCTTTGTTACAATAATTTGGTAATCTTAATGCCTCCAATCTGTCTCTTTGGTCGAAATTCAATAGTAAGAGATATTCAGAAGTTCCCTTATTGAGAACTATTAATTTTCGAAGTAATCTCGAAATATAAATTATTGTACACCCAATGAAACCCACAAATTACACACACTGTCTAGAACCAGCTCTGATAACCAAAAGGTCGCCTGCTCTCACTTCTTCTGATTAAGGACCTCACGACTACAAAACCTTCAATAATTCCCTGACTTACCTTAGGCGAACCTTGACAATTCCATCATTCGAATGAGAATGTAGAACTACATAAGGGTTTCAAATTTCGTTAGAATCGGCTGAATAAATATGATGCTATAATCAAAAGAAAATCATTCCCGAGCTAACCTTAGGAGGACTTAGCAATTATGTTATTCTAAAGAGAATGTAAAACCATATAATTGATTGAAATTCCATTAGAATCGGCCGAATAGTTATGATGTTATCGCCCTCCCCCTAAATTCCAGGGATATTCTTGGGAAGACTTTAGCAATTGTATTATTCAAAAGAGAATGTGAAACAACATAAGGATTTCAAACTTTGTTAAAATCGGCAGAATAGTTATCATGTTTAAGCCAAAACAAAATAATTCCCGAGCTAACTCGGGAGAACTTTGAAAATATATTATTCGAAAGAAAATGTAAAACAATATAAGGGTTTCAAATGTAGTTAGAATCGGCCAAATAGTTATGATATTGTTGCCAAAACAATATAATTCTTGAGCTAAACTTGGGAGGACTTTCAAAAAATATATCATTCGAAAGAGAATGTAAAACAACATAAGGGTTTCAAATTTCGTTAGAATCGGTATAATAGTTACAATGTTATTATAAAAACAACAAAATCAAAGCGGGGACCGACTGACCGACATAATTGGATGTAGTTTGCCATGACTAGAGTTCACGCGACTAAAATTTCAGCCTTTAAATTGCTTAGATCACCAAACTCGCATTTCTCTATTACAAAATTGCTCCAATTATGGCGGTAAAGTGTGAAATAATTTAACTATAAATTGTGAAAATTGATTATTAATCCATGATTTATTTTAGGTTTTTTAACTATTTGACTTAAAATTTCTAAATCTAATTAGAATTATACTTAAATATTCCAAGAAAACAATATCTAAATCTTTTGAGATTCTTTTTAAGGACATATTCTTTGTGGTTAACAAGTAAGAGAAATAAGCGAAAAATTAGTCCTTTGATAAAAAATAATGAATTTATATTTTGCCCTAAAATTGGCGATTAAAATAGAGAATGGAGATCACATATATATGTTGTACTACAAGTTGTAAATGCATTTTCCAAATGGCCGAAAGGAAAATTGAAGAATTTAAAATTTGGAGTGCCGATGATTTGGCACGAACCACATGATCATAGCACTTACTTTTATTTCTCTTTAGTGGTCAATCAGAGTAAGTAATTGATCTTGTAACTTGAATAATGCAGATATATAACGATTACTTTTAGTAGAAAAAATGTCATTAAATGAAGAAAATTAATAAAAATTAATACATATATATTTCTTTTAATTTAAGATAAAATACGGAATATCTGTCAACTATGGAACATTCCAATTTTCTCTCTGCTATCCGCACAGATAACTCGCTCATCCAAAATATCAAAGCCAAAACCAAATGTCGAAATATTATTACCTTGATTCAGAAGATTCTTCAGATGGACTTCTTCAGATGGACATGCACAGGATGATTTATATGAGTCCATAAAAACAGATTCCTCTCTAAGATTCATGACTCAAACTGAGGTTAATGATTTTTTTCGCTCGCCCTCTTCGACAAAACCACAAAAAGCTTCTAGCGTCCCAGCTTAGGGAAAATATTCTTTGCTAAGGATTTTCGATTAGCAAGTTTTAGAAGTTGTTCTGACTATTTAAAGATAATTTTTTAAATGTTGTATAGCTTGTGATTTTGCTAAGACATTCAAAGGTTAAGAAGATCTGGATTTGTCTTATAATCCTATCAAGTGGAGAATTTTCCTTGATACGTGGCTTTATATCAAAAAAGCTTTTATTTTGTACACCTGGAATAATCTTCCATTAATTTACTTTGCTCACTATTTTGCCTTAAAGGAAAATTAAAAAAATATAGCGTATATTCTGGAAAGTATTAAGTATTATGAATACTAGTGGTTAATATGTGTCGACTTAAAAGCTGTCACAATACTACTTGGTCTGCATTCAAGTTTGAATAGAGGTATATTTAATGCATGTGTGATTGTCGTGCTGTATCATAGACATAGATCAGATGAATATATGGGGGAGAAGGGTCTCAACTGGCAAGTGGTATCCATTATTCAACAGCACTTACAGTCACTGCCAGAATATTTTGATTTTTATTACCCAAGTGAAGAAGATCCTAGGCCTGGTAATATATGGATAATAGATCCATTTGTAGCTAACATCGAAGAAAGCAAATTAAGCATGAATGAAAAAGAAAGCCTCATCGATCTATCTGGCGACGACAGTCTCAAAGCTAAATTCCAGTCATCTTTATCAAGACCTCATTTCTGGCTCTCTGTAAAAAATGAATACCCATCACTGAGCGAGGAAGCAATGAATATTTTGATTCAATTTTCAACAACATATTCATGCGAAAAGACATTTTCATCATAACAGCAATTAAAACTCGGTACCGCTCTCGGCTTGAAATAGACGCAGCTCTCCGTCTTTCAGTGACGTCATTGAAGCCGAATCTCCACATACTGATGTCAAATAAACAGCAACAACCATCACACTTAAAATGGGTAATATTTAACTAAACTTCGGGGTTTTTTTGGAATAACTACTATATAACTTTTTTACATTTAATATGTGTATTTCGTATTAAAAAAATAAAACTTTTATGATTAATATTGTATAAATATATTCACAGTAACTTTTAATCTAAATTCATATTAGTGGTCCGCCAAATAAAAAATTATACAGTTAGTAGTCCATTAAGTTCTAAAGGTGGGCGACCGCTGCTCTAGCAGAACATTAAACTCTCTCTGAATGTTTAACTTGGAACGGGGCAATAATTGATTTGCATAAAATCATCCTTGAACGAAGAACCAATAAAGAAAATAACATTACCCCGTCTTCAGATAAAATTATAACTCCTAAAAAATTGTAACTAAGCCTAGAAGCATAATCAACTATCTTTCTGATATCTTAAAGGCAAATTTCCAAAGCTTAGAGAAGCGACAATAAAAGAAGGAATCTTTCTCGTCCCTCTATTTCAAATCACAGTAAACAATGATTTTAAATGTACTATAAATGAGTTGTAATTGGAGGTTAGAAAAATTTAGGCCACGTGTACTGAGTTGCTTATAAACGCAAAGTTGGAGACCCCAAAACACTTGTCAAAAACATTATTAATGCATATGAGTCTTAAGGCTGCAATATTGTCCCTAGAATTACTTTGCTTCATTCTCCCGTTGTCCTATTTTCAAAAGAATGAACAGAATTCAGAGATAAACCAGCTGAAAAATTTGGCTAATACATCGCTACTTATGAAACAGATATATGTTCAACTGGTGCCTGAGCGATGTTATCTGAAGTCATCTATTATCTCCAGAAATATAGGACAGATCTTTCTCTTGTTTTTCAAATTATTCAAATAGACATTTAAATGAAGCTTACCGATACACACATTTACGATATTTATACAGCACTTTAATATTTTATTAATATGTGACTCGCAATTTAAAAAATAATTGAAATTATTTTGCCAAAAAGTAGTCTTTTCGTGATCTAGGTGAGAAATTCCAAGACATTAATTTTTAATTGTTTTTACTAGGTAAAAACCATTTAGAGTAGTACACATAACGAGTTAATAAAATATAAAAAAGCGAAATATAAAAACATTTCAAGCTTATTTTGAGGTACTTATAATCCTTTGACGATAGTTTAATTTTGATATTTAGGTATTTTTTCGATTTCAAGAAAGGTCAATAACCTTAGACCCTTAGTTCGGATACTCGACCGTCTGCAGGAAAGTATCGATTATTTACTGATCCTTCGAAACTGAGTTTCTCCTTGCATTTCGAATGCTGTTAGAGACAGATTTTCGAACGTGATTCAACGATATTGTGCGCAACCACCTGAAAATTCTTGCCAGGCCAGGGAAAATCAAGATGGGAAACTATTCTCAGACAGGATTTGAACCCATCTAGATATACCAAATTTTAAAGGATCGTAAACAATAGATTCTACCTCGTAAGAGAACTAGTCTTCTACCTAGTAACTATTGCTTTGTATGTAGCTTTTGAGCGTAAATTATTCAAGAATAAGCTACCAATATGAACAAGTTTAAGTTCATTATCAAAATATCTTTGTTTAATCTTACGAACTAAGGTTCCCTTTGCAACGATGCTTTCACAGCCTCGTCCGAAATACCCGTTCTATCTATAATCCGCCACAGTATTCTTTTGCACTATTTTAGTTTGGTCAAATTGTACAAAATAGCTTCTCCTTTGCACCGATAACAAACTTGAGTGCTTCTGCAGCAGCAAATCCACTGGAAAACGCTACGCAAATGGTCATATTAAATCACGGTAGCTTTGTTTAGAGATAAGCTTTTATCAATATTTGCATTTGAGCGCATAATTATGCCGTTATTGAGGGTCTGAATTATCTTGATTCTCAGTTGAGATGAATAATTTAATATTAATTAAGTAAAATATATTAAGAGAGGAATTGGAGCGAATGCCTAATCGGTCTAGCAAAGTTTATGATGAGAGATTGGTTCCTGCCCCAAATTATGATGAAGGAATTACGAGGAAGCGGAATATTTCCAGTTAACCAATGCAAATGCGCTTAAAATGAAGAAAGAACGAACTCAAAGGGTTTTGAAAATAGAGGCAAAACTATTTATCCTAGTAAACTATAGAACAAGGGCAAATTGGGTAGTAAATCAGGTTTTCTATCCATGAAAACCTATGTTGCTTTAAAACTCTCTTAGCTTTGCCTCCATTAGTAGCCAAAATGATTTCTGTTTTGACCAAAAAATAAAAGTGATGTCTTTTGAATAATATCTTTTGAACGCCTCGGATCGATACTATGTTTACAGTCGTCGGTATAATACAGATAATTATATTGAAGATACCCTATGTTTTTATGCTCTTCTATTATAGTTTATCGTCTAATTCATAGGTAATTCACCCAAATACTCTCTTTAAACTGACGATAGTAATGGGCAATCAAGGACATTTTAGAACGAGTGAACAACAGAAGAGAGTGTAAAAGCACAAATACAAAAGAGTAGAAAGAGCTTAAAAAAGAGACCGATAAAAATGTTTTAGAGCAAAAGAAGAGTATCTCAATAAACACTGTGAGGAGGTAGATGAAATAAAGAGTATAAATAATGCTAGAGTATATTATTAAAAGGAAAAGCTAATAGGATACAAAAGCTATAAATGTATTAGTGCCATAAAACTGGAACTTGAAGATGCAATACCAGAAAAAACTTTGAAATCTAAAATCTGAATTGCCCGGATATAACTAAATATAAAGGAGGAAGCTTAATACGAGAACTTAAAGGTAAAAAGGAAGAAGATCAAGAATAAGATTAAGGTCGAGATGCTGTAGCCACTGAGAGAGTATGCTAACAGGAAACTGGCGAATAAAATTCTCCCCCTAATTAGCGTGTGTATAATCATAACAATATCCAAGAAACCTGTTACGCTTGAGTGCGTAAGACAGAACTTTAAACAATTAATCAATTGCCAAAATAATTTTAGGGATTATATTAAAAAAATAAGGAATAATATAAATGCATAAATAACAAATATCAATATACTATAGTATAAAAAAGCGGAAAAGTAAAGGGAATACTATAATTATGGTGAGGATAATGGCATAAAGGCTTAAATATATTTATATATATATATATATATTGTCGCCAAATGATCCCGACATATATGTCCCTTTACTCAATATTGTGGACGCTCAAGTTCAAACGGGTGACCTTGTCTCTACTTTGGTTACGACAGAATTGGAAGATAGAAGTTTGAAGGGGAGGGGGGGGGGGGAGTGCGAAGGATTTAAATTCAAAAGAGTGAGTGCAGTTGGCCGATATTAAATAATGAAGGACCTGTCTATGAGGCCGGAGCCTCATAGATAGTCTCTCGAATATCTCTTTTTTCTCGTATATAGTACAGAAGGACCTTTCCGGATAAAGCAAGAGATCCACCTTGTATTTTAAACTGATAGAGTGAAGACATGATGGTCGCGAATTTGAATTAAACTTTTTAAATAAAAACGTAACGGGATTGTCGACCCAAATTAATTCAATATACACACGGCTCAATTAATAATTTCTGTCTGAGCACTCTGAAGCACCCGAATTAACGCAAGAGTCCTTAATTTGCTCACAACACCGAGAACAAAACTACACTGCGTTTTTCTCTATATGAAAGGGTAAAATTCCGCTGTGGGGAATAAATGAGAATCACGCTTTTAAAACTTACACACAGTATGTATAAAGGCGGGTACACACAACAAATAGGAAAAATAGTATAGTTTGCAAGAATATTTCTGCCTACCTTCTCAATTGCCAAGCCTTCAGCTTCAAAACCTTTAAAAGACCTTAAAAGTAACCTTTTAAACACTATATAAACCTGACACCAGTTAATATATATATATATATATATATAGTACCCTCATGGTCAAACGGATGACCTTGACTCAACTCTGGTCACGGCAGAGATGGTGATAGAAGTGTGGGGGAGTGGGGACGAGTGCGAAGGATTTAAATTTAAACGACTCAGTGCATTTTCCCGATATTAACTAATGAGGCTCTGGCTATGAGGCTTATGAAAAAGTAGGTACAAAAATAAACTATAATATATGCACAATAAATATATTAAATGAAATAATGGCAATATATACTCTACGTATACAAGAACAAAACGTATCAGAGCTACTCAGAGCGGGTTCTACGGAGGAGGGGGTAAGGTGAGAGGCGATATGAGCCTCTGTACATGCATACACCTGGCCGGACAGACACAGATGATTTGTCTCAGCCTGGCTTGGGTTCGATGCTTTAAGAGATTAAATGGGCGATCTGATGGATATTCAATGGGCTTCAATTACGGGGAGTTTAACCTCTAGTAGTAACAATAACTGGAGGGAGTATTCTTGCCAAAGGAAATGTACCGAAACCAAGGATGGGTCAATTGACTGGGGCTCAAGTCCTTCGGCATAATTCTAGCCTTCGGCTCGTCGAGAATGACGTGTTTCGTTGTAAAAGGCAGGCCAATAATGTAGATACCCTATTGGGACCAACAATATATAGGGACCAGCCAGATTCGTTACTGCCTCCACCAAGGAGGGGGAGGCGTGTGGAAATTTTTCCACGAACCAACACGGTTTTTGAGGGATGGGAAGTACTCCTGTGGGAGTTTCTTGATAACACGCTGGGAGACGACAAAGCAGTTCGATATTTTGACTGTTCTCACGGTCCTCGCTCACGTGGACTGACTTTGAGCCTGACCTCGTGGTTTCGACGGGCCACATGGCCGCAAGGAGCCTTTATTCTCGACATATAGGTTCAGGGGAGTTTAAAGTCATTAAATCTAGGCGAGTGCGTAATTATTGGTCGGGGAGTTCTTTAAATGTCAAGTTTCATTCATGATTATTGAAAGATTAAAACAACAAATAAAGGTTTAATTACAACAAAAACCAGATATATATGTAAATATACACATAGGGATAAATTGATAAATAATGTCGGTTTCAAAGGAAATACTAACTCATGACTAAAGTGATAATCAGGGAATAAATGCTTAACTCGGTCAGAAAGGAAAATAATGACAAAAAGGGACAATCTTCGGTACAGGTGAAACAAAGCTCTGATTCTTACGGGGTGAGATAATCTTGCGGCACGGACGAAGTAATCTCAACGGCGGGATTGGATTACCTCGGGCACGAGTAAGGTAATCTTGACTACTGTGCGAATTATTCTTGAAAGGTGAGGCTAGATATTCTTAAACACGTGGCGAGATGCTCTTGGATGCGATAATATTTAATCTCGAACAAGGGGGCGATTTAATCTTGAAAACGGGATGAGATGAGTGGGTTGCACAATTCTCCGACAAAAATTGCGCTTTGCGAATTTCCTATTGACTGTTGCCAAGATTCACGGCAATTAGTCTAGCTTACTTGAAACAAGGGGTGTGTATCTTCGCGAAAAGCGGGCGGTACTTTCTCTCGAGTAACGGGAGACCTGAGATTAAATACTCCGTTGGCTTGCTCGCTCTAAGGTCTCCAGGGCATAGCAGTCACGGCTGAACATAGTGGCGCAGTTCTTCGTCTACCAAGACGAGATATGGCCTTAGGAAATCGCTAATTCTTTTGGCGACCTTGGCCTCAAGGCATAGAGGTTAGCTGGAGACTCGTGTCTGTGGGGGATTAGTATGTACGCGTGGCATGGGGTTCTCAGTTAAGGCGTCACAGCTGGGGATCGGCCGGCTTAAGTAAACACAGCTCTGGACAGTTGGGTTGGCTGTTCCCACGCGAGAATTTCTTTGCTTCCGTGCTTTTTGGAATCCTGCTTAAGGCCACGTGGGCTCTGCTCGAAGGAGAGGGGGGATCAAGGTGGTCATTTGAGGTCGTCCTCTCATAAATATATATATATGTTTCAGTGAATATAAAAGCATTCGATACTTTAAGGCATGAATAAATAATTTGCGATTAATTGATCTACAAAATTAGAAGTATATTAGAAGAACCTGAAATTTGCACTTGTAATAAAAGTCTCCATTTGGAATAGTCCAGGAAAGATATGAGTAGATGGACGTAACAAATGTATAAGACAGGGAGACATCTTCTCAAATGACTTATTATTGCAATACACCGATATATTCCTACAAAAAATTGAAGCACTAGAAGAAATGGAGTATGTTGGCATAATTTAGGCACCATAAGCTATACTTACGATATTGTCCTAGTGGCGGTATCTTCTTTGAACTAGAATTAACGCTGGTTGATGTGGTGGGAAAGTGAGAGTTCTGAAAGTAAAACCAAGAAAAGTTGGTTATTACTAAGAAAACGAAGTACCACTCTGCGATATCTCCATCAGAAACTAAGAAAGTCATCAACTAAAGAAATGCATTTAAATGGGAAGTGAAGAAGTGAAGCATCAGATGATAGACTATGCTCAATTGAAATTTAGAGAAGAACTCCAACGTCAAAAGGGACCTGGTCACAAGATGACAAACGTTTTACCTAACTGGAGGCAAAGCACCCAACGAGGATATAGATTAGTAAAGGTGGACTTTTAGGTGATATCGATTTACGGATAAGATACTAAAGAATAAATACTAAAGAAATAAGAATGCAGGAAATGGTAAATATTATCCTGAAAACTAAAATAGCAGACACAAGAGCGGAGGGAGAAAAAGATAACAAGTTATTGGCGGGCTTGTGAGAGAGTGTGGTGGTTATTGCTGAGCAAAAATGGTTCCTAGAAGCAACTAAATAGGATGAGAGTTCTGAATGCAATAATATATGCTGATAGTGTGACCTTTTATAATTATCTATATAGAATTAAAGATATGATTAAAAGGTCGTGAGTAAATTGAATTGATTACCACGAGTAAGGTGTGAAAATGTTATCTTCAAACCAATAACTTTCAAATATAAAAAAACATTCTGGGAATCAAGCTTACATGATAGGCTAAATATGAAAGTTCGGTGGAGGAATAGGTTTATTGCAACAAACTCTCCAAAACAAGATTTTTTATATTGAGAAAATTTAAATCTAATAATTAGGGAACAAGGCGACCGTCCAAATTAGATTTTTACCGTATATTTAAGACAAAACTGTAACCTACCCAAAAATGATATTTAATGACGTACAACTTGCCTATCAATGGAAGCCATTAAGTGAAATATCTCGCAATCGTTTTGTCAGACCAAAATAGTTTTTACCTCTTTGGGACGCGCATCCTCCCCTATACACTTTGGGCTTACCTTACATATGGATGGTCATAAAAAGCTGGAAGCTTTTAGGTGTAGCTTTTAGCCTTCTTTTGGGTGGTTCATGTTATAAAGCACTTACCACAGGACCGTCGCTACGATGGCTTCTACTAGCACTCCTGTTGTAGCAGCAATAGTGATGAATACTTATGATTCTCATAAAAATGAGACACGAGGAAAGATGGTCGCGAAAATAAGCGAAACGCATTAATTGGAATATCATGTAAACAAATTTTCGGATGAAATTAACTTTGATATCATTTGTTTTCGAATTATTTACCTTATACTATGGGCTATTCAGCACGAATAAACATATCTGAGGAACTCTAAACAAATAAATCTCTTTGTAGATCCTAGGGGAGAGACGTTTCTTTTATATTAGAAAAGTCGTAAATTAGGGGGTCGTTTTACGACAATGAGCTGGAATTTTTAAGTTTTTATATATTATTTCCTTTTGACTTTCCTTCTAATATAGCGTATTTTGTCAGATTACCTGTTCACGTTAACTGGAGAAACCTTCTAACTGGTACTTGTGGTGCGGAATTATTAAGTGCAAGCTTTTCCTTAAAACCACATCTTGTTGTCCTGGATAATTGCGTACCAGGTTGCCTACTACCGTTTTCATTTATTAGCTGTAATTTTTCACATTCCTGTTCTTATCTCTTGATTTTGCCTACTGCGAAACTTTAGTTGGGGTTTCAGATTATCTTTATTTGAGATTTTTTGATTTTTGAGTTTGTTTGGCACCAAATTATTATATGTAGCCTTTTTCCATAGAAAACCACATTGTTTTCCGTTGAACTCCGGATCCTGATTAAAACCTCTCAGTTGTCCCCCTAAACTGACATTTCGATGTATGTAGATTGTAAAGTTTACGTTGCTTCATGAGGTTAAACTGTGTGTTTCCTGGAAGTCAAATTTCATAATAAAAGGCTTGTCCTTTACTCATCTAATGTATTTTGTAGTGGATGTTGTCTTAACCTGTTGCAAATGCCACCGAGGGCATAAGTTGCCATAATTACCTTTAAACCTAATACTATGTTATGTTATAAAACAACACAAATTGATTGAACAAGCAAAAAACACAAACCACTAAGCCCCCAAACAACCCAAACAAATATAAAACAAAATAAAGCAAGAAGAAGAAGGAAGCATGCCCAGGTGTCAGGGTAGGGGTGGATTCCCGCCACCCACCAGCGAAGGAGTTTACGACCAACACCAAAACAAGTAAAATAAAATGTAAGAAGCTTTAGAGCTTAAAGGATTCGGAGAAAACAGTGCCTGCTATTTTTGCCTCTCCTGCATCTACTCCTGCTGTGACTACAGTGGCGGCTACTTTGTAAAGTAATGACGTTGTTACCGATGCAGCTTATGCGTATGCAACTGATGATGTAACAGCTTAAGCTAATGATTCTCTTTTAACTGTGATATTGGTAGTAAAAGCAACTCCGAATTTTGTATTCATTTTAAATTAAATCTGATTATTTACATATTTTTATTTACTCGATCTTACTAGTAAAAGCAGAAGGAAGAGGTGGAGGTGAAGGAGCATAATCTGTTCTTTATACTGCACTTGCGACTGCTGAGGAAGTAGCATTTACAGTAACAGCTGCATTGGCAGGTAAAGAAGGAGAATAAGGTGGAGATGGAAGAACAGAATTTGTTGCTTTTACTACCAATATCAAGAAAAATAGATAATAAGAGCACGGGAGATAAAAGGGTGTATTGTTCCTGCACCAAGAGGAGATAGAGAGAATTTGTAAACTAACAGCTTAGTTCCATTCTTTTCCTACTACTTCTGTTCGTCTAATGCTCGTGCAGCTCCCTATTACTAATAACCCCTTTTGGCGGAGCAAACATATCAATTTTGCTGAAATGTCGATGTAGAGAAATGGCTACATTAAGCATCCTGTAGGAGTATAGGTACATTCAACCCCCCCCCCCCCTTCCCTTCATGAGGAGAAGCGTGGGAAAGGTAGCCGGCGAAAATGCTTCCCATGTGTGATCTCCCCGCCGCTGTGGGCAGTTGGAGCTAACATATGTTTGAAGGCGACCACCTAAGGTCCTTAAACGACGCTCTAACGATCGAATTACCTACGAGACCCATAAACCCGTGGTTATGGAAAAAAAAGCGGTGCGAGTCAGAAGGCACGCCAAGTAGCGGTGCGGTTGCGAGCCTATAATTTGCGAGCTGACTTGGGCACCCCAGTGCTACCTCAGGAATTCTCGCTCTCCCCAGATGCTAACTCACCATTCGCTCCCCCCCCCCCTTTGCATCTGTGGCCTGGTCACTTCCATCTTTAGATGGGGCGGCAATCCGCCTATAAATAAGCCCCGCAAAGAAAGAGAAAGGGATTAGCTGAAGTCGATACGCCAGAATAGGATTAGGTCGTGAAGATCGATCCATCAGCCAGACAAGAAAATCATTAGAAGTCGATTCGCCAGTAGGAAGATTAGTTCGTAAAGATCGATCCTTCAGCCATACAAGACTATTTCCGTGAGAAACGATAGGATCAGATTGAGAAAATCGATCCCCCCCCTTTCAGGGCCGTATTAACCTAAATAGTCAAGTTTTATATCGGTGCCATACCGAAGAAGCCTTTTCCGTCTGCAAAGAAGTCTGACTGAAGAAAAGCAAAGCCGCTCACACTCGAGTGATTCTCACATCTCAAGCACCGTAAGAGTGAGAGGAGAAGAACCCTGCCCCAACGAGCTCCCGTTTTTAATTATGTTGAAGAATCAGCCCCCGTCACAGGCGACGAAAATTGAAGCAGCGACCACCACACTTCAAAGCGAGAGATAAGTCCTCCTTTGACATCCGACAATCCCTAATACCTGCCTGTAAGTAACAATAACATTTATATCACTATTGCGATAGTAGAAGTTTAGTACGTCCCACGTTTTAAAGGAGAGTAGAAACCATTATTCTTGAACCTAGGTCATATGTGTTTGTTGATGACAGTACGTTAATTTAATGTTTTATGCTAATCAAATAGGGTCGTGATAAAAATACTAATTGGCAATTGGTATGTTTATTGCAAGCCTACTTGTTTATGTTTTGTCATTGAAAATTCTTTGAGGCCAAATATAGAAATGTGTTTACTGTTGGTTTGTAATATTTAATTTAAAATACATGTTTATTTTGGTAGATTCTGGTGTTTCCTCTTATCCTTATGTGTTTAAAAATAGCTCTTCCTTAAGGACTAAACCACTAAAATAGCACTCTTAGAACAAAGCCTACTTCATCAGAGAAGTAACTCACACCCCTTAAAGCATACCGCTACTAAAAGGGTGTCAAAGAGTAGAGGGATCAAAACAAAGGGTCATTCTACGACATATTATAAAAGTGGTGTCAGGTCTAGAGGTTTTATATTAGAAAGAACCCAGCAGTGTCTATTTAAGGAAGAGCTAACACATAAAAGGAACACCAGGAATAATAGAATATTTGACGAGTGGGAAATTGGTAAAGTTAGAGGTGGATACCATCTAAAGGAAATTGTTAGGCCAAGTGGTAAGTTTCAGTGGTGAAATAGGTCAGGCTTGATTAAAAACAAGGTAGATGACTGACATAGGCACGATGGCATTGTTTGACCTTTATCGGAAGCAAGGTCAAAGCCTCGGACTGCAAGGAACCGATCTGAGTTCGTTTATTCAGGAGAAAGAGAGAAACGAAAGAGAGTTTATTCAGGAGAAAGAGAGAAACGAAAGAGAAAAAAGAAGAGAAAAGACGAAAATGGAAGCTGATGAAAGAGAGAAGATAAGGGCCCACGAAAGACCTCTTAGTAAAGACCAGTTAGAGGTGCAGTCAGTGTCATCTAGAACAGGAGTGTCACCAGCGGCCAGCATGAAACTCCCGGAGTACAAGGACGAAGAAGATTTATGCTCATATCTCTCCCATTTTGAGAAAATATTTGAAGTCAATAATTGGGACCTAGAAGAAGATGGGTTTGCCAGACTGTTACCGCTACTCAATCGTAGGATGAGAGAGATATTCGTATCTTTACCCTCAGAAGCGACTGTCGACTATTCCACTCTCAAAGCCGAACTTCTCTCAGCAACAAACCTTAACCCGGAAGAATATAGGATGAAGTTCAGGCAGTCTCGTATAAGACCTGGACAAACATACAAACATTTTGGCTTTGAGCTTCGTCGAAGCCTACAGTTTTGGATGGAGTCAGAAGGGGTAGAGAACGAAGTCGCTGCGGTCGTCGACTTCATGCTTAGAGATCAGTTACTAAGTACACTACCCCAGGAAATTCGTGCATTCGTTAAGGACCGAAAAGCTTCTACCTTCAACGAGGGCCTGGACGAGGCTGACCTCCACGCGGTAAATCATCGGTTATATCCTAGGGAGTACAAGAAAGAGAAGGCTCCCTTCCCAAAGAAAAATGGGTCGCCACCCAGGCATTTACAGAAGAAGCCCTTCAAGTTCTCAGCAGCAAAAGGAACATATAAACCAAATTTTAGAGGAGAAAAAAATCAAAAAGAAGTTAGGATTCCACAAGGATCATACCCTAATACCGGCACGTATCCCAGGAAGCCCGTCACTTGTTAGACCTGCAGGATAATAGGTCACCTGAGTTTCCAGTGCCCACAGAACTCCCGACTGAGGGAGACCTCGAGACAACAGGTGCAAAACCTGACTGCCGCGATCCCAGCAGGACAAGCTGATTTGTCCTACGTCCCCGCGCCAACATCCGAAGGGCCCCAGCAACAGGTAAACTTTCTATTCAACAAAAGTTCGCCAGACGGCCTACAATTTGAAGAGGGCACTGTTAATGGGTGCCGAGTATCCACTTTAGTCAGAGACACCGGATGTACGTGCATAGTGGTATCGGACAAGTTGCTGCCCCCAGTAAACCCTGACCATAAGAAATTCGCAATCGTCCACGACTTTTTAGGACGCGACAATCGATTCCCCGTCGTGAGATGTCATATACAATGCAGATATTTCACCGGTTGGACGGACGTGGTAGTAGCCTCGATTAAGTTCTGCGCAGTACTAATCGGACAAAACCCCCTAATTCCCCAGCAAGAAGTGGCTCAACAAGTAGTCACCCGGGCACAAGAAGCCCAGAGGAAAGAGCAACCTGCTAAGTTGACCCCGAGGATTACCCTCGAATACAATGGGTTCAAATTGACTTCCTTCGCCAGTGCTCAGAAGAAATGCCCCACTCTTAAACCTCTATGGGAGAAAGCTATTAAAGGTGAAATTCTCCAAGTGAAAGGAAAGAAGCCTATCCAGTATATCGTAGAAGACTCACTTCTCTACCGTACTATCAGCGAGGAGGATAAGGAGAACAAGAAAGCACTGTGTGTACCTCAAGAATACACGCAAAGAATTTTAAATACCGCGCATGATGGAATATTAGCCGGACACTTTGGGCACAACAAAACGGCGCAGCAGATATTCCGACACTTTTATTGGCCCCAGGCCGCCAGGGAAATTGTGGCCTATTGCCGATCATGCGACGTGTGTCAGAAGGATCCCTCCAGAGGACGGGTACTTCCCGCTCCCTTACAAAAGGTGCCCGTTATAACCGAACCATTCTTTCGAGTGGCTATTGATTTGGTGGGACCAATTCACCTCCCTTCAAGTGGAGGACACTCCTACATCCTCACCCTAGTGGATTGTGCCACCCGGTTCCCAGATGCCGTGGCCCTACGGAAGATTGACACTATTTCCTGCGCGAAAGCATTAATTTTAATTTTTGCACGAGTAGGCCTGCCTAAAGAAATTCTATCTGATAGAGGGCGCCAATTCACCTCAGAATTAATGGAGTATTTTAACAAACTACTGTTAGTCAAGCCAATTTTTACGAGTCCATTTCATCCATGCGCTAACGGAATCTGCGAGAAATTAAACGGGACTCTCAAAAATATATTGAAGAAGTTGTGTCAAAACAACCCTACACAGTGGCACAGATACCTGCCTGCAGCCCTTTTCGCCTGCCGAGAAATACCTCATCGGACGATGGGATTCTCGCCCTTTGAGCTATTATACGGGAGAAATGTGCGAGGTCCTATGAGTATTCTTAAGGAATTATTTTCCAACGCGATGCTCGAGCAAGAAATCAAATCGTCTTACGCCTACGTGATGGATATGCGCGAGCGCCTAGAATACTGCTCTGGCTTAGCTCGAGAGAAGGCCGAGAAAAATTTAGCCAAATACCGGGACTATTTCGATATGAAAGCAAAGGCTCGAAAATTAAAGGCAGGAGATGAAGTCTTATTATTACTCCCGACCGAAAATAATAAGTTATGGGCCCAGTGGAAGGGACCGTTTGAAGTAATCGAGGCACGGGGTCCAGTCGATCACTTGATAGATACCCCAACAGGGCGAAGAACCTATCACATAAACATGCTAAAAAAAATATCACCGCCGCGCGTGCATAAAGAATATTACCCTTCTAGACGAAGAAGAACCGATGGATGCCGTTTACCCGGGTACGCCCCTGCAAGTCATACACACCGTGTGTGTGGAACAAGACGAGGAATACGAACTTCCCTCGCTGTCACCTACCCCGGAAGACCCTCGGGTGGATTTAAAGATAAATCCCCACTTAGAAATTCAACAAAAAGCGGAAATGTTGAACTTGCTCATGGAATTCCCAGAAGTCATTTCTGAAAACCCCGGATGTGCCAAGGATTTTATCCATGAAATAAAACTAAAAACTAATTCAGTGGTTCGGAACAAACCATATCCTTTACCGATCCACCTACGAGAAGCCTTCAATAAGGAAGTCCGGAATTTACTAAAATTGGGAATTTTAGAGCCATCGGAGTCCGATTATTGCTCCCCCATAGTAATGGTTAAGAAACCTGATCAATCATTTTGGATGTGCGTGGACTTCCGAAAATTGAATTCAGTGACCTTTTTCGACGCCGAGCCCATCCCACTAATAGATCAAAATCTCCATTTATTTGAAGACGCTAAATTCATCACCGAATTGGATTTGTGTAAAGCGTACTATCAAATACCGCTCGCTAAGGAGTCCAAAAAACTGACGGCGTTTGCGACCGAGAGAGGTCTGTTACAGTTTACCAGGCTACTCTTCGGACTACTTACAGCCGGTAGCAATTATAATAGGATGATGAGGCGAATTATCGCTGGACTAAGTGACGTGTCGTTTTACTTCGACAACGTGTACGTAGCTACCCGTACATGGGAGTCACACTTACACGCCTTACGCTCATTGCTGGAGAAATTGAAGGAGCAAGGTCTAACCGCCGGGCCGACCAAGTGTTATTTTGCCTACGAATCCATTGACTACCTGGGATTCAAAATAGGACAAAAACACTTGACTACCCAACAAGAAAAAGTGGACGCCATAGTCAAGATGCCCCGGCCGAAAACAAAGAAACAACTCCGATCGTTTATGGGAGCGGCCTCGTTCTATAGGCGCTTTGTACCACACTTTGCTTCCATTGCGGCCCCACTTAATGATTTGTTAAAAAAAGAGAGCGTCAGACCCTGTCACGTGGAACCCCCATGCAATAACTCAGTTGGAGGTTCTAAAAGGAAAACTCGTAACTGCGCCCATTCTTCGCTTGCCAAATCCCAACAAGATCTTCGGCCTTCGCACGGACGCTAGTCGGGACGGGTTAAGCGGAGTATTGCTTCAATACGAAGATGACGAAACAGCCTCTCCCATAGCTTATGTCAGTATGAAACTGTTGAGAAGAGAAAAAGCCTACGCTACTATAGAAATCGAAGCTTTGGCCATAATATGGTCCATAGGTAAATTCAAATATTATCTAATAGGGCGCGAGTTGAAGTTGGAATGCGACCATAAACCGTTGTCATACTTAGGTAAAAATAAGTGTAAGAATGGAAGACTCCTGAAAAGGAGTTTACTTTTGATGGAGTACCAGTACTCCATTCACTATATAAAAGGGTCCAACAATTGTATGGCCGACTCGTTAAGTCGGAACCCTGTCGACGATTGAGGAGCAGCCCCACTATTGTATTATAGCAAAGTTAAGTGTAAATCAGTAGAATTGTAAGTAAGTAGGGGCGAGTAACCCCCTAGTGGTAGGTAAGAAAATCCTAAGTTGGCACAGTAATATAGGAATTAATGTAAGGTCAGGTGAAATGTTATCGAGGCATTCCCGAGTGAACTAGAATTTATTGTATAATATATTGTTCCGTAAGTTACCCATGTATATTATTGGAAGCGTCGGATTGGAACCCCATCCCCCCCGTTATTTTCTTAAGGATGGAGGTAAATGTGGAGAAATGGCTACATTAAGCATCCTGTAGGAGTATAGGTACATTCAAGCCCCCCCCCCCTTCATGAGGAGAAGCGTGGGAAAGGTAGCCGGCGAAAATGCTTACCATGTGTGATCTCCCCGCCGCTGTGGGCAGTTGGAGCTAACATATGTTTGAAGGCGACCACCTAAGGTCCTTAAACGACGCTCTAACGATCGAATTACCTACGAGACCCATAAACCCGTGGTTATGGAAAAAAAAGCGGTGCAAGTCAGAAGGCACGCCAAGTAGCGGTGCGGTTGCGAGCCTATAATTTTTTGCGAGCTGACTTGGGCACCCCAGTGCCACCTCAGGAATTCTCGCTCTCCCCAGATGCTAACTCACCATTCGCTCCTCCCCCCCTTTGCATCTGTGGCCTGGTCACTTCCCCCTTTAGATGGGGGGGCAATCCGCCTATAAATAAGCCCCGCAAAGAAAGAGAAAGGGATTAGCTGAAGTCGATACGCCAGAATAGGATTAGGTCGTGAAGATCGATCCATCGGCCAGACAAGAAGATTATTAGAAGTCGATTCGCCAGTAGGAAGATTAGTTCGTAAAGATCGATCCTTCAGCCATACAAGACTATTTCCGTGAGAAACGATAGGATCAGATTGAGAAAATCGATCCCCCCTTTCAGGGCCGTATTAACCTAAATAGTCAAGTTTTTTTTCGGTGCCATACCGAAGAAGCCTTTTCCGTCTGCAAAGAAGTCCGACTGAAGAAAAGCAAAGCCACTCACACTCGAATGATTCTCACATCTCAAGCACCGTAAAAGTGAGAGGAGAAGAACCCTGCCCCAACGAGCTCCCGTTCTTTAATTACGTTGAAGAATCAGCCCCCGTCACAGGCGACGAAAATTGAAGCAGCGACCACCACACTTCAAAGCGAGAGATAAGTCCTTCAGCGACATCCGACAATCCCTAATACCTGCCTGTAAGTAACAATAACATTTATATCACTATTGCGATAGTAGAAGTTTAGTACGTCCTACGTTTTAAAGGAGAGTAGAAACCATTATTCTTGAACCTAGGTCATATGTGTTTGTAGATGACAGTACGTTAATTTAATGTTTTATGCTAATCAAATAGGGCCGTGATAAAAATACTAATTGGCAATTGGTATGTTTATTGCAAGCCTACTTGTTTATGTTTTGTCATTGAAAATTCTTTGAGGCCAAATATAGAAATGTGTTTACTGTTGGTTTGTAATATTTAATTTAAAATACATGTTTATTTTGGTAGATTCTGGTGTTTCCTCTTATCCTTATGTGTTTAAAAATAGCTCTTCCTTAAGGACTAAACCACTAAAATAGCACTCTTAGAACAAAGCCTACTTCATCAGAGAAGTAACTCACACCCCTTAAAGCATACCGCTACTAAAAGGGTGTCAAAGAGTAGAGGGATCAAAACAAAGGGTCATTCTACGACAGTCGAAAATATTTTATCTTTCTGCTATTCCTCGAGCAGAACTTCTGCTTATGTTTTTAGCCCTGCTACGGCTCTTTATGTTATTGATCCTTCTTTTATTAGTGCTTTATTTACTCTTCCTGATTCTGATTAGGTAGCCGCAGTAGAGACAGAATCACTTAATAAGCCAGCTTCTGCTTATGATGCTCCACCAGCCACTGATGATACTGGCCCTCCTGCGCTGGTTTTTGTGCTGTGCGATGAGACAGAAACACGCTACAAGCACAAGATAAGTGAAGATTCTTATTATTATACTTCTCCATCTACTCATATTGGTCTTGCTAGTAATGTCTAGTAAATAAAAAATCGAAATGATAAGATTTAATATATAATTTTAAATTAGTGTGTTTTTAAGTATCATTGAAACAGGCTGTATATGGCTTCATGTCAATTACATTTCATTATTATACAGATTTAGAACTACTTTAATTAGTAAAATCTCCCCCAAATTATATCACAAATACTTTTTCCCTAAAGAACCATTTAATTTTTACCATGCCATTTTTGTGTAGTTAAGCGCATGTGTGAATTAACCCTTTGACAGAGCTAAATGGATAATAGAGGCTTGTAGACATATAATAAGATGCTCTATGTTCTTCGAATTCCTGGTAGTAATCGCTCTATTTATTGGGATGTTGTTGTGGACATCCCCTTGAATAACACAGATTTTCAATGTTTCTAAAAAATATTTGAACTTATACGATATACACTGTTAGTTAGGCTGCAGCATTCGATATACTTATGGTAAGAGTCAAAATAGTTTCAGAATCTTAAACACTTCCGAAAGAAGTAAAAAGATTCAAATATTCAATTTCTTTTTATAAAAGTCAAAATAATTTATTTATTTTAGGACATCTACCTTTGCCTTGGAAATTCAAAATTCGAATTTTTTTAATATTTCCGAAATAATTATAGATCATTGCGTGATTTATAGTATATTTTTTCTTTATACTACCTTTGATGCTCTGTATGTGTTTTTTTAATTAGATCAATTTAATTTAATCTTTGCCTGTTGAAATAAATGATAAGTCCCAATTGCAGCCAACCCTTTTGGCCGAGCGAATATTTCACTATAGTCGTATCGATATAGAATGAATTTTGATCATAATGACCATCGTTAATTTAGTACTCGTTCTAATGTTGCTTGTTTTGTGATTTTTCTTTAATTAATTGCAATTTTTATGCTTTTGAAAAGAAAAATATAGATTCTTAGCAATACATCGATATAAAGATACAACATTTACTAGAGATATAATTGGTGTAAAAATACTTTCGAAATTGTCATAGGGATTAGCTGGAAGATTTGGAAATATACAGAGGCCTTCAAATTCAATGAACGAATAAATTATATAGCTGAGAGCAATGGAAGAAAGCGTTGTTATGTGTGATGTTGTTATAAATACTCTAATAAAAGGTATTCAAATATTTGCATGCGAAGTTCCGATCAAGAGGTATTTACCTTAGAAGTTTGTTTAACACACTGTGTATTCATTTGCTTAGGAAATTATTATTCGAGAAATTTTCTAAAAAAATTCTAAACGTATTATCTCTAACCAGAAAATAAATCTGATAATTTACATACAAAAAAGAAAGACAGTACGCCATTTATGAAAAATATATCTCTCCCAGGTATATAAAAATTAAGTCAACCAACTTTTTCTACTACTTTATTCACTCCAAAGAAGAATGTGTCAACTTCGTTCCAAATCAAATTATGTTGGAATTAGCCAAAGAAAACTTTATCTCTACCTAACTATGCATTTGCAGAAGAGAGGTCCTAAAATGCGGAAGAAAGCCAAATACAAATCTTAAAACAAATTATTGATAATATTATTGATAATATCGACCTTGCCTTAGACAACTTGAGCCCACGTAATCGGGCAGGCCCGTGCGAAAAAGCCAACTTCCGACTGAGCTTCTGCCTGCATCTGAAGCTAGCGAGAAAGCCAAATAAATCTTCCCAATTCTCTAGATAATAACTCTCATATCTCTTTTTTCTTTTTCGCCAGACGCAAACTTATTTTAAGAATCATCCTCTTTTTCAGGGTACATTTGTTCATCCTATTTTATGAGTTTTCGCTAATCACTTCATTACTATTCGTTATTGGTTTACAACATGGTATTTAGGACATTAACTTGCCTAGACAGCTAACTCTAACTCTATCGTTGCTGGCTTACAACAGGCTATTTAGGAAGTTCGTTAAGTTGCCTAGATAGCTAACTCTAATCTGTATAAAATAGAGTTGTGGATGGAAAAGAAAATTAGAATATACTTGTCGATCCACTTAACTATTCCCTTTTAGATTTTAGGGAAATGCAATAATGGCGAGGCTTATAAAAAGTAAATTTATTTTTCACTAATCAAACAAAGGCAAAAAGTGAATAGAGAATAATAATAATAATAATAGCAAACCAAAGGTTATTGAGCAAAATATATGTGAATATATAAAGTATAAGATACATTAATCGTTATAAGAATAGATATGGGAATGAATGTAAGAAAGGATACAATACTGGATATAATAATAGTTATGTAGATAAATGGATATAAGTATGGATACAAAGGTAGATATGAAAATATATTTAATAATAGATATAATAAATCTCGATAGTTCAGGAAACTGCAAGTATAAAAAAGAAGTTATTTACTTAAAAATAAAATACTTAGGTAAACAGTTGTAATTTTGATAAACCTTATCTACAAACGTGTCTCTATGAAGTTTCAACGAACTATGGATCTATAATTGCACATTTCTCACCCCAAGCCATTACAAAAGACACCTTATGTGCCCTTGGAATAGGTATCACGTCATGTGAGGACTATATCGCGAGAACAACGTCTTGAATTTTTGTCACCACATTTAGCTTATGTGATTTATGAGTAAAACATTAATTATTATTAACTTCGGATATCGATGTACTAAATTATGTACGTATGAAGCAGGATCAGAAGGAAGAAGAAGAAATTAAATGATCAGAGAGACGAAGCTTTGTACCATAGACAAGTTCCGCCGCAGAGCAGGCCGAGTCCTCTTTCAAGGATGTAGAGATACCCAGAAGGATCAAGAAGAGCTTGTCCAACCAAGTAATATTAAGGTCTGTGGAGTGTAAGCTTGCTTTGAGCGTCCGAGGTGGCCATTCTACTTTGGCATTGCTTTAGGGAATATAGCTAGTGGTGAGAAGATGAAAGGAGCCAAGCACTGACATTAGTGAATTACGTTGGTGGGATACAAATTGGTTCCCATGGTCCGTCATGTTCGGTGACGAAACACCGAAACGAGCAAACCACCCTGAAACAAAAGCTCGCGTGATGGTGGAGGCTCTGACGTCCAGAATAGGAACTGCCTCCTAGGGCCTACCAGATCGAAGTGAACGGCGTCAAAACATGCCGATGGAAGAAGAAAAACAGCCCGAGGGGTCTTTGTGTGGCGTTGTTTGGACCACGGGTTCACTTGGCCACATTGACATTCATACCTGGCTACACATAACGTTGTTCAATGAACTTGCGTGTTGCTCGAATGATAGGATGGAAAAGGTCGTGAGTTTGGTAAAAAAATATTCCGACGGTAAGCGAGAGGAAGAAGAGGGCGAAGCCAGTCGAGCATTGAAAAATCGACCATGATAGACCTGAGAGGACTTTTGGCTAAGTCGTTCTGATGAACAACTAGTTGAGACTAGTTACGCAGTGCTTGTGTGCCTCGATCTTGTTCCTGAGCCTAGCGCCGCCTGATCGATTGGCGCAGTAGGTGAAAGTTTCTTGCCCAATATTATAGCAATCTGAGAAAGCAGGTCAGGTACGATATGTTTTGCACCAGGAATGTAGTGAATGTAACTCGTAAGCTGAGTGATGAAGTCGAAGTGATAATAATCAACGGCAGAGCGCACAGTAGACGTGCTGCGAGTGGAAATTGCACCAACCAAAGACTTTTGGTCAAGGCAGAAAATTCACGCCATTCCAAATATTGACGGAAGTGGCGGAGGGCGAGCCACACACCTAGAGGTTCACGAGGAAACCTACTATACCTCTTTTGGGAAGAAATAAATGCTTTGGAGAAGAAAGTGAGAGATTGCCAAAAGTCACCACTCTTCTACTGCAATGTTGCACTGAGATAGGTAGCTGACTCGTTCGAGGTTACGCCTATGTGATCTCCTGAGCAAGGATAGGCCAGAGAAACAGCGGAGACCATAGCGTCTTTCGTGAGAAAGAAAGCCTTGCACGCCTCAGAAGACCAGGTAATAGGAGAGTTCTTCTTGTAGATTGAATGTAGAGTGTAGAGAGGTTGCGTGATGCTGGAATCGTTGTGAATAAATCTGTGGTAAAAGTTTACCATACCACAGAACCTACGAAGTTGCTTGAGTGAAGAAGTTCGCAGGAAATCACGAATAACAGGAACTTTATCCTAGAGAGGACTAATTCTGTCAGGGAAAATCTGGTGTCCCAAGAAAGAGAGTTGCGTGAGAACAAAAATGCACTTAGAAGTGTTGAATACGATACCATACTCTTCTAAACGAGTGAAAACCTGACGAAGGCGAGAGAGATGTTCTTCTAAAGACGAAGATGCTTTCAGGATGTCGTTTCTGTAACAAAATACAAAGGGGAGACCTCTCAGAACCTGATCCATTAAACGATGGATCAAGTCTATGCATGTCATAAGTCATGCGGAGCATGGCAAATAAAACAAATGAAGTGGTCATAGCTGTCTTTGGGATATCATTTGGCTGCATTGGGATCTGTTTAAAATCACGAATCAGATCGTGCCGAGAAAAGATCGAACAACCGAAGAGAGCAGAGTTGAAGTCAGACAGGTAAGGCAGAAGATATCTATCTGGGATGGTACAAGCATTGATCCGGCTGTAATCACCCACAGCCCTGAAATCACACGGCGTAGACTTTAGTACTACGTGAATTGGTCAAGCCCAGGGAGAGGTAGTAGGGCAAGCTATGCCGACCTTCACCATAAACTTGAAATCCTACTTCATTAAGGCGAGTCAATGGGGGCGTGAGAATACAGGAGCTCTTGTAGGCTCTGTCCTGTGAACCACATTGTGTTTGATAGGCCGGCCTTTGAAAGTGGAAGACTAAGGGCAGGAAATTTTTACAGAAGTTGCTGGAAATGTGGCGTGGGTGGAGGGAGGCGCAAAGACAGGTGAGAACTTTGAGAAGGAAAAAAGGAACCAGAAACAGTGAGAGTAGTAGTTCGGTCGACATGCTTTATATTGCGCCAACGACCAAAAGTTCGTGAGAAGAGAGGAAATCGAGGCCTAAAATGAGAATGTCAACCACGGTGACAATGAACGTCAATGGAAAACACACCTTACCCAAGAGAGAGAGCTCAAGGTTACGCCATCCATATGTCCTTATATCCAAACAGTTAGCGGCTTTAAGGAAAGGTCAGATGCACAAACTTTGTCGTTCAGAGAGGTTGAAATGACACTGCATTGAGCACCAGTATTAATCAAAAATGAAAGACCAGAAAGTGGGTCATAAATGTTGAAAGGTAGATCAACCTGAGGAAATGCTGAGCCTGCAGAGGGGATAGACCCAAAAATCACTTGCGTTTTTAGTTTAATGAATGCTTCTGGGTTAGGGAGTTTGAAAATGTGGAAAGAGAAACCGTAGAGTTCTGTTGTGGTGATGCATTCAAGGGAGGTGAAGTTGAGGTATGTGAAGAAATTGCGGTAGAAAAACGCACAGGATTTTGGTATGTGCATGGCTGTATGTATTTCTATGCATGTGCACCAAATTTGTTATGGTGCCAGCACCAATTAGAAGGTTTTGGAAAGGAAACATTATGAGCAGCATGATTGGTCGGAGAATGAAAATTTGAAGAATGAGGATTGGGTGAAAAACGAGGATTAAATGTGTATTAGAAACCACAAGGCTTGCACAATGTACAGCGTTGTTACCATATGTAGTATGATACCAGCAAAGACCAGGAGAGTGAGAAATATTGTCAGGATAGGCGGAATAATGTTGAGAATTAGAATGATACTGCCTTGCCTCACCTCTTGAGCTGGAGTTACCTCGTTGGTTTCTTTTTCGGGAGGGAGAACGTCACCTGCCACCCCGTATATCCTGATCATGACTATAAACTCGTTGCATCCACTATCGCACCTTGATGCCACGTACATCATTTTATATCCTCTCCAACGCAGCTGAAAGGTGGTGATTCTGGTCGGTTGCTTGAAGACTCCTTCTTTAACCAAACCTTCGAACTTGATAAATTAAGGGATGGGTCTTGGGAATTAGGGACATCCCCCAAACTTACATAATGATTAATATAAAGCTCATCGTTTGCCTTGGCCATCTGCTCCACATTGGTGGCGAACGCCATGAGGACGAGGGGCCTAATATTCTCAGGATCCCACGCATGAATATTTCCGTGAGTAGGTAGTCAAAAAATTCGAATTGCGTTTCCTTTGTACGAATTAACTCTTTCAGGTGCTCAAAAACGCATGAAGCACCGATCAACCATTAGCTTGGTATTTAGAAGCTCCCTCAAATCCTCCAACTCTGAAATTCCGAACTCATTAATAAACGCCTCCTTCAATTTCCCTCAAGCCCCTATCCTCCCGCTTCCGAGCAGAATATCCTTAAAAAGAGTAAATATACTTAGGGGCACATTCTGTGTGATATATAAGATCCGATTCTGATCAGTGATGGCGCGATGCATTAATATTATTACACACAACTAAAGTCAAGCAATTGGATTAGTAGAGTCGAATTTCGGAAGGACGATAGAGGGAGGAAGGCTACGGAACTGTCCATCGTGCACGGAGGTTGCTTGATTGGCGATGGATGCCGATGCTAGATTGGAGGTAGTGGTGGGCGTCGTTTTTTAACAAGGCGTACCTGAGTATCGTTCATTGTCGAAGTGGCGACGCAGCCATGATTGTAGAAACCATCGGGCTCTTTATTTACTATGAAAGTGCGTGTGTATTTGTGTAGTAATTGTAAAAAGGGCAAGATATAAATCCTGGTTTATTCAAAGAAATTTACTTTTTATTTATTTTTAAGAAGTGTACATTTTATGGGCAGTTGCTACAGTGAAACACGAAATCAAAGCCTACTTTCTCTTTTGCTAGGAAATCTTTCCTCCAGATTATACATTAAATTTACTCTTGGCTTTCCCTAATTTTATCATATGGTGAAAAGTATAATTATCAATTCAAAAATGCTTACAATGTTGTCAGGTTGCGAAAGCAAGGCTACTAAATTCAATGCATTAAAAGAGAGGTAATTATAAATAGCAATTCTCAATGCAGTGAATAATTCCATCTATAATGTGTACTAAATTATATTTATTTAATATCGTTAAATTTTTTACTTTCCGTAATAAAATACCACATCCAATCACATTTAGTGCAACCTTTTATGGTAAAGAATATATATACCCTAAACGTCATCCACATTCACTCTGCGCACGCAATCCTTATCAGTTTCCCAAATGAATCAAAGCAAAAGAAAATGAGTAACATTGCAATAGAGTTTAGTGCCATCATTACCAATTCAACATAAACATTAAGTGTTTAGAACTATGCACAGCCGTTCGCGTTACGCCATAGTATATTAGAAGCATTGACCTTTAGAGAAGAAATACGTAGATCAAACATAAATTCTATACATATATACATGTATTCTTTTCAGACTTGTCTAGCGCACAAGATTTTGTCAAATTAACATGGCTAAGAAACCAACGAATCACTACAGCTGCCTGCATAAGATTTTTATAAAATTATTCAATAACTCGTCAACCTCAAAACCATCATCTTTTGAAATCTTGAGAACTGCAAAGCAGCCTACTTCTATCTCTCTTACTACCTTATCAACATTTCCTACTCATGTTCCTTCAGAACATCACCCCAGTCCCCATAGGGGCCCGTTTATAAAAAGATTTACATTATCAGCTGGTCATAAATGAAAAAGTAATCTGCATAACTTCACCACTCTCTTCATTCCCTTTGGCATGATGTCTGGTTGGAAAATCTGCCAACAATTGACTAGGTTAAACTATGCCATTTTCTGGACAAGGCATAGTTTGAAGGAGAAATAAGAGTAGGTTTGAGGATTAGCGCACTGTGGAACTCAGCGTCATAGGCCCCCCCAAAATTGGACGAAACTGCCACTGGAGGTGTCAAGACTCGTACCCTGCAGATCCAGGCAATAACACAGCAGGATAAAAAATATGCACTTTATATGCTGGATACAGTTTGTTAAATAAATCCCTGAGGGCATGACATTTTTAAAATGTCAGCCATGATTCAATCCTTTGGTGAGTCTCACCTTGGCTAAGTAAGCCATCTATCAATCATCAAGTCCATGGCAATAACCACATACCGAAATTAAAGGCTTAATACGGACAGAACTCTTTAACAAATTCATAATAAAACAATTTTATACTCAGCCAAGCAATAAACAAGTCTCCATGAAATATCAATTGGCATTCACCGAGGAAATACTGGAGAAGAACCTAGACGACCTAGAGCAAACAAAGTGACCCCCACTGAAGCTCCTGGAAATTCCTTAAACCCCAACGAAAAAATAACATCTAGAGGATTAGCATCGAAAGCAGCGTCGATGTACTGAGAACTATGGAACAATATAACATATATATGTATAGCCCTTTGCCACACGGAGAAAAATCTGACCACACTTTTCAATAAAAACGCCTCTTAAATATTTAACAA
Organism: Ceratothoa steindachneri; assembly: GCA_963969495.1. Classification (NCBI taxonomy): domain Eukaryota; kingdom Metazoa; phylum Arthropoda; class Malacostraca; order Isopoda; family Cymothoidae; genus Ceratothoa; species Ceratothoa steindachneri. Next base: position 94,549,028 of record OZ018326.1, read on the forward strand.
TAAAGGAATCGTCGACAGAACACCATCTTACTCTACTACCAAAAGGTCAGTCATCTCATGAAGCATCCACTCGTCGTAAAAAGAAAATCAAATATAACATGGACAAGTATCAAGGAAATAATTAAATTTAAGATCAGAGACGAAAATAGCATACACCTATTCAAGATCATTTTCAAGGAAACGGAAATGGCCTCTAAAGCAACAATTTTAATAATAGTCCCCATCTGGTGACGACAACCACGGGCATATGTCGCCGTAAGAAAGCAGCATGATGTGGAATTCTTGCTTTTTCTAACAAAATTACTCCTGACTAAATAAAGTGCGAAACACTAATCTTTGTTTTTGATCCTAAATGCTTTACCAACATATAATACATATAACACTCTCCCTTTTAGAGTAAGAAATGCGAGAGCCACGACAACATATAGTATGAATGCGCCTTTTCCCCTTATCCTGCTTCCTTACTTTACCTAAACATCTCCCACAACTTTCTCTGGTTGGACTCTAATTTCACAGGGTTATACTACGCCTACCAGCTTTCTCTCACACAACTATCCCGAATTAAGGGAGAGATGAGATGGAGACAACGTTTGCTCACACCCTGAACTCTGTTTTAGCGTGGTGGGTTTTTAGCAACCTGCTTCATTCCAACTAACACCTTCCTCACATCCCCTTTCTTTCTCTCCTTTTCAGAGTCTATCGAATTTACGCCGTGTCTAAGGTGGAGCCGCCATGCCGATGGGCTGCCAATTCACTCGACGCGAGAAGGGCCCTCAAATGGCGGCAGCTGGTTTTGCCGTCCTCGTATTCATCCGTCACAGAGCGGGCTACTGCGTGAGGTGATCAGCGTGTGCATCCCGTGCATTACATAAGGTCACCATGCCCAATGATGAGTTCATAAAAACTAAATATTTTCTACCTTTACCTTCCCCTCTACCATCAGCTTAGCCGCCTTTGGGCAGCTCCCCTGAAACAATGAAGCACCTCCGTCTCTGCAACCTCAGGGGACTCCAAAAATTTTTCCATCAAAGAGGAAGCTTACTCCTCTCCTTTGCCTACAGGTGTAGGGGACTTCACCTCAATCGATCTTTCCAGTGGCAGTCCCTTATTTCCTTTCACAAGGAGCTGCCAAGAAAGCAGGCAGGCGGGCCCATAATTGACCGCTCCTGGTGGGGGTGGCTAGATAGGGCCAACCCCATTATGGCACTGGACTGTCGTCCAGTGCCCCTTAATGTCGTCCAGGTGTGCGTGAATAGTTTTCAAGGCATCAGTGTAGTGCTCCCCTCTCTTCCTCAAGGATGCCGTTTTGCCGGCATTAGAAGGTAAAAAAGAACCTCGAAAGGGATCCGTGATGTCTTGGAGTAGGATGGCCACATGGAGGCCCTCCCTGAGATGGACTTAGTCCCTGAGGTGACCTAGCCTCAGATGGTAGGATCTGGGCTTGGTGCTAAGCAATAAACACGAGTCCGCCCCTGTACAATTTCCTCCGCAGACTGTTCAGAGCTCGTAGGACTTCCAAGATGAGAAGGGATCCCCTCCCCCGGCTAGTGCTTTTGTGACAGCCTAGACCTTCTTTATTTCGGAGAAAGATCTTGCTGAGTCCAGTCCATCTGGCCTAGGGGCTCCTGTCGGTGAAGGAGAGAAGCGGGTCCATTTTCCGCTCACCTTTCCTAAAGAGAAAAGACAGAGGAACAAGATTAGAAAGAATAAGGGCTCGTCTCCCTCCGCGGGAGCTTTGGAGAAAGTTGGGTCAGCTGATGTTAGGTCAAGCGACCAAGCGAAGATCGGCACATTCAGACCCAGTGCTTCCCCGGGTGGGGAGTCCCTGACCAATATCAAAAGTGCACAGAGCGGGACCTCAATTAGGTCGTGGGCCCTCATTCAAAGGCTAACTGGCGTTTTCGACCCCGCATAATCCCTCTGAGGCGGTCATGATTAGTACCCTTCGGAAACCTTATGGCACGCCGGTGAGTATGACGCCGCACTATACTATGAAATTCGTGAACGGAGTAGTGTAGGCGAGGAAACGCATGGAGTACTCCATGAATGGCATCACTTTAACCTGGGAGACCATGCAGTGTTCAAAGTCAAGCGCGTGATGAGAAAACAGGAGAGGGCCTCGAGACCCACCCCTACACTCTTAGTCCCGTCCGACTGTGACAAGCTCCCTGAGTCGTTGCATGCCAGTTTGTATCGCTACCGCGTGAAGTCTTTCGTGCCACTGCCGCTGAAGTGCTACTACTGCCACTGCTTCAACCATACGAATCACTCATGTGTAAGTTGATCCAAAGCCGCACGTGATAAGTCCAAATCGTGTATGGTTATGTGTGACAATTGAGGAGAGCCACACCGCGCTTTTTCGAAGCAATGTCGTGCGTGTGTCTTTGCCTCTCATTTCGTGAGGCAAAGGACTTGGTTCTTGCGTTCGTAAGGGTTGCCTTGGAGGTCCTATGCCTAAATGTTAATAAACACACCCTCTGATCCTAGCCCCTTCAGGTCTACGAGCACGGTCGTTGCTTTCTGTAGGTTTTACCCACTTCAGGCGCTCTCCTAGTAAAGCTGGCGGCACAAATGGTTTACGCCTATCCCCGGCTAAAACCAGGGCTCCCTCCATTTTCCCCAGCGTGACTGTTACCCGTAAGGCGAAACAACCGCACACCTCACCTGAGATGTTAGACTGAAAGGAGGAAACACCCCTGAAGTTGGTCGTGGGGCCATAAAGAAGCTTGGTAATTGATTAAGAAAAAGACACAGGCGATGAGGAAAGGTATATCTAAGGGGCATCAGAATAGAGGAGGAAGGACAGGCCCAAACCGCGAAGAAAAGGGCCAAGAGGAAGTAAGTAGATGCAAAAGAGGAGAGGACCCAGGATTGAGCCCTGAGGTACCCCAAAATGAATGGGCGCGGGCTCGGAGGAGAGGTTTTAGAGCGCGACCGACTGAGTGCGGAAGGAGAGGTATGAGCAGAACCAATTAAGTTCAGTGCCTGATAGACAAGGGAAAGTGTTAAGACGATCAAGGAAGACAGTGTGGTCGATGGTATTGAAAGCAGAGGACAGGTATAGGAGGAATAGGATTGACGTACAACCCCTATCGGCTGCGCTACATAAACAGTCTGAAAGAGTAAGAAGAGCGGCTTCAGCAGAGTGTTTCGCTTTGAACCCCAACTAGTACATTTCATCGATATTGCAGTTAGAAATATGGTCATTAAGGCGAGAGAAAACCACCCTCTCGAGGACCTTAGAGAATAATGGAAGCTGTGAGATAGGGCGATAGCTTGATGGTTGAGAGGGGTTAGGGTGCATTTTTTTAAGGATAAGACGAATTGAGGCATGTTTGAAGGAAGAGGGAACCACCCCTGTGGTGAGTGAAGTGTTAATAAGATGAATAATCAGTGGGAGAACAGCAGGGAGAATTTTGTGTAGGAGTTTGGGTGGAAAGACGTCATTAGGAGATCCAGATTTGTTAGAACGTGACATCAGGGCAGTTACTTCCTCAGAGGACGCCCGAGTGACGACGTTAAGCGGCAATGGAGTATGATCAGGGAGAACAGCATGGGCTTGTTCATACAACTGAGGTAGTACGGCGCAAAGGTTAATAACTTTATCAGAGAAAAGTTTAGGAAAAGTAGAGGGGTTGATGGAAGGAGAGTTGGAGGAAATGTGGCTAGGCGAGGAAAGACGAGAGAGAAGACGAAAGATGTCCGAGAGTCACTCTTTCTCTCAGACAAAAGTTTGCGTGAATGAGCCTTGCGCGCTGATTTTAATTTGGAAGAATATGTCGAAGTCCAAGGCGATAGGCAAGTGAGATGGAGGTCGTGTCTTGCCTACGGGAGAGTGCTTTACGAAGGGCTCGTTGATAGGCACGAAAGGAGTTCCATGGTGAACCAAAGGGCGTGGTGATGGTGGTTTTAAGAGGGAGTGATAAGGGGGGCGTGCGCGTCAAGTCAGGCGAGTATTTTTGGGTGCAAAGAGTTTAAGGTTTGGTCAGGTAAAGCAGTAGTATCAATATCAGGCCTTATCATATGATCATTCACCACGTTGCTGTCTACAATTGTTCCTTGAATTTCCCCTCTACTCTCCAGATATTCCTTAGGTTTTAGACACTAGTTTTTTTTAAGGTCTATGGCCTTAAAAACCGCGATAAATTTCTATTATTATAATTATTACTCCATTAATCATCTCTTCTAATAAAAAATAACTATGATTCCCAAACAAAGATTCTTTCTAGAGGAACGAAAGAAATTATGAATTTAAATTATTCCAACATTTACTCAATCATTAGGCGTTGAAAGAACGTAATTATTACTAGAACCTTGGATTAGTTCGTATCGGCAAGCATTCAACGAAATTTAGAGAGTAAGAAGACCGATATTCTTAGAACAACAAATTTAATTTCGAACTACAAATTTAATGGGCAGAAATTAACAAGAATCTCCATTGTGTCACTCACAGCTTTCTCATTATGATATCTTTATTTTTCTTTACATTGATTACTTTCATTCATTGCCTTTTATTTAAATGTATTTAACCTATATGACTTACAATCTTTTGGTATTATTGCAATCTTTTATGCAGAAAGTTGTTTTCGAATATGAGAAATCAAATCCCTTATCTGAAATATATCGGAGAGATTTGTGTATTAGCAGTAAAGAGAAATTCTCTATGATTCCAGAAGGGCTACATTGATAAGTCAATAATACATGCCTGTTTTTTGGAAAATATATAGTCGGTTCTCTCTCAATTTATTCAGAATTTCATGGTAAACATTCTTTTCAAAATATTGCAATGTACTTTAAAATGTCAGGGTCCTCCATTAAAATTGTAATAAACTTGAGAAAAGGAAACATGTTGAATGGATCGAAAGTAATAGGCCTTAAAATAGAAGAATGATTTTTCTCTTAATGAGTTTGCACTTTTGTAATGCTTTCTATCATAATGTGTTGAATTCGAAGATACTATAATTGGTCTTAAATTGACCAATATAAGAAAATTAAAGAATCTTTGTCAGAGTGGTAACGACATACCACACGCTGAATCTACCTTGCTGAGTATTGGAGGGATATTTACTGACGGTCACTCTTATCTACTTGTATATCCTCGAATCTACAAATACTTATATCTAACAGAGATATTATGGCTGCCAATATTTTGCATTCGTCAAGCTAAAGAGCTGCCGTCCAAGAGGCGGAGTGTGTTATCTTATCGCTGCTGAGCATTCTAAACCGAGAAGAGGTAATCGAATAAGGCCTAAAATCTCTACCCAACCTCTTCATCAGCAGTTAAAGCTGATTTTATCTCCCATTACATATTAATTCTATTTTGGAGACAATGACTTTATCGCGTCCATCCAAATCAATATGGTGCTTCGAATGCGACATACGGCAAAATAACCTTTCAATAAAATGATATGAGGCAAGATATAGCACTATAAAATATAGACAAGTTCGATCCTCATATTAGACCAAAGAATACGCCATTCTCGTGCGTTGCGCTTGGAATCTTTAAGCATCAGCAGATTTTTATATGTATCACATGATCGACTCTGTCTCTTTAATTTATTTTATATTTTCTGATCGACACTACAATAAAGTGTTAATGCTGTTACCTTCCTTATTCGTTTTCTTTTACAAACCTGGAAATTTCAATATACCCATTAATCTCAATCTGTCGTAGATCGTGATTTGACACGAGAGTATAATTCTACCATGCAATGGCTTCGCTACTAAGATTAAAATTTAAAATCTAAAAAAAAAGCAGCCATCGTTAAATTATAATAATGTTTAAAAGGAACTCTAAACTAAATTTACCCCCTTTCAAAATATCAAGTCGCTAAAATATAGTTATAGAAAATATAGATTTTCTGAACTTCACCAATTATAATTCTTTGGGTTTTAAATATTCACAAAATTTCGATACTTATATTTATTTCTGAACTTCACCATTTTCTTTTTTGATATTATAAAATAATTATTAGAAATAACTTTGATAAAAAAACATAAGTCATAACCAAACTAAGATGAAATTATTATTCAAATACTTATAAAATCCCCTTCTTAAATTATAGAGTTAGTAGTGAAGTGATGATAATGATGATGATATGTGGAATAGCTTTCAAATAAGAATTAAATTTCAATATGGAAATGTGGATTAATAGAACGCTTGAACATTTGAAGAATAATTATTAAAAATTTCAACGCTCCAGCAATTTACGCAGTATTAGAACGACTATTACAACAAAGGTTGTCATTTTACGCTCTCAGGTTGTCTGGCAAATTTCTTCGATGGTAAATATGATAGGATATAAGTAATATGATGCAATTCTGTTTTATCATGAAATTAATAATCGGAGATATTTATCTTTACCAATTCATTCCGTTGTTAAATAATAGCACTATCAATTGGACCATGATTTAATGAGTCAGTTCCAATGAGCACATGAATGTATTTCTGTTTCTTTTGATCTTACTTACTTCTTGCGGTGAGGAGGATTTACCTAAGAGAGATATTCGTCGTGTTACGAAATTCTTAGTTAACCCTGAATAATTTATTACTTTATTATCCACTCATGTATATATCAAATACATTTTCTATTTCCAAATCTTCAAACAAATAAAGGTAACAAAAGCCTACTAATTGAAAACTGCAAAAAATAATGTAAGTAAAATGAATTTAAATAATTTAATAAATAAAGTGAACAAAACGGAAGATTTTACCAAATAAATTATCGCAAATAAAACCTGAAATTTTTACCTTGCTGTCTATAAAGCTATTCTGAAGATTTATATAGGAAAAATAATTTTCCACACCGTTTATCTAAACACAAATATCGTCCAGGTTGGAAATAAAAACTCCGAAACACATCAAAACCGGGCTACAATGACCACGAATTTGTCAAAAATAATGCACAACTACTCATATTTTGCTAGACAGACTAAAACTAATATTTTATAAATTATTCCTAATATAAACAACAAAAACTTCAACCTCAGAATAACATGTCTCTGAACAACATTAGTTTTTTATTTTAAAACTTCGTGAATTCTTTTCTCTCTATTTTTATATCTATTCTACAACACCAATATTAATATTCATCCTTAAATCTGAGCCAAGGAGAAAGTAATTAAACGAATCATCTTTGGCACAATGATTTAACTCTATCTCGAAAGAGAAAAAAAGAGGGCATGAATCGAAAACCACTTCACGCTGCTTGAGGACACCTGAGGTCAGTAGAGACCAATTTTCAGAGTGAATTAATGCAAATAATCTTATATAATAGCTTTCCTCTCACAAAATTCAGCCACCATAGAATCGTACTTTGAATCCTAAAAGAAACAGCTGCGTCTCTAACTATCTTGTAAACGACAGCGAGGACTTGAACCCCTAAATTAATGTAAAGTGACAGAACAGGTCGCATCTATTGATCCCATTTAACTAAAAAATACCGTCTTAGTAAAGAACATATTGTCTCCTTTAAAAATAGTACATTGCTGATAAAATGAGAATGTTGACACTAGCGATGTGAAAGAACTGGTACTATTCTAATATAACAAGTATGAAAGGAAGCCAATAAATTTTGACGTTGAATAATTTCCTCTAAAGAATGGCAAATATCAACACTTTAATTATATATTCTGCTTCCAAATGTCTCGGCCCTCAGGTTATCTGCCAATTTGTTTTACCCAGGGGAACCTATTATTCGAAGTGTTGACAACTGAAGAGAGAAAAAGAGATACAAACCAGGAATAAGAGAAGAGAAAAAAGAGAAAACAAAAGAAATGAGCTTAGACAAAGAAATTATAATCCACTTCTTATAGAAATTTGCCCCTGGCATTATGAATACCATTGATTAATTTCCATTTTGGTGATTGATGTATGTAATCAGTGACTTTTTACATTATTGTAATGGATCATTAATTAAAGAAAATCGATTAGTCCTCAAATCAACCACGAGAGAATAGAAAAAAGATGGCTATGGTAAGGTGTTTCAAGCAGGGATGGTGTTAATTATAATTATAACCTGGTCAAAATTTCCAATTCTCGCTTTTTGTGTTTAATTTTATTTTCTCACAATAATATTAACACTCCTAGGAATTGTTCATAAGACTATTATAATATGAAAGTTCGGAGAGTGTACATTCACCCTTTATTTAATTAAAGTGGCTATGTTTGAGAGTAGGTGTGTAGTTATTATTAAACGTGCATATAATGTTAAGCGATTAAAAGATGATAACTAAAAAATCCCGGGTAACCTTGAAAACAATTTCCCTGATTTTCCAAGCATCAGTAAACCTCATCCACGGCAATGCCTTTGGAAATGAGAATAGAGAGAAGCAGCCTTCCCTTATTTTCCAGCTTGAGTTGACATCACCCACGAGAAAACCTTCGGAAATGGAAATGAAGGAGAACAGATTTCCCTATTTGCCAGTTTCAGTTGACATAATGCACGGTGGTGCTTTTGAAAAGGGGAACAGAATTACAGAATTTTACGGGACCAGGTGACATTTTTCACGAAGGGGTCTTAGGAAAGCGAATAGAAGGAAACCTATTTCTCTAATTGTGTAGCTTCATTCGACATCATTCAGGGTTAGGCCTTTGAAAAGAGAATGAAAGGGAACAGGCTTCTCTAATTTGTCACCATCAGTCATTATTAGGGATAGAACATATAGAAATGGGAATATAGGTGAATAGATTTCTCTGATTTTCCAGATCAGTTGAAATCATTGACGTTTGCGCCTTTAGAAATTACAATTCACAGTTGGCTACCCTAATATTGCCCTATGATTTCGAAGAGGAGCCTCACTATTCGATCAGCAGCGAACAAAGTTTGAATCACATGAAGATAAACCACACCGAAATCTTGCCCTTTTGATAAACTACACAAGACTTTTTCACCTGAAGACAATTTGATTTGATTTTAAATTTCACCTAGCAACTGCCAACAGCGGCATATCCACCGAAATCAATAGCAAGCGTTCTGCGTTTTCGCTTAATTCAATGCCAACAGTAAACGCCCCGAAGCCATCGTGGCATTTTGGGTCGGTCCACGGAAAGGGCGCGAAGCAATGGCACGTAATCTTCAATTTTCGTCGGTCGTCTCCGACTTTTCTTGCTTCTCAGCCGGTAGATTTACTTGACTCATGCCTTGTAGTCAGAGTGGGGAAAAGCAAAGCCCTGTTCCAGTCACCCAGTCTTTTTAACTGTATAGTACCATCATAAGCACGCTCATTTCCTACAATCCCTAATTGACCAAGACCACAACAAATGACAATCTTGAACTGGTGGAGAGTTTATCTGTGCCTGCCTTTCTTTTACCTATTTTGTACGACCATACGGAAGAAATTGTTTTCTGAAAAATAAAGATGTTTCTGATTGTTTAATTTTATATTTGGTCCACTTTCGCATAGTTTGGTATGGCTAAGTAATATTTCTTACGCGATAAATTGATCCTACATTTTGGGGGTTTCTAGTTCCATTATATTCCATTATTCCAAGGATATTCTCCATGTATCATTTTTCTGCCTTAAGGTATATTAGCGGATTCCTTTTTGTTTTGTTTTTTCTTCATGTCTCATGACTGAACGATATATGTTCGTTCGGTGTTTATTCTTAGTTTTTTTAGTATTTCATTTATTTTTTATGTTCCTTTATCTGAAGAAAATGAAATTTTCGCTCTATCTAGATATAGGATTTCAACTTATCTTGCACTTAAAAATTTGAATGTTTCCTAATTTAAAACGAGTCCTAGCATGAGAACTTCTTCATTGATTTTCCCCTTCTGCCTGTTTTTACCCGCTATGGACCCAATGTACGTTTTTTAGCGAGTATATTCCAGTTTCTATCTTTTTTTCCGCCATCATCAGTGATTACTTTTTGTTTTCGAAATAATTGCTATCTTAATTTGTTGACCATTTGTCTTTGTTTTTGTCAAAGGATATCCGATTTGTGGTAGGACCACTTGGTTATTTCCTTGCTCGAGATCGGGGTTTTAAGAGAACGACAGCGTATAAAACACTCTAAACTTGATTTTGTAGAGGAGTTTTAGGGAAGGCAAAATAGGTAACCGAAAGATAAGATTAGGCAAGAAAGGGAGAGTGAGGGGGGAGGCAAGAAAAGGGGGGAGAGTTGCGGTCTTCTGAAGTATTAGTATTAGGAAGGTTTCTGCAACTTCAAACGCTAGCCACACTGTCTGGCCATTTCAGGAAGCCAGCTGGTGTGTTCGTTCTCGGTGTCCGAAGAAGTATTCGGTACCTAATTAGCACTTAATTAGGAAACCGGTGAATGTAGTGTCGGGATGGGAGAATTCCCGCCATCGAATTCTGACGTAAAGAGACGAGAAAGGAGAAATGCTTAATATTACGTCTTCCCGGAGGGAAGATAAATGCTTCCATGATAGGAAGTAAAACAGGGAAGGTAAGGAAAAACAGACTAACCACAAACATGGCGGCATTGACCCGAGACTGAGAGTGACTACCCCTTGTAAGAGCGAGCTCAGTCTCGAGACGAGTCGACTCAGCTTTGACTCGACTCAGCTTCGACTCGACTCGTTATTTATGAAATGAAATAAAAAGAGAAGAAGGAGACAAAAAAACAGCTCTTCCGACCTTCCCCCACCCTCTTTGGCCCTGATGGAGCGGGCAAGGAGGGAAGGGAGGAGGCCCGGTACTCCTTTATAGACCCCCATAGTGACACTGTCTAGAACAAAAGTAGGCTCCAAGCACTGTGAGTACGGTGGTTAGGAGTGAGAGGGAGAGGAAGAAGAAAGTTTTAGGATAGGACAGCGAAGAAAATATTAGGAGACAAAATGGACTTAGTTAGTCATGGGAACTACAGCTTAACGTGGAATCCGAACCACGATGTGTCGTTTGTCTCTAACTATAACTTGGCAGTTTATAGTGATCCCTGTCCCACGTATCTACTGTGAGTCCCTTGTGCGAATGTGATAGTAAAAAAGAATAGATGTTGACGGCTGAAGGAAGTAAGAGGTTTGCAAAGAGATGCTAGTTGCCTGAAGGTCAGGCTTATCTCTGGCCATTATTGGTAGTTATATCTAGCGTGATAAAGTTAGAAAATTTGATTCGCGTGTGTATCTCGCATTACTTTTATTTATTTATTATTTTTTGGGGGGTATATGTATCTATTTTCAATATGTATAAGTAGTGTTGTTATTTATGATGCGTTTAAACCGTTATTAGTAATTATTCTTACTAAAAACAGGTGTAGGTTTCTATCTCTCTATCTATTCTTTCGTATTCCTATCCTAGTTATAATTGACTTTATGCTCTTCTCTGGTGATGCTTCGGTTATTTAATTACTCTTAGTCGTCATCAAGTATTATTCTCTTTCTCTAGGTATAGGTTTCTTCTTCGTCCTCTTCTCCTCCTTCTACTATACTTGGGAAACTAGAGAATAATCTATGTGATCTCCATCCTTCTCTTTGGGCTATTTGGTTGGTAAATTCTTTTCTATGACACTCTTTGCTCTTTTTTCAATTATTCTGTTGTATCACATGGAAGTGTTATCAACATCATCCACGACAATTTGGCCATGACCAAGGTCTCTGCCCGTTGTGTCCCTAGAAACCTCACGCCCCAAGATCGACTTCAACGTTGTCAAATTCTACAAGGCAACAGTTGCACAAGTTGCCCTGCGCGAGTGCGGATTCAACGATCTCCCCCCCCCCCCCCACACACACACAGTCAATATCTGGCCCCTAGCGACTACTTTATATTTCGCCAGGTCAAGGCTGCACTGCGTGGACGCCGGTTTGCGGACGATGAAGATGTCCAGCTCAGCGTCCAGGAGTGGTTGAACAACAGTCGGGAGATTTCTGGTGACAAAGTTCCTATTTTTCGTTATATGAATGTGTTGATGTCCAGCCACATCATCATCAGGGTAATGTAAGTTAAAAAGATAAATAATTATTTTAGATAGTAATACCATGTAAAGGTGACAAAAAGTATATGCATACACACATGCGCATTTATTGCTTAAATTTTAATGTACTATGGACAGGAGAGAAAAAGATGAATAATTATAATCATTGGGTCATAGTCTTTATATATGAATGAATAGGAATTTTTAAAGTCTGAGATTTTAAATTTCGACCATGTGACTGATCTACCGCAATTAATGATCAAGACTATACTCTACTTCTTTCTTGTAGTAGAATGAACATACAGCGAGCCTCTTGACTGTGTTAAAGTGCCAGGATTCGGGTACTCCAACGGAAATGGGCCCGTAGTTTATTCATTAATTTTTAAAGTGCTGGGGAGTCTGACCTAAGGTTGCCTTCTTGAAGCGTAACCTAGTTGTAGTCACGACAGGCAGTCAAGAGGTAGAAACTCTGCATTTATTAAAATGGTTCCGACCAATGGGTAAAGACCATATAGTAGCGTTATTTTCTCAAGTTTTATTATCACTTTAACTGAACTTCTTTAAGAAATTTTACAGCTTTCGAAAAGTTCGATTTTTTAACTAATAGGTGATCAGCTTTTGGAGATTTCTGAGCAGAGCTATCGTTTACAACCTTGTTCATGGTATAAATATGACAAATGCCGAAGTTGATGGACCCAACACAATTTTAAGATTTTTATTACAAAATGAGTCTTTTCAAAATCTTATTTTAGTGCTCATCGGTTTGGAATGCTTTAAAATGAAAAATCCAATTAAGACGGGAGTTTTTCTTAAGATGTGAGCCAATCGCCCCTTAGGGGGAAAAATTTAGTCGGAGAGGATTTATTGTTATAATTCAACAACAGGAGAGAACAAAACTGGGGTGGGGAGATCTCTTAACGAGCTGGAAGGACCGGGTTATTGGGCTGGTTATAAAAATGGCGTTTAAATGATATAAAGTTTTAAAAATATGGGTACAGAGTAGATGAAGATGATTTGTGTGATTCGGAAAGGATTTTAATAGGCTTAACAGATAGGTTTACTGGGCATAGGTAATAGAGCAGACGGAGGATGGTGAATAATCTGAATTAGAGTAACGAAGGTTTGGGATCAAGTGATGTCCAAGAACGATTTCTCATTGAGAAGGGAGGTAGATACTTAATAGAAGAGCTTGGTAGTTGTATTGGAGGGGCAGTTTAGTTACACTGGGGTCGGTTTATCAATTGATATCCAGGCTTCACGACCGATCTTTAAAGTTATAGGAAAGTGAGAATGGGAAGTTCGAGAATTTGCTAGCGAAAGTATGACTCAGCTATATTAAATTTATGGAGCAATAATCATATATTCTTAAAGGAAAATATTTTAGGAGAGGTCAAATAGCTAAGGAGGCCTACTTGGAAATTCACATTGTTGTATGTCTGCCTAGCCAAAAGTTGTAAGCGAACGTGACTCTCGAGCTACGAAAAGAAAGGAGGGCTTCGTTATAGTGTAAGTTGGTGTGTATCCGTACAGATGCAGAAATGGAGGATGACGTTACAACAATTATACCATAAGTAAAATGAACACAATGGATGCGTTTATTTCTGTTGTTGCTGTAAATAGCTCTAGCGGGGTAACGGCGGAGAAAAAGACTGTGAATCACGATCTAGTGTTGTTACTAGTTAGATGAAAGAGGGGAAAGGTCAAAATTAATCCTGTTCATATACAAGAAAAAATAATAGCGACGAATATTAAGGTGGGAGGTTGTGTAATTCAACCAAGGAAGGGATTTTAAATAAGTCAGCGGATGAAGTAATTTGTGTAATTCATCCGAGAAGGGAGAATTCTAAATAAAATAGTCAAATCCATATAAAAGTAGTGCAGAATGCCCCCCAAAAACTAAATTTTGCATTTCATGATATAGGGAATAATAAATTTTATTAAAGAAGAAAATTTTTATATATTTAAAGTTAATATATACAAGTTCTTAATAAATTAATTGAATCAACTCAAACGAAGTCAGAAATTTAAGACAAGAGCAACACTTAAGATGAGGGTTAATGTTGTAGGTTTGGGTGTAGAAAAATCATCGATAATCACGTAAATATTTTCTAATTTAAGTGGAAAAGTGAACAAACATTCTGGACTGAGATAAAAAGGAAAAAATTAAATCTTACACAAAAAATTCTTGACCGAATCTTAAGAAAATTGATTACCCTGTGGGCGTGACTGAAACGCTTCACAGTCGTGAAAATGATAAATCGAGCAAAATAATGGATGGCGGCGAACAACAACATTTGCTCTTTGGAGTCGATAAGGCAGAAGAGTAACAAGGAGTAACAAGGAATGTAAGTACCCTAGGAGACCTTACGGTCGATTCAAAGAGGGTACCTTTGAACTATCAATCGAGCAGGCACATGACTGCTCAAATGTTTTGCGTCCCTAAACGGCCACTTTTCAAGACTTTGTTTAGTCTTGACTTGAACTGGTCAACAGATTCACTGTTGACAACTTCCACTGGAAGTGCGTTCCACTTACCGCAGATACTGTAGGTGAAAAAATTTCCACACATATTGCGGTTGTAACGCTTCAGTTCAAGTTTGAAACCGGGATTGCGCGTTCTGTTCTCACTCAGTGTGAAAATATCCCGGTAGTCAACATTGTCGAACCCTCGAAGTATTTTGAAAACCTCGATGAGCTGACCACGCAGTCTACGGGTTTCCAGCGAGAACAGATCTAACTCCCTTAGTCTATCCTCATAACTTTTATGTCAGATAGAGGGAATCAGTTTGGTTGCCCTAGCTTGTACGCGTTCCAATCTCGCGATGTCCTTTCGCAATGAAGGACTCCAAAATTGTACGGCATACTCCAGTTGCGGTCGGACAAGTGAGTTGTACAGGCACAGTACAATCTCCTGGTTCCGATAACCAAACTGGCGCTTAATATAGCCTAGCATCCTTTGGGCCTTTTTTCTCCGCCTCAATGCACTGTTTCGAGAACTTGAGGTCACTAGTGATTGTTACATACAAGTCCTTCTCAGTGTTGGTGGATTCCATAGCAGTGCCCTTAAGGATATACTGAGATTGGGGGTTTCTGTGGCCGATATGCATCACTTTGCATTTCCCCAAAATAAAAGGCATTTGCCACGTGTCCGACCACTCCCCAATCTTCACAAGATCTTCCTGCAAGCGGGCAGTATTTCCATCCTTTGCAACGTTTATACCAAGCTTGGTATCGTCGGCAAATTTGGAAATCTTGGCAACCATGTCACCGTCCATGTCGTTGACGTAGATGATGAATAGTAGTGGTCCCAGGACAGAACCTTGAGTCACCCCGCTAGTAACGGGCACCCACTCAGAAGACTGTCCATTTACCACCACCCGTGTCCGTCTGCCACTTAGCCAGTTCTCGATCCAGCCGGCTACCTTTCCGTCTATGCCCAGCGCTTGCACTTTCCGGAGAAGGCGTCTGTGTGGTACCTTATCAAAGGCTTTCTGAAAGTCTAGGTAGACCACATCCACCGCCTTGTCCCGATCGTGCTCACTGAAAACGAAGTGAAAGAATTCCACAAGGTTCGTCAGGCATGACCGTTGCCTTTGGAAGCCGTGCTGGGAACTCCTCAGTTGCAGGTTTGACTCTAAATACGACGTCATTTTGTCCACCATGATGCTTTCCATGAGTTTACCGACTATCAAAGTCAGACTGATAGGTCGGTAGTTTGACGGATGGCTGGGGGCTCCTTTCTTGAAGATCGGAGTCACCTCCGCCTCACGCCAGGCTCTAGGAACGCATCCGGTCCGGATTGACATGTTAAAGATAGCGCACAGATGTCGTGATACTTCATCGCAAACTTCCTTCCACACCTTGGGTAGAAACACGTCCGGTCCAGGGGACTTATTCGTCTTTACGTCAGCGATCTTTTTCTTTATTTCTCCTTCGGTGAAGTCCATTGCCTCCAGCTTTTCCTCCGAGTAGGAATCCGTAGGCTGTGGGATGGGACCACACTCTTTAGTAAACACTGAGGAAAAGTAGTCATTGAGAAGGTTAGCATTTTCTGCATCTGACTGATTTAATGCACCCTCCTCGTCCACTAAGGGCCCAATCCTACGATGGATTGGTTTACGGCTATTTACATAGCCGAAGAACTCCTTGGGATTCTTCTTGCAGAGTCTCGCCACTCGGAGTTCCTCAGTACGCTTAGCCGCCCTTATGCTAGACTTCACTCTCCTGGCTAGCCTCCGGTACTCGTCAAAGGCACCCGAGATCTTCGATCGCTGGTACGCATTTCTCTTCTCCCTAAGCAGTTGGCCGATTCCTCGATTAAACCACTTTGGTTGAACAGAAGACCGACGGAGTCATTTCAGAGGGATGCAACTTGATTGAAGACTCATGAATTTATTTTTGAAATTGTTCCACGAATCTTTAGCCTCTTTGCATACCGCTAGCCTTACATCAGTCAGCCCAGCACGAAGGCTTGCAAAGTCTGCTCTTCTCAAGTCAAGTTTCCTTGATTGAGTGGCAACAGACCTTACCTTCGGGATCTTGACGGAAAATCTAACTAGCTGGTGATCACTGCCACCGAGCTCTTCGTCTACAGAGACATCCTCAACGATATCATCCTCAGAGGTGAAGACCAAGTCAAAGATATTGTCTCCTCTCGTTGGTTCTCTGACCCATTGAGTGAGGAACTCGTTGTTGGCCAACTCCAGGAGTAGCCCGCTCTCGCCACAGGCTGCTCTGGTTTCCCAGTCAACTTGTCTGTTGAAGTCGTCCATAACGATGCACACTCTGCCTTGAACAAGCTCACCCAGCAGCTGGTACAGTTCCCTGTCCTTCTCAACGGGTTGGGAAGGGGGTCTGTAAAGTACCAGGGTCCTGTATCTGACAGGACCTATCTCTAGGTCAACGCCTAGGAGCTTGTGATCGGATATAATGTTGGAGTTCGTAGATTTGATTGTATCCTTGACATACAACATTACACCACCACCTTCTCTGTCGGGCCTATCTTTGTGGAAGAGTTGGTAACCAGGAACCGTGAATTCGCCTTCAAAGTCTCGGTTTAATGTTATTATCCACGATTCTGTTATGGCTACCATTTCGGGTTCTTCCATCGCTACGAGGCCACGTAACTCAGGAAACTTGTTACTGATTGACCTCGCATTGAACAGAACTTTCAGGGAGTCCCCGACTGTAGGACTCCCTACGCTCTTCCGTTTCCCGGCTTGTTTGTTGGCGAGGTACCCCTTTGTGCGACCTCTGAGAAGGTCGTTTCTGGAGTGACACGGGCGTACTGGCGTACGTCCGCCCTCACTCTGGGCTGGATACTCCTTTCGGTCCTCTCTACGACATCCTGGATCATGTTCGACAGAAAGGCCTTTCCTTTAAAGGAAAGATGTACCCCATCCCTTTGGTAGAGATCATTTCTACCATAAAAGGTGCGGTATGGGTCTACAAAAAAGACCCCCTCTGCCGTACATAAATTTGCCAGGCGCCGGTTTAAGGAGATATTCATCGAGTGAGCGGTCCGTGTTGGACCTCTCCTCGGGAGCATTCCGACTACAACACGCTCGCGGGTTTTCAGCCCACAGTGGTCCACGGCACCCATGACCGTGTGGAAGATTTTATCTGTAGGGCCTACCCTACCTTCTCTCAGGTAGAGGTCGTTTCCACTGACCATCAGAGCAACGACTGAGCTCTCAGAAATCTGTGATTTCTCAGCCTCTACTCTGATGTGGTGGTTACCACATCCTGGCAGGCAGCTTACCTTCACACTAGTGCGAAGGCGGGTGGCTAGCAGGGACTGCAGGCCCCGTGCTTGAGAATCACCAATAAGGGCGACTCTTGCACATTTGTCAGCAGGCGACTTATTCTTTCCCCTCGGAAGCGACTTGCCACTTTCCTCTTTTATCTCTACATTATTCTTTTTGTTCTTCTTTATCTTGTTTTTCTTGTCTTCATGTGTTTGCTCTTCTTCCGTTTCTCTTTTCTCTTCTTCCCTTTCTACTTTCCCTTGCGCACCAGTAACGCTCGAATCCTCTACACTGGGGTGAGCAGCATTAAGGTCCTTTTTTTCTTCTTTTTCTTTTTCTTCTTCTCATTGGCTCCGCATGGCAGAAGTGGGACTGCCAATGTAGTTTCACCTCCTTGGGCTGGAGTCACATCGGCGGAACCAATCAAATCAGTGGGACTTTCGTCTTGAGCTTGAGCAGACTGGGCCTCTAGTTAAGAGGCTAGCTCTAGGATTTTTTCCTCGAGACGCCGAATCTGAAGCGCGTGCTGCATTTCTAGGGTCTGTATTTTACTTTCCAGCGCCCTAGATTTTTCTTCAGAGGTTGTGAAGAGATCCTTGAGTTCGTTGAGGTATGCCACTGCCTCTCGGACCTCTCCCTTAAGGATGCAGTCGGTGCATATACTTCCCGGGTGGCATTTCGAAAAAGATCCTTCCGGCAAGTCCACGCACCACTTATCCTTCTGGCATATCGCACATGTATATTTGAGTGCAGCTGGACCTTTTTTTCCTGTCATTTTGAACACTTTCTCTCTTTCAAAACTTTGTGACCAATCAATAGAAAAAAGGGGGTTGGTGAGTTCTCCCCGCGTGAATTGCTCCCGCCTATCGATCGGAGACGTTTCGGATCTTTCAGAAGGCACGCTCCATGTGCTGCTGTTCGTCCGACCGAGTCGTCAAGCCTCGGCGTGCCGTGGCTCCCAACCAAGCAGCACAGACGGTCCCCGAAGGGGCCATCGATTTGTCACCAGGTGAACAACAACGAAGCACGCCCCTTACTAAACTCCTACTAGTTCCCTTCACAACGGCCAGGATCTCGGAGTGGCGTTCAATGGATATCCCGCCACACCAAGGGACTCGACCCAAGGCTTTTTTATTGGCCTGGCAACCAACATGGGAACAAAGGGCCGTCACCTCGGACCAATGCTACTATAAGCACCCGTCAACATGCACTGGGAACGGTAAATAATTACGCGCCAGGGAAGGGGTTAACGGGGCACTACCCTCATCCCATTCATCGTGCCCCAGCGCCTAAGCCCCCTCAAGTCTTATTCTCTTGCAACCAGTGAGCGTCGATTGGCGTTGTTTATAGAGGTTCCAAAGCCTCTTTCTGACGCATGAGGTAGCTGCCAGGTCCTTATATGTAGATAGATGAAAAAAGGGTAAGAGTGACATGATAGGAATAGGGTATTTTTTGTTGCTTTTTTATTTTTGTATAAGTAGAGGAAATAGGATTAATGTAAAAAAAGAAGAAGGATAGAGTAGGATAAAGAAAGACGCACTTAGTCTAGAACCTAATTTCCGACCAAATCGACAAAAGAAACCCTGCCAGGGGTACCAGAAGATAGGTACCCCCGCCGACATAGCTCAAAAAGTCAAGGGTACGCACAAGCTCTCTTCCTGCGCCAAGGGGGCGTCACCTCTCTCTCTACTTTCGAATGTGACTAAGAGTTTATACTTAAGCAATAAGATAAGGATGATTTTTAAACGGTTAGAAAATAAATGGATACTATTCTAATGTGAAAGTGAAGCAGTGATATATGATGTCTCAACAATTTTTTAATCTATTCATTGATGAACTACTAAAATGATTGAAGCATATCAGAGAAGGAATGGGGGAAGGTGATTAAAATTTCAGCCGTCTTGAATTTGAAGATGAAGTTATAATAATGAACGAAAATGAAGATCTGCAAGAATTGCTTGATGTAACTTCAGATTGTGGAGATGAAATGTAGATAAAATTAATTAAAGTCACTCGCTGGAATGAATAAGAATGACAAAATTACAGAAAAAGGTGGCTAGAGTGTATTTATGTCCTAAAGGGTTTGTAAGGCTCAAAATGTTGAGAGGAGAAGTAAGGTGGATCAGATGACACGAAAAAATTCAAAGATGAAAAGATACTTGGGGAATTTAAATAACGCAAGCTGGATAGAAGAGAATATATAAGAAGGGATATAAGAGTAAAAGGAGATTAAAAATTTCGAGGAATTAATATAAAATTTGGGACATAGTCAGGAAAGATGTAACGGGTGATGCAAAAGAGAGAAGAACAAAGGAATTTACGCATGAAGAATTGGTGGAAAGGATTAGGGATAAATGCATCATATGTATAAAACTGCGTATTATAAATAGAATATAAGAATATTTTAGAATAAACTTATAGGAGATAAGGAATAAACAACGAGATTTACTCAGTCTGTACGCTTGCTCTCTCGCTGCGAACTGGTAAAGCCAATATTTCTTTTAAGAAGAAATATATGAGCTCCTAGAGCTGATTGGAGTTTCCTCCTATTCCTCTTGAGCGAAGTGCCCCTCCTCCTGAAGGGGTTGCTCTTTCTTATTCTAAATTCTTGTCTCTTTATTCATACTTTTTACCTCAAACTTACTTCTCACTAGCACTACATAACCTGGTCACAGGCAAGGTCTGAGTTGCAGTTAGTAGGAAGGCATAGTGAACCCCTGAAGGAGACCCTTTTAGGGAGGCCAGAACCAAACTGTGCACTGCCGTTAGGGCAAGGCCCAGATAGGTAGGGTTGACCAAGGAGAGTGCGAAAGTTGGAAGGTAGGCGAGATAGAACTGGAAGAGATAGAGGGGCTCATCCCACTAGTGGAGACTGGATGAAGTCTCGACAGCTGGAGTACGACAGAAGAACCACTCTCTTCGGAGAGAGGACGACTCCCAGGAAAGATGGACCCACCGGACTTCAAAAGGCTTCCCCTTAAATTCATACTTAGCGGAAGGAAAAGATCACCACAAGAAGTAATGCAATGCATATTTACTGATCTGGAAATACCACTAATCAAGTGTATTGACACACCATCTCGTTTCATAGTTATTTGGCTAGAGAATAAAGAAGTAAAGCAGCTACTATCATTTGCTGGGAGCATTACGCTAAGGAAGTTGGATTTGGAAGCCAGAGTACTCAAAAAAATCATGGCTAACAGAAGTATCATCTGCCGAAAAATCGACTCCCGGGTAGCAAAGCACTATTGCCAAGAAATAATAGAAGAATTACAGGAGAGGAAGAAATGGCTCGAGATAGCAGAGGTGGTCAAATTTAAAGATCATACTCACGTTTTCAAGAACATTTGCGAATCTACCGAAATGGCTTCAAGGATCAGCAAACAGGAACTTCTCGCTTTCAACATGAGAATCCCATCTGCTCACATAAAAAAGAGACATCTTCACAAGCATACAGATACGCTTCAGATGTTAGGCGTTGGAGGAACATACGACTATAATTCCCCCTCATAAGACCCATTCATCTGTTCTGAATGTGGAACTGAAGGTCATTCTTGGCGTTACTGCAACAACACAGATAAAAGATGCATTAACTGCCAAGGGAGACACAGAACTATGTCCATGATCTGTCCCAGAAGATGGAAAATTATAACGAGAAAAGAAACCCAAATAATGCTAATGTAAATAAATACTCATACGCAACAATGGCGAAAGGTGACCAACAAGTACCGGCATCACAGATAAATATGAGTGGTACTCTCAACGTGAAAATACTTACCTCTATATTATATGCCCACGTGATGAACATAGATAAGCCTGGAATTTACGCAACAACAGTCAACAGCATGTTACAGGAAAACGGGCTTGAAGCGATGAAATTCCCCAAAGAAGTCGACTCATCTTCCATTTTCAAAATCAAAGTCACAGGAAAGACAAAACATGAGTTAATCGAAGAGGCGAAAGGAAACCAACAGGCAGGCAAAACAGAAGCGAACACAAACAGCGACGACTCAGAGACTGAAAATTCATCCGACGACACAGAGCAATAGTGCACACGGGTTGCTCGCAGAAAAGCCCAAAGATTTAACAGATCTAATACGCAAGTAAAAGGGATCCATCACCCAGAGATGAATTACCAGAAGTAACATCGAACGCATTCAACAGAAGGGGAACCCAGGAGAAACGAAAGAAGAACCAGAAAAAGAATAAAAACACCGATAACTTAAGAGATAGGACATACAAAACAGAAAACGATTCACCGAACGGAAATGGGCAATTGTATTATAGATATTAAGAAATTAAAAATACTACAAATTAACACATGCGGATGGAAAGACAAAGAAATTATGTACGGAAACTTATTCAGAAAGATTGATCCAGATGTTATACTAATATCAGAACATGGAAGAAACACAGAAAACGAGAAATTAAAGATATGAAACTACAATGTTATTAACACAAATTCTTCAGGAGAAACACACAACGGAGCGGCAATAGCTGCCAGGCAAGGATTGCAGTACAAAAAACAATAAAAGAATTGGAAGGTGCATATTTATCTATAGAAATTAAAATGGAATTAAGCAACATCATTGTCACAACTGGATACCAGCCACCCAGGTGTACCCAATTACCGGTTCAAGACTTTACTAAACTGTTCAACTATAGGATACTGGTCATTGGTTAGGGGATTTAAACGGCCATTGCGGGGCTTCTGGGTACAGAAATACAAACAGAGTCGAAAGATACCTTAACGCGCTTATCAATAGATGTATACTGCAAAGATTGTGACCCAATTTCCCTACATACTTACGAAGAGAACACGCAACAAAACCGAACATCTACCTGGCTAACTTTAATCTGCACTTTAACTATTTTTTGAACCAGTGGCTGTTCCTCGCAGTGACCACAGTGCGACTCTATTGCATATAAACAGAATCCTATACAAATTTCTTCAAAGAAATGGAAGTCATAGCATAGAGCGGATTGGGCTAAGTACAGAGAATTACTTCAGACGTACGTGCCCAGCCCGCTCGGGGAAGCCACTCTAGAGGAAATCGACGAGGAGTTGGATAGGATCAGAGAAAGAAATCAAAAGGGCAGAGAAGGAGGCCGTTCCCATTAGCTCGTTCCAAACCATTAAGTAATTTAAGTGGAAGCCAGAAATGGTGGATTTGAGCGAGGAGATTGGTCGGGTGTCAGAAAATATAAGAAGATTCGGAACATCAAGGAAAGCATACAACGCACTTAGGATACAGAAAAGAGAACTAATACCACTAATTTATGAAAAACCGAAAGAGAACTGAGATCACCACATGAAGAAACTAGATGTGGAAACATCACCAAGGGAATTTTGGAAACATATCAACAGATTAAAGACACGGACAACAAGGGAGAAAATAAAAATTAAAGATGCATGGAACAACATTTTAGAAGATGATGAAGAAATAAAGGCATTATTTAGACAGCATTGGAGAAATGTATTGAAAATAAGCGAAGAAAAGAACGAGGACTACGAGGGGCGGTCAATAAGTTTTGCAATTCAGATATAAGGAAACGAGATATGAGGAAAAGTGTTTTATTATTTTTCAATATAACTACCCTCGACTTCAATGCACTTACGCCACTTGTCCCTGAGGCTTTGAATTCCCGAAAACCAGAAATCTCCCGACTGCTGTTCAATCCACTCCTGGACAGCTAGCTGAAAATCTTCATCGCCCCCAAACCGGCGTCCACGCAGTGCAGCCATGAGCTGGCAGAATAAAAAGTAGTCGCTAGGGGCCAGATATGGACTGTAGGGGAGATGGTTGAGCTCCTCGAATCCGCACTCGCGCAGGGCAGCTTGTGCAACTCTGGCCTTGTGGACTTTTATAACGCTGAAGTCGATCATGGGGCGTGAGGTTTCTAGGGATACAACGGGCAGAGACCTTGGCCATGGCCAAATTGTCGTGTATGATGTTGATAACACTTCCATGTGATATTCCAAGTTCTTGCTCGATTTCTTCGACCTTCACCCGTTGATTTTCGAGGATCATCCTCTCCATACGGGCAACATTGCGACGTTGGTCACGTCTGACGGGCGTCCTGGACGGGGGTCATCTTCAAGGGACTCACGACCATGGCGAAACTCCCTATTCCAGCGAGCAATGGTTGCATTGGAAGGGGCGGTGTCGGTGTACACTGCAACCATGCGTTCATTGATCTCTTTTGCATTCTTGCCTTCCTTGGTCAAAAATTTGATCACTGCGCGGTGCTCAACCTTCTCCATTGTTGAAAAATTTGTGACTGACGATCTGCGATTAGCTACTGCTTCTTAAATAGACAAGGCAATAGCGTGCGGCTGCAGGTCCTGACTTGTCATAATTTGTCCTCACACCCTCACAAACAGCCATCCCCCTTCCTCTGTTTTGCCCTACCAATTCGCAAAACTTATTGACCGTCCCTCTTGTGTACCGTATAAACATGATGCTACGAAAAATTTAGCCCAATTTGCGAATTCATATCTGAATAAAGTACATCTAGTGACTTAAAATAAACAAATGAGAGCAAATTATTTTCTCTTTATAGATCTGTCTTATGGTTTGATGTTTATTCAATAATATAATGCAAAAAATTAGCTTCACCCCAGAATATACCAAAATGCTCCGTATTTATATTAATTCCTTGCATTTATTATATTTTATTATCTTCTAATTTACTCATTTTAAACCAGGTTCTGTGGTTTTAATTTAAACTTAATTTTCAATAAATTGATCAATCTATATATTCTCTCTGAAAGGAAACCAGAGGCTGCAATCGCGCCCTATAATTTGAAATTGCATTTGGATCGTCAATTGTGAAAGATTTTCCCATTCAGACAATTTGCTCACGATGATGATGCCCATCATTCGTTTACATGACCAAATAATTTAGTAATTGGAGTTTGAATCTTTGTTGCAGTGATATCGAATTACTTGATTCGATAAAACTAGAGAAATTATTATTGAGAAAACTTTGGAGACTATCCCATAACAGTAGTAAATTGACTTAATTTAACGGTTCGATAGATAAAAATAATGAATGTCTTGATTTTTTAGAACAATCTTTAATGAAATTTAGTATCAAATCTGAAATGTTTGGTTTTAAGTAAAAACATTGTGGGATCAACGTGTTTTTTCCTCGTGACTCATGCACGAATATGATAATTTAGGTTCTGCATTTCTTAGTTTCTACTGTGAATCATTTATCATCTGAAAACAATTTTCTTTCACTCATTTTACCGAAATTTTGTAACAGATTTCTTCATGGATGGAAATGTTTTTATCACAGAAACCGATCAAGCAGGAACATTCACTCTCCTAAATATTTTACTCTCAAGATCTTTTCTGATTATTTGTTCTATTAATTAACGTGAAATCCCTGTTTCTTTCGGAAATTCACATTTACTTGTTCTTCAGCCTCTTCCTGAATGTCGTTGACCGGTGATGGTTTCTTTTACCCCTACTTGAAAAATCTGACAAAGTGTTTTTCAATTTCGATTTTGAAATTTGTTAAGGATTCTATTAAGTAAATATTATTTTTCTTCAGGTTTTGCCCTTGAAATCTTCGTATCAGATTCGTTTTCTTTTAGGAGAGAATAATTTGAATGAAAACTACGATCAAAGAATATGTATAAATGTTCAAATTTGGGTGGGGTATATTTTATTCAAAGCCATTTATGTGCATTAGATGCTCAACCATCAAGCAATTAAATAAATAATTAAAACAAAGGGGAATTTTTCTTCTTTGATTGTCTTTTAGAGACGCTTGAGGAAATAAATTTTAAGCGATCACTTCAAAATATAGCTGAATTTTTCTGTGTGCAGTCAAGAAGATGATATTCAAAAGCAGTATAGCAACCAAACCTCCCATCTATGCGCGCTATATTGACGACATACCTTTTGTCAGAGAGAGAGAGAGATTCACGCAGACTAAGAAGCCTAAGGGAGAATCTCATGGACGAACGCATCTTCAACAGGCATGTTTCGGTAATCTTCTGGAGCGATAACGATGCGAGTCTCTCTGGAGCCTGGAACCCAAATCAGTGAGAGGGTGCTAAGCCTTTAGTCGCCGTGTTTTGAATCGTAGCGGGACCCACTTCCGACGGCAAACAAAATCGCTTTCCGCGAAGCCTTATATATTTCCCAGCGCGGAAACGAGCAAATGAGTATTCAACCTGGAGGCAGGCACTGCATCACTTCCATCAGAAATCAGATTATTCGCCAAGGAGAGAAGATGCAGTAGTTTCAAGGAGTGCATAAAATAGGCTGAAGTTTGTGTAGAATGCCACAATTGCTATCCCAAAGAAGGGAAGAAAGTCGAACCACCTTCTCTCAAATCGAAGGTAAATAAGCATATATTCTGGCCTCACAACCAGAAAATTTTTGTCAAGATAACAGGCCATTCCAAGCAAAAGCCTGTTCGAACACCCATCAAACGAAAAGTTCAACCTTTCTCCTCTAGCCCCCTCCATCAGCGTTCCACAGGAGGACTATTGTGTGTTATTCCTGCGGAATCGATGGTTATGTGTGAACAAATTGCCCATAAAACTCTCACTCTAGGAATAACTATTCTCACCAGCTGAACCGGGTGAGTGCTACCACTTCTCAAACCCCGTCTCAACTGGAATCTTCTCTCTCTTCGAACGAACCAGGTCCCACCAGCCATCAGAACTTTTTGTTCGACCAAAGCACCCCTGGAGGTCTTTAATATTCGAGACTGGTACGGTGAACGGCTGCCGTATCTCCACTCAAGTCTGAGATACTGGTTGGACGTGTATCGTTGTCTCGGATAAGCTACTCCCACCTGTACCTCCAGATCACGATCGGTTCGCCATTGTGCATGAAAACCTGGGACGCGCTAATCGGTTCCCCATTGTTAAGTGCCATATAGACTGCGCCTACTTCACTAGCTGCGCCGAAGTAGTGTCAGCCCCCATCAAGTTTTGTGCCGTTCTGATTGGGCAGAGCCCCAAAGTTTCTTCACCTCCAATGGCTTAAACCGTGACCACCCGCTCGCAAACGAATCAGGATTTAAGAGCAGCCGCACCCCTTGGACCTCTCAGTGCTTCAGATTATAGCAATGTGGAAAATGAGGACTTTTCTAATAAGCAGAATGAGTGTGAATTCCTTCGTTCTTTCTTGACTAAGGCCCTCAATAAGATACAAGATTCCATTACTGCTGGCAAATTAATTTCCTTCATGGTTAAAGATAACCTCCTTTACCGCAGATGCTCAGAGGGAGATCCCACCGATTCTCGAGCATTATGTGTTCCTCGCTCTCATGTGCGACTTATTTTACAAACCACACAAGATAGCCTTTTCTCGGATCACTTCAGTTACACAAAGACTGCAAAACGAATTTTTAATTAGTTTTATTGGCCCGGAGCGTCAGAGGAAATTCTTTGCTATTGTCGATCTTGCGACATATGCCAGAAAACTGTCATTAAGGGGCGAGTTAAGCCGGCGCCTTTGAAGAAGGGTCCCGTAATCTCAGAACCCTTTTCCCGAGTGGCAATCAACTTGGTTGTACCAATCCACCCACCATCTAGATAGGGCCATAGTTATGTCCTCACTCTCGTCGATTTTGCCATCAAGATCCCTGAGGCTGTCCTCCTCGAGAACATCGACAGCATTTCGTGTGCTGAAGCTCTTATCTCCATATTCTCCTCCGTTGGATTACCGAAGGAAATATTGTCCGCTCGAGGTCGTTAATTTACTTCCCATTTGATGCAGCAGGTAGGAAAATTACTCATGGTAAAGCCCCTATTTACCACCACATTTCATCCCACCGCGAATGGTATGTGCGAGAGGCTGAATGGAAATCTCACGACCATCCTGCAGAAGAGTTGCGCGGAGCAGCCAAGAGAATTGCATCGTTATCAGCCAGTGGCTCTTTTTGCTTATAGAGAGATACCACAACTCACTTTGTGGTTCGCGCCATTTGAGTTACTTTACAGTAAGAACGTCTGAAACCCGTTAAGCATTCTTAAAGAACTAACCAAAAATTAGATGGAAAGGTACAATTATCATACTCGTACATACTCGAACTCCAACAGAGGAGGGAAGAATGCGCCGAAATTGCTTACCAAAATGCCGACGTTAATCTGAGTAAATACAAAGCTTCCTTCGACTGTAAGTCCACAGATCGAAGATTTAGGCCGGGTGAGGAAGTTCTGTTATTGCTCCCAACCAACAATAGCAAACTGCTTAACCAATGAAAGGGTCCCTTCCAAATAATAGAGAAACGCGTTGCCGTCGATTATTTGGTTGAAACACCCAAGGGGAGAGGAAAGCTTTTCCATATAAACCTCCTTATAAATATGATCGGCGCGCAGGAGTTAAACAAATATTGGCTATAGACGAAGAGTCGGCCATTGAATCAAATTACCCTGTGGACCCTCTAAATTTAGTATTAATTGCATGCGTAGAGTAAGATGGCAAATACCCCTTGCTCGTACCAGATATGATGGAATTCTTGTCTACCAAGCTCAAGAAAAGCAACCAGTCATCGTCCGCTCAGAAAAACCAGCTTACATCTCTCCTCAGTCAATTCAGTGACGTCATCGCAGATATTCCAGGTTGTGCTACTTAGTTTCAGCACGATATTCAATTGACCACCCAAGAGGCTATTAGGTCCAAGCCAAACCCTTTACTCGTTGATTTAAAAGAAGATTTTAATACCGAAGTTGAGAAGTTATTAAAATTGAAGATAATCAAGTCGTCAAAATCCGATTACTGTTTCTCCGTCGTCATGTTCAAGGAACACGATAATTCCGTGTCTGACGCATAGCCGATTCCTCTTATCGACCAAGATCTCTATCTGTTTGAGAAAGTGAAATATATTTCAGAACTTGATTAGTGTAAAGCCTATTAGCAGATCCCATTGCGGGAAGAGGTTACAAGGTACACCACTTCCCCATTTGGGCTCGTCACCGCCTGCAGTAACTAAATGGGTTACCCCCCCTATCATTCTATTTCGATAATATTTACGTGGCTACAAAGGAATGGGACCAGCACTTGACCGCTCTTTAAGCGCTGCTGCAAAGGCTCAGGGATCATAATCTGACAATTGGTGCAAGCAAATGTTATTTTGCTTTTAACACAATAGATTACTTATAGAATAATCAATTAGCCCTGGAGGAGGAAAAGATACGAGACATCGTAAAAATGCCGCTTCTTGCAAACAAAAAGCAGTTAAGGTCATTCATGGATTCCGCTTCCTTTTATCGGCGATTCATCCCCAATTTTGCCAGCCTTTCTGATTCCATTTGCGAGCTCCTGAAGAAGAAGGCCCCAGAACAACTAATTTGGACTCCGCTGTCAATCAACAGCTTTAATAAACCTAACGGTAAGCTCGCGTCGGCATCGGTTGTGTTTTAGTTCAATATGGAATCTATGACGAGAGTTTTCCTATCGCTTATGGCAGTCGAAAGTTATTACCACGCGAAAAGAACTACGCAGTGATTGAGCAAGAGGCTCTCGCTATGATATGAGGAATTAATAAATTTGGCAGGTATTTGATAGGAAAGGAATTCGTAATCGGAACTTTGTCGTACCTCGAAATATTAAAAACAACAATGGCAGATTAATGCGCTGTAGTCTGTTCCTCCAGGAATTTAAGTTTAGAATACAGTATGTAAAGGTTCGGAGAATGTTATGGCTGAAAGCTTGAGCCCAAATCCAGTAGATTTCCTTTCAAGTGAATCTTGAACCAACTATTGTTTTATAATTTTGTATATATATGTCTACATAAACTTAAGTCATAAATATGTGCCCTTTTGTATGTAAATAAAGTTTACAATTAATTTTGGATCCGAGGCAGATGTGACCTCTCCTTAAAATTCAGTGTTTATAATCATAATTGTTGTATCTTAATTTTAGTTTTGGATAATGATCGATATATGTACATTTTTTTAGTCTCATTTGGTATTTATTTTGTGTGTATTTCTTTTGTATTCCTTTTTTGTGTGTGATTTTGCATAATGTATTCATTTGCTATTTCTTTTTTGTGTGATGCAAATTTATCTATTTTTTTTATTCCTTTTGAATTTGTACAATGCATTCTTTTATTTCACGATGCGAAGGTATTGCCCCTTTTTCCAATTCTCGAGATGTACCTCCCTTCGGAAGTCGCATTGTAAGAGGAGAGAATTTGTCAAAGAGAGAGAGCGAGAGAGAGAGAGAGAGATTCACGCAGACTAAGAAGCCTAAGGGGGTATCTCACGGACGAACGAATCTTCAACCAGGATGTTTCGGTAAACTTCCGGGGGGGATAACGAAGCGAGACGAGTCTCACTGTTACTCGGAACCAAACTCAGTGAGAGGGCGCTAAGCCTTTACTCGCCGCATTTTGAATCGGACTGGGACCCACTTCCGACAGCAAACAAAATCGCTTCCCACGAAGCCTTATAAATTTTCCAGCACGGAAACGATGAAATGATTATTCAACCAGGAGGCAGGCACTGCACAAGCGGTATCCAAGCGGTAATCACGAGGAATCATTGGAACCAGCCTAAAGACACACGAGCTCTCTCATCTGCGGCTTCCTGTTACTCTAAGGATTCGCAGGAAAGAAACCAGTTGTTCGGAATTACGGCAGTCAAGGGCGTAAGGACTCATTCTGGATTACACGCTCCGCTCCGTGCCCTGCAAGGATATTCCCTCAAACTACCACTCCAGGGTCCCTCCCCATTCTTAGAAAATCGTAAGCCTATTAGTGTTTTCTCGATCACCATTGAAGAGGCTTGACGCTCTCCGACTACTAAGCTTCACCCCCTAATCATCTCCCGTTTTCGCTCAGGTAAATGTTGTGCTACTCATAGCTCGTGCCGAATCATTTCATTTTAAATTAATTCCTTTGCTGAATGATTAGTTTTCCCATAGGGTATAAATTATTGTTAAATTCTGTTATTTGATTGTATAATAGTAAAGATTATCTTTGTTTCTCTTGTTTAAATCCCAGAACGACATAAAAAGCCATTGATCTATTTTCTAAGTCGGCCAACGGAATACACGCACTCGAATATCCTCCATATTTAAAAAGTGACTCCCTCCCACCCTGCGACTAACTAGGGCGCCAAGCGAAGGTCAGTGAAATCTACCTAACCTACGACACTTTTAAATACAGATAACTTCGAGCAAGTTGATGCCCTAGTGGAGGTATATTTAAATATACAGACATTGAGAATGATTTATATTTGATTATGTGACAAAATACACTGTACATACAACAAATTTCAGTGTCAAGAAAAAACATAGATCTCATGTGCATTTTATTATGAAGTTAGGGATATTGAATTGGGATTTGATAACAAACATTTCCCATCACGTAGCATTTTTATGTAAATTATCGATTGAATAAGTATGCATTTGATAACGAATTCCACACCATATAGGTATTTCGCTCCCAAATTCAGATTAAATGTGTCAACTGTAATTAGTTCATGAATATATAATTAATCAGTATGTTTGTTAGTATTATATAACGTATTAACCTACATTTTATTATTTACTTCTTCGTTTGTAATACGACTCAGGTGTGTCACCCTTCATGTTCCAGTATAGGTCAGCCAGCAGAGCAGGACTCCATTTTCCTTTATACCTGTTTTCGATTGACGCTATATTTTGATGGGATCTCTCTCCATGTTCATCACTCACATCTGCATTTTCGGGTATAAAGGACATACAGGTGAGAGAATGAAGAAAGTGTTTCTTCAGTGACATATTTCATCCTAAATCTTGATACCACTACATTAGCCTTTGGCCCCCTTTGTGCTTTCCCAGAAGTCCTTGCATACATCGTTGGATGCATGCAAGGCCGCTAGCTAAGTTGCATCCATTGTAGCCTCGAAGACCTCATCAGCTATAAGTTGGCGAATCTGAGGGCCTACGAATAAAGCTTTGAGTTACAGGAAACATGGCTTATTATGTTGCAGTGCTTTGTTAACTTGCTTCATTAGGCCTAGTTTTATATGCGTGGTGGAAAAATGATTTTCTCCTCTTAACTAGTGGCTCATGAATTACATTATGGCATTCAGGCGTCATAGTTATCCAAGGTGATCATTCTGAGCTTACATAATGTTCTGATCTGGCCCTACTGTCCCACTTGCAAAGGAAGCACATAAACTTAGTGTATCCAGTTTGTAGCCCATGAGGCCAGGCACTTTGCCTTTCACCCAGGAAGAAAGGTAACTTGTACACCTGACACAACATATTTGAGATGCCCAGCGTTTGTCCTGGTCACCCACTTTATATCCAAAGTACAGCTCATAAAGTTTCTTCGCATATTTAGTCAACTGTCTCATATATTGTTTTGATGTAACTGATCCACATATATAACAGAAACTGTCTAGGTAATTTTTGCATTCTATAGGTATTTTAGCTCTGTCTTCTGAAAAAAAAAACACTGTAGTATGTGAAAAATAATATAAATAGTAACAGCAACAAATATTAAATCAAAAGGTAAAAATAGGAAGCATTTATAGTAACTTATAAAATTATCAAGCGTTACGTAATTGTTACCGCGGATTTGGACCCCTATGAGTAAAATTATATTGAGTATACTTTCATAAATTTAATAGTTTTGGCTGAAAAATACCTTAGAAACACCCCATTAAAATTATATCAAAATCCGTTTACCCAATCCTATTTGCATTCAATCCCTAAGGAACAATCAGTCTATTTAACGTTGTAAGATGGTAATTTACGAGAAACTGGATGGTCACAGATGTTATATTTGTGATTTACGCATAAAATACCCCTAGAAAATTTTATTTTTATTTTCAGTTTTTTTTCCATTGTTGTACAGTATTTTCAGACAGCAGATGCTTCTCTTTCTCGGCAAACAGCCGTTCGGAGTTGTTTTATACAAGCGTTTTTTGGGTGAGGCACGTATTGAGCTGATCTTATGAGCGAACCGAAGAAACTTTGCTTACCTTTCCTTTGTTGGGACAGCAATATGTAGTCTCAGCCTTTAATCTTCCAGACATTTAGAAGAGTGAATTACATTGAACAGGTTGGTATTATCAATGATGCAATCGATTTCCACATGAGCAAAGGTATTTCTTACATTAGTTTCCATATAGACCGCAGTCTCCACATAGTTCAGAAGAGACAGGGTTTAAGCAAAGAGAGTGGAATAAGAAACAGGCCGCCACTTCTTTGTCTGTCAGTATACAGGATCTCCACTAGGGGCAGAATTTACAAAGAAAATGAAAAGATCTCTTCCCCCCTCCCCCTCTGAGTGATCGGCAAACGAAGTATCTGAATATCAGTCCAACCTACCGGACTCAATGTAATGTGCTGAGGATATTTTATTTTCAGGGGGTCTAAGGTAACACACAAAATTAGTTTATTCAGCTGAATTAAATATTAATAGCTGCTTTAGTCTACGATACGCTCAATTCACATATTTCAAGGTATTGTGAGGTCTGGTATGTATGGCGATCTAATTCAACTGACCAAGTAAGGCACGATATTTTATTTTCTTCAAATTAAGATAATTCCCTTCCCTTCATTCTAGCACGTTGTTTCATAATATTTATTGTTTAAATTGTAGATGCACATTTAACTGATCAACAATAAAACCCTCATTGATGGTACTAATGTTAAGTGCAACATATTACATGATGCAGAACAACCGGTAGAAAACAAGCCATTCAGCATTTTAACAATGTTCTCAAATTCTGTTGTTCCTGCCTAAAGTAATTCATTCACATATGCACATATGGTGCAAGCAAGATTTTCTTCATTATATCAATAGAACAATGATTAAACAAGGGGAAACATCTGATCACGGGTTGTACATAGAACAACCGATAATTTTACCATTGATGTGCTCTGATGGTGGTCTCAAGAACACATCGCAATCAATTTTATCTTCCTGAAGTAAGCTTCTTTCACATCTACTAGCAAACTTTCCACTCTTTAAAGGCAGCTAAAGCTAATTCAAAACAAACAGCTTCTCAAAAGCAGGTCGGAGAACACTTTTCTAGTTGCAAATAACTTCTTCAAATTAACACTAAAAATCTTCGGTGATCGTCTTCTTGTCCTTTGATTTTTAGAAATCACCGATCGCAAACTCTTTACTTGTCTCTCATTTCCAACTTCTATCTAAACATCTTTGTCTAGCTTGTTTGCATTTCACTCACATTGGCAACACTTATATCATCTGAATGTAGCAGACCAATCATTTAAACATCATCATCAACAGGGGAACTCTTGTTCAAATAATCAAAGTGATTCAACTAACGATATCGTCAGAAACATTTTTTAGGTCATATCTTGTGGATTTTCAAGCACTTATCTACAATTTCCAGACACCAACTCACCAGAAGTATTCACGCCCTATATACATTGACCTATAGTAAACTTATCCTTCCTTTGACGGACGTCAGGTTGAACAGAACCCTCAGTTGGGAGCTTCTCACTTGACCTGAAATTGCTCTTGACATCATTACAGATGCCAGCATCCACATGTACGGGAAATATTATCTATTGACGAGTGGACACGAACGTAGGTATTTTCCAGCCATGACGAACCAAGACTTATTTTACGTCACATCCAATGCTTATACCAGACACGTGCCACTCAGATCTATCATTTTTTTTATACTAGACTTAATCGCTCTTTGTTAAAGTTTATGCAAAAGTGCTTCTCGCATTATATCTTAAAGCACGGTACACCTTTTCCCTTCATTCACATCAAGGAAAATTCTTGTTTAGCCTAATGCATAATGTCCAAATTATTCTTATTTATTACTGACGAAGAAACACTTCGAATTGCAAGCGGCTGGCCTTAGAATACCTTAGGAAAAGCAGAAATGAACCTGAAAACTATTTGATTTGTAGAGAAACGAGAATATTTTCTCAAGGTCTACATGCAAATACTGCCCATGTTACAGTAACGTCAACACCGCATGAAGTCTCCGCCATTATCTTGCTAACGATTTTTTCAATAACTGACTTAAGGCGCTCACAAACGCCATTACTCTACTCCAACGGCTTACCACTGTGGTACTTATTACTTTTCTATTAATGCCTCGCCCAACTGTCGTATATATGTATTATTAAATTCACATCATTGTCTGACGACAGATTTTAGGAGCACCAACGGTAGAGATACCACACAAAAAGAATCACTAAATTATAGTAATGGATTGTTTCTCACCTATGACCGTTGCAGCAATAAACCTTTAAGCAATATCAACAATGAAAATTACTTTTAAGTTTATATAAAGTGCCGTATTAAATTTTTTGCTGGTAGGATAATAATAATCATAATAAATATTTATAATGCGCCCTTCATGTAAGTTAGCCCTCACAGAGGGCTAACTTCCATGTAGAGAAGGTTTACAGGGAAGAGAAGGCAATTCTGAAGAGATCAGTCTTCAGGAGACGTTTAAAAGTAGCAAGGGAGGGAGAGGATTGGACTTCGGCAAGAAGAGCATTCCAGAGTCTAGGAGCACAAACTGAAAAGGAACGGTCACTCATCGAGTAGAGGACAGAACGAGGAGTGTTCAGGAGGGAAGCGAGGATAGACCGGAGTGCCCGAGGAGTTTGACGACTAGGGAGAGAAGACGAGAGATAAGGTGGAGCCTCGAGGTTTAGGG
Source organism: Ceratothoa steindachneri (assembly GCA_963969495.1). Lineage (NCBI taxonomy): Eukaryota > Metazoa > Arthropoda > Malacostraca > Isopoda > Cymothoidae > Ceratothoa > Ceratothoa steindachneri. The sequence goes on from OZ018326.1 coordinate 94,584,276, forward strand.
CCTTGTAGGTGATGAGAAGAATTTTATAGTTGGTATGAAAGCGAATAGGTGACCAGTATAGCTCCTGTAACAGAGGCATCGAAGGAGAGAACCGGGGGCGGCGAAGAAGGAGCCAGGCAGCATAGTTTTGAACTAGTTGTAAGGGGCGAAGTGACGAAGAAGGGAGATTCACTAGAAAAGAATTGCAGTAGTCTAATCGTGAGGTGACGAAGGCATGAATAGCAGTCTCAAGGCTTTATCGATCAAAGTGGGATCAAACACATGAAAAGTTGCGAAGGAAACCGAGGGAAGCCTTACAGGTTTTCTAAACTTAAACATACTTCGCAAGACTCACTAACGTTATTTATTTCGGTTTTCAATTCAGAAATTTCCATATATCCATTATTAAGTAATGCATTCCATTTTTGTGAAATTTGATGTCCAAATTATTTATGCAACTTAACAGCTAATTTATGACATATGGCCAACTGAGCTTACATAAAGAACTTTTTTTCATATGATTCAAGTTATATTATAATTTCACAGAATTCCGACCTAGTTACAACGACAAAAGAAGAGAGAATTGCCAAGAATTAGTGTTCTCAAGTTCGATAACTTCTTTCCGAATTTGGATCGTCTCCTTTTCAGTTTATAAAAATTATTTTGGCTTTTTTTTTTCATTGATTTACAACTTTTTAGAAGTGGAATATTGCTATCAAAATCATTAGTGCTAACATTAGCATTCATGTTTCCAATCCAGCAGGGCAATGTAATTAGCTTCAAAGTTGAGAGAGCCACACATTCTCCTCAGCTAAACGTGAAACTAGAAGATTCCCTCCAAATTTGTGAACGCTGGAAATCATTTAAGCATAACATGTAAGTCTCCATCCACTGGAGACAGTATACTGTAGTCGACTAACCTGTATCTAATAACGTTCATTACAGACTATAGAATTGTTTCCTGGGAAGATCTATTTGTGTCTTCCATAAATAGTAACAAACTATTAGCGAATTCTCTAAGGCGTGAGAGCATTGCTACAGTACTAGGGGAATAATTATGGATTTTTCAAAAATTTGAATTTTTTCTAAAAAAAAAGCCAGTGAAACTAATTTCATCGTTTGCAAATGGATTTATTTTATGCACCAACAGCGAGAAACTAATTAAGTTAAATTATCTATAGCCTCGGGTTAGTTTGTAATTAAGATTGGTAACACTTAAGGAACAAAACTGTATTGGACCATTTCAATGAAGTCACAGTCCGTTGTGTGAGTCAGTTGATATGTTGGCTTTAGAGTGCAAATAGGATCTTTTCTGTTATTATCCTAACCTGTAATTGTTAACAATAGTGTTTTTGTGTGTTTCGGATAGTTTATTAGTTATTTTAATAGTTTGATTTTGTGTTTCAGCTAGTTCTTTGGCTATAAATGAATTAAACCAAAATGGGAAAACAGAGTGATCCGAGTCCTTGAAAAATTGAATAAATAAACGATTTAATGAGAGAAACTAAATTAAAACAGAAAAAAATAGCAAAAAAACTCATTTTTCCACTCAGTCACTGTTATTAAGAAAAAAAATGATAATGGTCAAGATTTAAAAATTTAAAAACAACTCTAAGAGCAGATAGAATAGTATTAGTACGGGCTCTTAAGAAAAGAAGAAGATCTTCCAGGAAGATTTATATTGAGCTAGCAACAGAGGGTGTTATCTTTGCCCAAAAAACAGTAACTGAAAAGCTTTTGAAAGCTGGATTGAAACATCCTAACTGAGAAAGAAGCCTCGACTCAAGGAAACAGTGATGAAGGCATGCTATTCCTGGACAAGGAATCACTTTGAGTGGACTTTAGGTCAATGGAAAAAGGTAAGAATTGCACATCTAGCTAACCAATTACCTGTAATTCGTAAAAAAGCATTAATACCTACTAACTTTAAGAGTGCCTTATTTTTGTAATGGCTCCAATCTTTTCAAACCTTAAAGATTATTTGATGATTCATTACTTCATTGGCTTTTACAGTACTTCTATTGCTGTTTAACTACTTATGTTGTATTATCTACTAATGCAGGTAGTTTTCTTGTAAAAAATAACCATTGGTGTGCTAGATGACCGCGTGCAGTGTGTAAGAAGGCAGCCTTGAGAAGAGTTTCTCGCTGAATGTCTGAGGAAAACAGTAAGATTTCCCATGAAAATCTAGGCGTTTGCACATTGGTGAGAAAACTATGAAGTTCTTAAAGGTCGTTTACTGTTTCAAATAAGAGAATGGTATTGTAACAGACCTTGGATATTACAGCAAGACTAGGCCCCTTGTCATACGGCAAAATCAGTGAAGACATGGTGTGCACAAAATAAAGTTCAGCTGCTTCCATGGCTCGGGAAAGCACCGAACATGAATTCGATTGAGAGTTCATCGTGTGTAGTGAAAAATGAAATACAAATAGCCCCGTTTACTACCTAACAATAATTTATTTGCAGTTTCATTGAAGTTTTTTTCAGATCTAATCGAATCCAGGAAATGTGCAAAACATTGATCAATGCCATGCGAAGAAGTATTAAAGCACTCATGGATGCTAAGGTCGGCTAAATTGCTTACTAAGGAATGTAGAAGACTTAACACTGTGCTAATATGCCAAAATATGTCTATTTGCAATTAATAAAATTGGTTTTATTAGCCTTTTTGCAAAAACAAAATCTTTTTTAAAAAAATATTATAATTTCGCCAGTGCTGTATACACAATGCCAACGTGAGTCACAAATGAGACGCTGAACGTTTTTTCGGCTGATTGGCTTGCTGGCGGTTGCGAACTGGTGGCATGTGTAATCCGTTTGCCGCAAACACATGCACAACAGGTATTTGGACGACTACGACCAAGGCGACCAAACAATAGAAAATATGAACTGTCACTTAGAGGCCGGAAATCCAGCTGTACCTTCACGTCCAGACGGCAAGTAGAGGAAGGGAGGAATAAATTATGCCGATGTTGAAACCACAAACACGTTTCACAACATACTTCATGGTGTTATGTCAATATAATGATCGCATGCATTACAAAGTGTAAATCGCATTCTGAAAAATTTTACGAAACTATCAGCATAAACGACATAACAGAATCAGGCAATGCCATTTTTTCACTAGTAACTTGAAATTATTATGTTCAAAGTCACTTAAAAAAATCATCAATTTATACCTTTTTTGAACGCTGCAGTTTTTACAAATTATAGAAGGCACTAAATTTCCGTCTTCCTTTATTCGTTAAAATCAAAATAAGTTTATTTTAAAGTTGTCAACCCTATCATCTTTATTAAATCTGCTATACTTATTTTCGCCGATGCTGCTCAGCTATACAAAAGAGGTGTATAGCTAGGACACGTATAGTTTAGTCTAGTTCAGTTAATTCATAACGTATTTATATATCGCTTTTCCAGTTCTCGTAATTCAATTCTTCATCAGATTTAGATGGCTAATTATATAAATAAATGACTTTTTAAGTCGAAATTACAATCCTCTGCAATGAATTGTTGAAAGTCTGTACACACTTACTGTTCGGATTCAACTGTGTTCTTCCATGCTGCCAGCCCTGACAATGTATAGCAGGTTGTCACGTCATACCTGCGCATGTGGTCGATCGGTGGACCATATACTAAAGATTATTTTGGAAGAATACACCGCCACATTAAAAAAAAGGTGTCTGGCGTTCAATATGCGTCCGAGGTAAACTGAAGGATCTGGCTTAAGCCGATGGTAATCAACAGAATTGCTTTGATCCACATTTGAAAAAAAGTTTATGAGCTCACCCTTAAGGTACTAGTGCAATTTAATTTCGTCTCTCTTGGGTTATTAATTTTCATTATCTTGTTTTAGTTTAAAATTGCAATCTCGTCCTTGTTCATTTCAACCTGCCCCATTCATCTCCAGTCTGTTTGCCTTTTTGAGGTGCTTTTAAATGTATTTTCGTTTTCTTAACTTTAGGGAAACCTTTTAACATTTAAATGATCACGTTTTGGGAGGTCTACCTTTAGTTGTCTGGAACATAGAGGATCTCGGAATAAAGATATCTTCGTTGGAGGAACATCTTTCTCAGTCTTGTTAGCTTTTTCTCGCTTTTAAGAGTAAGTCACTCAGCCCCTCTAAGTGAGATATTGACGAAGGTTTGGTCCTTTATTTCGCACATGTTACACCTGATATAAAGGCTCCTGCGAAATGAGATTTTACTCACCCTTTCTCGCTAAAGCTGTGTGTTTTGACGAAATAAAAATACAATTTAATTAATATATGGAAATTAGCTTCATATTTTATTCGTAATTAGAACTAATTGAAGAACTGTCATTTTTTGTTAGAAGTAAATCAGTCGTATATATTAAAGCAAAGAGGCAAAAAACACGAAAAAGCTGTCAAAGAAAGATGTTAGAACATTTTTTTTAAAGAGCCTTCGAAACAAAACAAAAACAACCAGTCAATTAAGCCATGCAGTAAACAGAATACTTCCTTTTTAAGAAGGTTATATGAAAATTGCTTGAATGGAATTGTCGCTGTCAAGAAACCTTTGCTACCTAAGGCTTGAGATTTGCATAAATATAAAGATTATTCAGTCGAGCCTTGATGAAAATTCTTAAGACACACGAGTCCAAATTCAAACTTTTCGGCCTAAGAAAAAGACTATGTTTGAAGAATTCCAAATAAAATTTGTAATTCAGACTGTATCGTTCCAAACATAGATAATGGAGGGGAAAATATTCTTCTTTATGGATGCTTAAGTACAAACAAATTGGTAATCTGCAAAGAATTCATAGAAGAATTAACCAACAAATGAACCAGCAAATCCTTATTCGGCACGGTGTATCAATTGGGCTTCAACGTATAGCTCAATGGTATAACTATCAACAAGATAATAAACCTAAACAATCTTCTAAGCTCTCCATAAAAGTACTTAGAAAAAAAGGTAGAAAATGGAAAACTTAACATCTGTTATTGGCCCTTACAAATCCCTGACCAAAATCCTATTGAACACTTGTTGCATCTTAGCGATCATTAATTTTCCAAGTAAAAAAATCCCTCAAAAGATATGATTTTAGACAAAAATCCAAACTTTAACGAACTTTGTCTCAAGAATGTCAAATTGTATAAGTCTGAGATTATTTAACCAATTTTATTTCAATTAAATGAAATTAATAAATTTTCCATTTATTTATCAAAAATTTTTAGTTTACACTTAAAATATTGCAAAAAATTAACTTGTTTAAATTTTTTTTCTACTACTGCATCTATAGTAATATATACATATACATATATATATATATATATATATATATATACGTATATAATAATAATGATAAATGAAATAGGCACTATGAGGTACTATGTAAAGCAAAAAATTTACAAGATATGCTTTTCAATGTAGAAAGATTTCTATTGAAAAATGTAGGTAAGCTTTTAAGAAATATTCCTGCTTGTTTTCAGAAGACTGTTCCGGGCATGATTCGAATTTTAATAACTGGCTTATTTTAGAATATTGTGACTGCATAACCCATCTACACTATGGTTGGATCAATTTCAAGGCGGATGAGGGTGGTGTTGTCATCGAGGATAATCATTGTAAGTTTAATGCTATGAGATGCGCAGTTAACCATCTTGACAACACTACAGTTACATTTTCAAATGAACTTAACTTTCTAAATGGTGCCAGACAAAGGGAGGAGACAATTTTTTATAAGAATGCAGGAAGTTTTCCTATTCTTGTATTAGAGCATGGACTGAGGTGATGTGTGGGTGAAATCCTGTTAATTATTGACTTTACTATATTTTCATCAAATTTAGAGCTAATATTTATAGAACAGAGTGCCCCACAAAAATCAAAAAATTTGGTAGAGTTTATTTAATTGTTGGAAACAGTAAATAGTTGTTGATAACAAAAACATTGTTAAAACAGAAGAAAAACACAAATGGTAGATGTTGTGTTCAAAATGATTTCATTGGGCAGCGGCACAACATCCTTTCGTCTTTTAGATGCGTTCAAGCGGGATATTGTTCCAAGCTTCCATCAACAAGTGTTAAGCTTTGTATGTCTATGACTTCCTTCTCTAGTAATTAAAGTTGATGTAACAGTAAAATCCACATGTTAAAATCCATTATGTTGAGACTTGGACTTTTTGAGGGCCCTTCGTTAAGTTCAAAGAAATCTGAGCCAGGCAACATTGTCTTTGGATGTATGGACCTTCGCTCCATCTTGTCACCTTGTCCATTCATCTGTTCCCATTACTTGGTTTATGTCGCGAAACATTTTGGTTCACATTTCATTACTATACACTAACTGATTTACTGGGGGTTTTTTTTACTTTCTTCTGTACGGTGGAAGAATTTCTTGCCCATCAGCGTCTCCTTCAACGAACCACAGCTATGTTTTAACATGCCAGGAGACTGAAACATAACATGAGCGATGGTTGTCTTTTATCATTTTCTACAAAGAGATCCTCCTCAGAAATAGTTGTTTTAACATGTACAGCACGATAAATGCGATCATTTTGGGAGTTCAAAGGTGCGTGAAGATTGAAATTAGCCTCATCGGAAAAACCACACTTAATTTTACTTATCCTTTCCTTCGAAACGAGTTATCAGCACCTGATATTTTTATTTGCGTGCTTTTATATTTTTTTCAGTAAGAAAATTCGATTAATTCTCTTATAGCACTTTAATTTTGATTGTTGAAGAATGAAAATGACTACAAACTGATAACCGGAATTCTTGGGATATCTCACGGTGATATTTCATGCCTTTTTGCGTGTCTTGGTAGTGTGACAGCAAAGGTCCAACATAGCCATTTGATAGGCGGAGAGATTTTTTTGATTCTGCGAGATCCAAGTTTACGAACTTTAGCAGGAAGTGACCCTTACTTACGAGCCTTTTATGTACATACACCAAAACATCGGTAAATTGATTTTTAGTTATTGAACCTAAGAACTCTGGACAAATTCCTTAGCATTATTTCAGCCACCAAGTTGGATGATCTTTCTTAAACGGAACAATTATTTCACGTTGAAAATTTAATAACTGCGGCATCCTGGAATTAAAGGCAAAGAAATTATAAAACTGATATGTTAGTTAATTGTAGGTTTGTAAAATACATAATGTAAATCTAAAATTTCCTGATTTTTGTGGGGCACCCTGTAGTTTGATAGTAGAAGCATAGATTGTCCGATTTGTCAGGAACCGGGTGGACTTAAAAGTATTAGCAGCTTCTTTGCAGTTTATACCGACTCTGAGTTAGCCCTAGCTAAGGATTAGTGGGTGGAAATTCCAAAACAATCATTGAAGGACTTGGACAAGTCTTAAAAGAAACGCTTGAGAGTAGTTATAGCAAACAAAGGTAGTTTAACGAAATATTAAGCTCTCCCTATCTCGTATTAAAATAAATATTTGAACCATTACATTTATTTAGTATGTATAAAATCAAATACTTTTGGAGCATATTTTTATTTTATTGTAAGTGCAAATAACCTTGATTAATAAAATTGTACGGGTCTAAATCTGTTCATTTCATAAACAGTAAAAATGTATATATATATATATATATATATATATATATATATATATATATATATATATATATATATATATATATATATATATATATATATAAGCGAGAATAACTTTACTCACTAGCTAATTCTAAGGAAAAAGTATGTAATAATAATTATATTTAATTCCCATACTCCCCCTAATTAATTAATTTTATAAAGCTATGACGGACCAACAACATCAATGTTGCCTTTCAATATGAAAAAAACGATCTTTAATATTTGTTTAAACATAGAGCCACCGATAAAGAACAGGACGTTAATTATATTTGATGCAAAATTTAAAACAAGTATACATTGGCGAATGCAGCAGATTCTCCAAGAAAATGACGAAACACAAATATGGCATGCGTCGTGGAAGTCTATCATTCAACCTGTTCCTACACATATCAAATGAAAACCATTCACTTGACATTGATAATGCAAAAATACTTTATAATTCAACCAACTATATACATAGGTGTCTAATAGAATCAGCTTTTATAAAGAAATTCCAAACTTTAATAGTTCAGATGGGCACTTCCACACTAATCTCATGATAAGCAGAAGATTCGTGCTTCCTCAGCTAAAAAATGCTGCTGCTTTATACCACCCCTCAGTATTACATTTCTAACTGTATATTTGTGTGTCCGTAGGCTAAGCATCTTTATGAATTCATTACTTTATCAGCGATTGAATATGACGGTTTTCTCCGTCAAAACCTGGTTTCGCAAATGATATTTAAACCCTAACACTGTGGTTTCTTTCCTGCCCTTACATGTAGGTTACTGTCCTTCTTTGTATAATATATATATATATATATATATATATATATATATATATATGTGTGTGTGTGTGTGTGTGTGTGTGTCTCTTTGCGTGTGGAGAGAGCGAAGATAAATTAAAAGAAAAGAAATGTACGAAGTTCTTCTTTACACACCTTTCGCTCCTCTGGATTTTCATTAGATTAGCAAGAAACTAAGAAAAGATATCAAGATAACCGCCCGGTTATCAATGTTAAACAGCAAACATTATTCCATACCAACCTCTGAGCTCGTCACTCATTCTTATGTTTGTGAGTTTAGAGTCCAAACCATTGTAGGGGCTTTCCATGACCGCGAAGTTGTTCCACTGCATCGGTTCATGTAAAATAGACAAAGTAAATGGCAAGTCATCTTGCTCGCCCACTTTTCGACTTATGATGAAGAAGAGGGAGTTAGTGTTCAACGATTTTGGTGTGACTATGGGAGCCCCTTCCAATGCTTTCTTCCTGCTTCTGTTAGATGCAAGTGTCACCGCTTTAGCTTCCATTCAGTTGATTTGGTGGTCAACATCTCATAGGTGTTTCGTGAGAGCGTTACTTAATCACCCTACAAGATATCTTGCCTTTGCTCCTTTTATCCGGTGTCTATGCCACAGTGCGTCTCGCCAAATTAAGCCAGGAAGCACTCATCACTGGCCTTCATGTACACCAGAGAGTTTTTATCGATTTCAGTCGAAGGTTTGGAGCCACAGATGTCTCCGACTTTGACAACAGCAGGAAGAGCGATTGTGATTGATGGTGCTCACCATTTCCGCACTGAGATAGAAAGACTGTTGATAGGGGCTGAGCTGAACCTTGTTTTGTCTCACTAACTCTGCTGCTTCAAGCTGGCCGATGTTGATGGGTTTGCTCCTTATCATCCCGATGAAAGAACTGAGTAGCCTAGTAGGGCGGGTAATATTCAGGTGCAAACATAATTCTGAAGAAAATCCTATAATAGTGCATGTTTTTTAAAATCTTTGTTTCATGAGGAAGTTAAATAATATGACATTATTTTTATGGATAAAGCAAATCTCACCTACATCAATTTGCATTTGTATATTGCTTGTTTTACCAGTTTAGACCTCACTATAAGCTGCTAAAATCTAAAAGAAAGTGTAATGCACCTGTGTATAAAGGATTTTCCCCAGGGGAGTTTACATATAACATTCTTTATTAGATAGAAGAAATGAAACCTACATCAATTTGCATTTATAAATAGAACTTTTACCCATTCGGACCCCAAAACATGATAATAAAGAATATAAGGCCATCATTTATGACAGTCAAATGAACATATTTTTTTTTAAATATTAAAAGACTTGTATATATACTACTGGATCGAATTGTAAAAAGAAAAATCAATCTCTTTATTCATTAAACTTGACTAGTTTACACCTGTCCTGCTTAAACACATATTCACCCATCATTTCCCTGCTAGCTCCATGAACCCTGATTGTTCCATCCTTATCTTTCTGTAAATAGTACTTAACAGAGGCCTTGATACCATTTTAAAAACTCTCTTAATGCTTTCTTTGTGTTAGGTTTAATCGGGTACTTCCATGTGTAAGTTTAGGGAGCTGTTCATCTTTGAGGAATTTAGGAAAAAGGTGAGAGGTGGCTCTGATACACATTTTGAACAGTAATCTTGAAAGCATCACAGTTGATTTTAGGTGACGTTCTAGGGCTGATACTTGAGTCTCCCAGCTACGTGTCTGGACCCTCTCCCTGCTAGCAAGAATTCTCTATACTCCAGTGAACCTCTCATTCTGATTTTAAAAGCAAAAGAGTAGTTAAAGGATGGTTTCCCTGTGGTTATACCAAGCAGACGTAAGCACAGTCGGCATCAAATGGTCAAGCATTTCCTTCTTCCTTGATTTGATGCAGTCCAGCTGATAAAAGATGTGCTGAGTCCTTTAAATCCAGGAGTGACTTCCCTTCACGTCTAACCAGCACGATAATATACGCTAATTATATATTTCACATCACATTGTATATTCTTATGTTGGTTTCAATTTAATCCATTCTTTGATATCCAGAGCCTGAGGAATCTATTTGTTCTGGTGATCCAGTGACTGTGGTTTTGTAGTCCAATTTCCAACAGAGTTAGTTTTGAAGGAGACCCCCCATATCTGATTGTTCCCTCTAATTCAATAGCTATAGTGCTAATCATTTGAGATCTTGAATGACTTTTCTGGCATATTGATCATAAAAGGTTTAGCAGAGATTCGGGCGAAGTGTGGATTGCTATCGAATATGTAACGGAATCAAAGAACTTTCCTATTGGCCCAGATTATTTAATGTCTGAAAGAGTAAAGTCATCTAGGTCAATAATGAATAATTAGACGGCACATAGGAAGTTCTCCAGCGTATAAATTTTACACTAACCAGACCAGCTTTCTTCTCATGTGCAGCTCCAACTTCCGCATTACACCAGCATTCACACCAGCGTTCCTTTTTATTGAATCTCCTCCAATGGCCACTATTGACTTGTCAAATACCTCTCTCTTTAGTAAAGACAAAAGGAGCTTAACAATCTGCTATACATGTAGCTCCTCTTTTGTAGCTTTCTCTTAGATAAAATGAAATAAATGGTTGCTGCCAGGGTCACTAGCAACAGCTTCCATTCTTTTAGTGGTCGGATCAATCCGGCTATTAAAGAGGATACATGCTATCACCCTCTGTTCCCTAACCTTCTGCTCAACTTCTACTTCCAGCTCTTTCATTAACTTATCTTGAGCTATCTTGAACTTCCTATCAATAACTTCACTGTTGTTGTCTTTTGTGATGATTCTTCTATCAATATGAGCTGCAGGTTCTATTGCTACAGTTGGTTCCAGCCCTATATCATACTTTATACTAGCAAGATAAATGTTTCAAATCTCAGGATAGTCTTTCTGTAAAGTTGATGAAAACACAGGTTAATTATGCAAAACAGGTAAAAGCACAATTATTGCATCAACAACATCTCTCTCCAATTCTATCTCCTTATCACCATCTGCCAAAATCGTCTCTGCATCATTTCTAATTGTTTTTTTCTGTGGCAATAGCATTTTCTTCTTTGTTCCCTATTTTGCCTACTTTCTTTAACATACTTTGCCTTTCCAATGTCCATAAATATCTTTTCTGCTCTAGCACATCAAGGGCAACCGTTTAGTGGGGACCTTTACTCACCAGCTTCTCTATCTCACCAGTGACGTAGGAAAGATCTTTCACATGAATATTTTCTCTCTGCTGTAGGAACATTGAATGTGGACTTTAATCACATATCCATTGGAACCTCACTCCTCAGAACGAGTAATTTGATAAAAAAAGTCAAAATAACAAATAGCGTGACCAAAATGACAAAGAATCTCTGTATTACATCAAGTTGACCTATCATAGTGAAAACTTTATTGCTAGATTCCATATATTTTTGAGTTTGGAAAAGATTATCTCCTTTGAATTTAAAACAGGTGGGTTTAAAATGGCTTACCTTTTCCTTATTAACCAATCAGACCACAGGAGATGTCATTAATCAGCCAACTCACTTAGTAGTTCCTTTTGTCATCCTTATTTACATCCCTCAAGTAGTTGCAAGATCTCAGATCATCTTTAACGTTTAGAAGGTCAGACACCAGCAACTTCTGCCTAGTTCCAAGAAGGTTACTCAGATCAAAATTTGATCTAACCTTGTTTTGACCTGGACCATTGTAACTAGTCAACACTGAAAAACAAGCAATAACACATATATGAGCTTGAGGAGAGGATATTTATTGAATAAATTATATTTTAAATTGATGTTTACCCTACAATGTTATGGCAAAAATTAGTATGCTAGCATTAAAATATTTCATAAATCATTTTTTTCAGAAAGTGATCACAATATTTACTATACAGTTCCATATATTACTTTAAAAATACTAAACATATCATTATACACAAGAAGCTCCAACAGAAAGTTACAAAATAACAATTTCATAATATAAATCTCACCACGTTTTCTCTTCCTTCCAAAGAAAGAGCAAAAATAATCTTAATATTCAGCAGCAAATTGATGTAAATAGGGTTTGTCCTATCCTTGAAATAATGGCATAGTTGAATTCATCATAAAAATCTAAAAAGAAGCTTTGTTTAAAAAAAAAATTAAATGACATGCACTAGTATCAAAGATATGAAAGGATATTCTATATATTGAGCATCATGTGTGAGGAACTCGTGGCTGTAGATCCTCCATGGGCCCAGAAAGAACATAATGAAAGTCCTCAATATATATATATATATATATATATCGCATATTCTCCCTTTTAATGAAGGAAGTAGGATCAACAGATAATTTGAGACTGTCTCCAGACTTATGAATGTCCCATATCGCTCAGGTTGGTCATCAAAAGCTTGCTGGCATTTAAACTCTCAATTGGGCGAGATACTTCGCTTAACAAAAGGTGAGGCCTTTAAAATGTGTCTTTATTTATTCCGGTCAAGTTGAGCAACAAAAAGAAAGTCGTCTTCTGTTTAATTTCTGCATTCTAGAACTTAACAAATTAAATATGGTTCCTAATATATCACAGCTTTCAGATGTGTCTGCTACTACACTACCCACTATTTTTTCATTTAAAATACAAAATATAAGATCTGTTCCACTAAAAACTTTATTTATTATTTCTAGAAGAGATACATGAGCAGTCACAAAAGGAGTGTTGTGTTCCAGTCTTTAACCTGAGTTCTCCTTTTCGTCCGATCTACTTGATCCCTTTCATCCTTTTTACAATGCATCGTTCCTGTTCAAATAATAGTGGCCTGTCGGGTTTTTTTGTTGAAAAAATTAGAATAAAATGTAATTCCGTTGCAATCATTGACATTGCATTTACACATGCGTATCAAGAGGGAAATTCGAGATTTGCAGTATCTGAATGATTACGTCCGCTCGCACTTTTAGGGTGACCATGGAGGGACACTCGAATTTCCCACATAGCATTCTAAACTATACCTTGCAACAAAATAATTGAATTTGCACCAGCACAGCTTAACTGGACGCTTTAAATAATCCATACACAAGATTGATCATGGAAAACCAAACAGAATCAGCTATAGAAAGTACAGATTCGCATTTTATCAGCGCGAGTTTCAATCCCTTTCAACCCAATCTTTGATAAATCAAGTTGAACTAATTTTCTTTTAAAAAGAATAACGAATAAGTTTCTAAAATGCTCATTAGTTAGAGTGTTACGATATCTAGTCATTCATGTCTTACCATATTTGTTGAAGGAGCAAAATAGTTTAACGTACCAGATTTAAAAGCCGATATACTCGAACGTTTCATACCTACAACAGCCCAAAATATGAAAATTTTCGCTCACTCATATGATTATTTCATCTTTCTCCTGAGGAACCTTTGAGGAAGTTAATGGCTAGTCTTGTTGACAACATCCGTCTGGCCGTCGTGATGTGGTGAAGGTATAATTTTTTAATTCCTTTCCTGCCCCAATCCCCACCCGCATACACTCAAAATACGTTCGAGATTTTATCTCCAGACACTAATCTTGAAGAATTAACAACTGCTGCTACCAGTGCACCCCGCTGGTGCCTGAAATCCAAAGTTACCTTCGTAACAAAGAACCATCTTCAGCATTTCCGAGATCATATTGTGGCCCTATCAAGAAGGAGCTCATCAATTAGATCTCGAAGTTGGAGAGATCTAGCGGCCATCTGATAAGACGCTCCACAGTCTGTTTGGGCAACCCTGCCTTGAGGAGAGTTACCTCACCCAGCGCTACTCTATGGTTGCAACTCGAGGAGGGAGATTCCTGGATACTAAATGAAATTGGAGAAAAACAAAGTGGAATTCAATCAGAGACCTCTCATTTCTGTATTTATGCCATAGGCCCCATCACGGGAAGAATTATTTTAATGGATATCGGATACGTTATAAAAATCATACCTTTTACCCAACACGATCGATCTACAATAGGATAAATCTCATGTTCCACTTCAAAAAGCAAATGGAATTAGCATATGAACATTCGGTGGTCGCTCACTAAATCTTTCGTTCGAGTAGGACTAAATATTCAGTGAAAATTATTAAAATTTGATATTAAGTATGCAAAATTCTGCGCTCAACCCAGTTCACAATCCGAAATGTTTTAAAGCGTGCGTGTTTGCTAGAAGGATTAACTTATTTATCAATACAAGTTGTTCCTAAAATTTTATTCTCTCCTTTACTCTCCTTTTATATTTCAAAGATTCACACTTCAAGGAGGCAAAATTGTGTACAGATTTCTAAAATTCGAAACTGGCTTAAATAAAATAAATCGATGCTTCATCCACATCGAATTCTAACATAGAATCCAGTACACATATTTCTTGACAAGCCAAATAAATATTGCGATGGACTCTCGGATTCAACACAACCGATACAACCAAACAATCAGACGATGATATCTCCACTATGATCAGCATGACACTCATTCAACTTCGTTTTCTTTTATTCTTCATTATCTGGTTACTCAGCTAGGAAAAGATAAGTTTTGGGGAAGAAAATTAACTCAGCTTGGATAAATGAAGTTAATGATTATTTCATTTTTTATGTTGATTAACTTATTTCATGTTGTCATGTCAATATCTTACGATGATTATGTTTTTATTGTATCCAATTACTCATTATTTACAAACATTATCTTGCGAGTTATTTTGTTTATACTTTATCTCTAAACATTGTATAATATTTTGTTAGTATTTTTATAATATGCCAAAGAAGATGACCATGTTATGGTCCTAATGTCACCAGTAAATAAGAGGGGTGACGCAGCTAATAATTCTACTAAACATTAAATTTAGAATTTCTAGATATATATATATATATATATATATATATATATATATATATATATATATATATATATATATATATATACATATTATATATATATATATATATATATATATATATATATATATATATATATATATATATATATATATATATATATATATATATATACATATACATCGCGAATTGGCCAACTTCTTCCCAAACGGCGTTTCAAAATCCACTCAATATTAAAATATACCATTGACGTAAAAATTATGGTAGGCTAACTTTTCTGGATTTGGATATAATTAAAGGTGGGGTACACTTTCAAACATTAATTTATATTAAACAAATTTTTAAAGGCTTTTAAATAGACTGCTTTCCAGTCTCATATCTATCAAGTCTAGTACATTTGTTCCTCTTATAAACTATTCGACTTTAAATATAACTTCCTCATCAAATTTACAGGGAAAAGAGCATTTGTTAGTAGAGCTCTAAAGTTTACCCAGTATATTTATCTTTCATCCTTTTGCATATAAAAAATAAACTTAGTAAATTATCTCACAAGAGCTATTAGAACAATCTTTTCATAACTAGAGTTAAAATTCATCAATAAAATTTCGCTTCCCTGTTGGATATTACTTCAATAGTAAGGATAAAATCCCAATCTATGCAACTCTTCAAGTATTTATAAATACAGCTAACGTCATGTAACTCATCGTATATTGGATCGACAATATGATCGATCCACTGTCGCATAGAAGAATATCAGCGGTGGTTGGCCGCCGATATGCAAATATATAAATCTATTATTTTTACTGACAACCACAAAATACTCAGCGGTGCTCCAAATATCAATGATATAAAATTTTTAGAACCTGCTTATTTTAAAATTTAATTTAAACTTAAAATCCAAACACACAGCTGCCTCCCTCCCAAGTGTGTTTTATAGGCATAGCTTTTTCTTACGCTAAATGAACACACTCTAATTATATCCACTCTAATTATATGATTTTTATGTAAAACATTTATATCCTCATTAGGTGCAGACGATAAGACTGAACCTCGCAATGTCCAAATAAGATGTTCATCTCTTCAGCTTGTTTGGTCAGACTAGGAATTGAAATAATTCGTATTGTTTTTATTAGCTTCAAAATTAAGTGTTTGGGGCTGTTCAAATTTTCAGATATGATCGAGGTTATTAGTTCTATCTCAAATCCTGTTCTGAATGACAGTCTATCTTCTAAACCTTCTACAATACAAGCACAGGTTTAATTATCAGGTGATATAGGGTCAATGTAAATATATACTGAGTCTTAAAATATTAACAAATGTTCCTCAACCTCTGTTCAGTTCATTGTTTGTTTCATCAATTCTTCCATCAATTCCAATGCATTCAATCTGTGTATTTTCAGATTTCATTTTTATAATATTCCTCTTCCAAGATTGATTTCTTTCTCTTTGAATTTTTTTCTTATCCGACAGATTAGATTCTCCTAAAATTACAATATCTTTTAAGGCTGCATTTAAATATTATAGCAGTAAAGACTCTACAGTTTAATCTCTATCTATCATATGTACATAATAGCTAAATTTTCATAAGTAAATATGTTCTGGTGATTTTCTCTCAAGTTATGGCTATTTTCTTCATATTCGTGAGTCTTCAGTATATATTCAAATAGGTTGTTTTAACTCGTTTAAGCCAGGTTCATATCCTGCCACATTTTTGCTTCAATTTTCTCTAATGTTTGCCTTCTTTATACAGTTATTTTCTCTGTCCAACCAAACATTTCCCCTCAATCATAGGTATTTTAATATTGCATCTACAATCTCTTATAATATTAGTTTCTCATAACATAAATATATGTTAACTTCTTCAAAATCTATGATTTCTTTGTTTTAATGGAACCTTATTTAATTTGCTGGAAGGATCTATTACTCGTTCTACTTAAAGCGCCATTCCTTCAAATGCAAACTGTAGAGATGAAAATTGTTTCTAGATAATTTGTCGATATTTTGCAATAGATTTGGAATGTATTTTTACCATTTTGGAAGCTTTAGAAAGTTTTCTTCACCCTTACATTTCTCCCGAAAGAATTAGTTAACAAACTCGGTGGTTTTATTGCTCGAATAAAATTTTAACGCACAATTATAATAAAAGAAAATCTCCAACTACGTATTCCATTAAATAGGCAGTTATTTGGTACTATTATCATGCATATAACTCCTATCAGAGAATAAGAAAGGAAGACATGATGATAAGTTCGAAGCTTGCTGGAAGTTACTTTATATTTGCATTACTTTGACAAAGGTAAGATGTTTATCTTTAGTGTGACTTTCACTATGTTTTATTGACTTTTTTTCTTTAGATGATTCAGCTAGTACCGCATAATAGATGCTACTCTTAATATCTCTTCTAAAATACTAGTAACCAAACAAGTAAGAACTAGCACCCCTCCCTTTGCAAAGAACTGAATGCTTTGATGATAGGTAATTAATTGATTAGCATGTAGGAAAAGTTCTTTATATCCCTGTGTAAGGAATCATGATAAAAAAGATTGAATTAGCTAACAATGACGCCAATGAGTACTGCTTATGGACAACTTATACATTTTCAAAGCGAAATTAAGAAAGTATGACAACTTTATGAAGCGCAGGCGGAACATAATTCCTTTTTATGGCATATTATCAAAGCAATCTAAACTTTAGAGACCGTAAGCGCCTTTTTATTAAGCTTTTACAAAAGAAGTAGGTAAATAGACCACTGAAGGTATAAATATAAGTCTTATTTCTATTAAGTGAATGCAAGTATCAGACACGGTTTATATGAGGATTGGAAATTTGACAGTTAAGTATTATTTACATATTCCTGGAATATTAACTAGTATAACAATGGTATGTCCTAAGTATTTTTGCTTAGGCTTTGTTTAAAGATATAGAACCACTATTTTGCAAATTTCAAAAACACATTTGTTTAATTTCATAAAAAACTTACCTAATAATTAAATACTTCTATCATTTTGACGTCCATCCCAAAATTAATAAATAAGACTAAATTTCAAGAAAGTTTGAATTTGTTAATGTTAAAATAAAATTCAAAATTTAACATGATATATAAATGGCACTTTCTTAAAATTGAATTTTTGATCTGGTATTTCGGCCTAAATCAAAAGTTCTTTGTTGGAATTTTAGTACAAAAAATATTCTATAGAAGAAGACCGTCCTCAAGGCTTTCCAAGTGTCAAGAAAAAAGGTGGATAACCAGCAATAAAACTTGCGGAAGTTCTGATGGGCGCAAATGAATGACCTCAAACAGGTGTGCGAATCAACATTTTTTGATTACAAATATTATTGTACGAGTTAAAAATAATAACTTAGGAACATGAGAGTGATAGATGAAGTGTGCATGGAAGAAATGTAAGTTAATATGCTTAGCTCCTCCTGCCCATGGTTGAAGCTTCGTTGGACAAGATCCTGATAGGATAGAAAGGTCCAATTTGGCATTCACAAAATGATCGGTTGTTTTGTTTTTGAAGGGCATAAAGCATAGCTAGAGGATGTATAGTTTTTTATTTATCGTTGATCTGCGCTAACCTCAATTTCTCCGAAAATGATGTATTGATGAAGGATAAAAAAGTCTAATCTCAAGGCAGAAATATTTATTTTTGTACCTTTGTTACAAGTTTTAGGAAAAAGATTAATATATGTTTTATTTATGATTGAACTGTATGACATCATAAAAATAGGGAGTTTAAGACGCCTTTCATGAAGATCAGTTGAGGAAATCGGAGAGGGGCCAGAATTCGGGAGTTTTCATTGAAAGGGAATGTCATCTTCAGGAGTTTTAATCAATTTGATGACCATGAAGTTAGCTATCTGAAGTACCCTGTATTTCATGGCGGAATAATAGTTTAGGAAAAAATAGTCCACGACTCCAATATATGGGAGAGTCACCGCAAAGTTGATTTCTCTCATCTTTATTGGTAAAGAAGTCGGTGTGGATCTCTTTTTGTGTCAAATCCACGTTCGTCTGTTACATCATCTGATTAATGAGAGAGGAAGTAGGGTACTGATAGATGGACATGACCGAGAGGATAATATAATATTTTCCCAGCTTTTGGAGTTGTCTGTAACTTCATCTTAGCCACTTTATCCTTCAAAAATCGTGTCGATCTTCGTATTTCAACTCCAAAAATAGAGATCTGACACAACTCAGCTTTCCGGTGGGTAATTAATAGAGCCTGAAGTTTATAGTTCATGTGCATCAGTTCATGTCCACTAGGTGTACAATCTCCTTATGTGCGCAGCAATAACTAGATACGCAAAAGGGATGCTACTTCTTTTCTTCCTTAGAACAAGTTATCATTCTCTTCTATAGATTCAATGAATATAAAACTTACAAACTTAGTGGGCAAGAAGATTTCAAAGGAAAATTTCATTTTAAATGGAATTAATTCAAAAAGTATTCAAATATGCCTTTGCTTTTACAATATTTATATTGAAATCAATAATCTCTATACTAGGAAACCACATTGTTTTTTTTCTTCAGTTTTTAAAGAACTCCCTTTATTTATTTTCATTGAGCTGGATTTATATTAACAACAACTTTGAAAGTAAATCTAACATTACTTGTGATGAAAACATAGGTACTTTTTGAAGTTTCCTTACGTTAACTACATTATAAAGTACTCATCCAGCTTAAAAATTCAAGTATTATTTTAAATGAATCTCATGTATCACTAAACTAACAATTATATCATTAAATAATTGTGTAGACAATTTTTAATATTATAAAGAACTCCCTTCATTTATTTGGATTGAGCTGGATTTATATTAACAACAACTTTGAAAGTAAATCTAACATTACTTATGATGAAAACATAGGTACTTTTTGCAGTTTTCTCTCGTTAACCTCATTAGAAAGTACTCATCCAGCTTAAAAATTCAAGTGTGATTTTAAATGACTCTCATGTGTCACTAAACTAACAATTATATCATTAAATAATTGTGTAGATAATTTTTAATATTATAAATTTGCTTAGCATGCTACTCGATTTAAATTCATTACATAATATTGGTCTTTAACAAAGTTTATTATTTGCATGTTACATTTACATGCCATTATAAATTATCAACAAAATGGAATGATTAACACTGATCAACACCCAAATTTAATATTTAATTTTTTTTAGCTCATTTAGTACAAGTTTTACTCGCTGAATCCAAAACCTAAATTGTTTTTTCTCAATTAGCTCAACTTTCTTTTATTTAGCCAATTTTTTTAAAGGGTTTTTAGTCGTATGCGGCCTCATATCTCACTAGGTCGATCGGTTGGTTCCCGTTATGCTTTTTTGTTTTGGTAATAACATTGTAACTATTAGGCCAATTCTAACGAAATTTGAATCCTTTTTGTTGTTATACATTCTCTTTCGAATGGTATAATAATTGCAAAGGCCCTCCCAAGTCTAGCCCGGAAATTATTTGGTAATAAAATCATAGCCATTCCGCCGATTCTAACGAAATTTGAAGCCCTTATGTTGTTTTAAATTTTCTTTTGATTGATATAATTGTCAAAGTCCTTGCAATGTTAGCCTTGGAATCATTTGGAAATAACTTCTTCACTTTTCCGCCTATTCTAACGAAATTTGAAACCTTTATGTTGTTTTACATTCTCTTTCGAATAATATAATTGCTAAAGTCGTTCCATGGTTGATCCGGGAATTAATGAAAGTTTTGAAGGCCGTAAGCACATAAGTCAGAATAAGAGAGTAAGCGACTTTGGTCAGCTGACCTTGTTTTTACCAGTATGGATATTTTCAATTTAAATGATGCAAATATCTTTTTATTTCTTTATAAAATAATTCTGAAAAGTTTACATCCGGTAATTTTTGACTAATTTGTATTTTTTCTTTTGCAGGTAAATGAAATCGATATGGCCAGAACATTTTGCAAATATGAGCCTGATGTAATCCGGTACATCTTAGGTGAATACCACATTGTTTCTAACAGGAATCCAGTCACAAGTTTCTTAAAGCGCACTTCCATACTTATTTTGGTGTATCAAAAATGTTGATCAGGATAAAGATTAGGCGACATATATTGTATGCAAGACATGCACCGATTATCTACTTCGTGGAATCAAGAGCAGGAAGAGTTGTCGGAAGTTTGGAATTCTGATGGTTTAGAGGGAGCCGACAAGCCATAACACAAACTGCATTTTTGGCGCTATTTATTTATTGGAAAACTTGCTGACACTAGTGACGAAGATTCCTGTAGTGTTGAAGAAAATGAAGAAATAAATTTCGACGATGATGTTCCACATACTTTTTCCTAAAAGGAGCTAAATGATATAGTTCAGATCTCAGCTTGTCAATGTCCTCTATTGAACTGTCAGCAGCCAGATTTAAATATAAACCTGCTCACTAACTGTGTTCGCATCTTTGACGGCCTACAAAACATTTATCTCATCATAGATCCAGAACTTGAAAACACAATGAACAGAGTACCTGCATTTTTTCTCTGAAGAGAAGACTTGATATACTGCACAGATATTGCGCAGCTTCTGCTCAAGCTTGGAGTGCCACGGTACCAACTAGAAGATTGGAGACTGTTCTTTGATAGTAGCAAATGATCGCTGAAATGTGGTCTGCCGCGCAATTGCAATCAGTTTGCCTCTCTACTCGTCGCTCAATCGACTACATGGAAGGGGAAGTATGATGTGAAATGTCGGTGGTTGAGAAATTTGGTTATGAGTGGTTGATTTGTGTTGATCAGAACATGTTGAAAATTGTGGGCTGGACAGCTGACCAGTTTCACCATTTACCCGTGATTTCTGTGCAAGTGAGATAGTAACGAGCGAGATCAGCATTAGACAATGTAGGGCTAGCGTTTACGAGAGGAATTCTTGCCTTGCAGTGCAAGGAACGTCATAAACAACCCACTGGCGGACAGAGACATGATACTCTGCCCACCACTGCACATCAAGTTTGGCTTGAGAAAACAATTCACCAAAGCTCTGGATAAGGATGATGTCTGCTTTCCTTCTTGTGCCACGCTTTTACAGGATTAAACACCGAGAAGTGGAAAGCTGGCATCCTTGAAGGTCCACAAAACCTTCGACTCATCTTAGATCCAAAGCTTGAAATCTCAATGAACGAAGTGGAACTGGAAGTGTGGAAGACTTTTATTCTGCTCCTGAAGAACTCTCTCGGCAACAAGAGAGACGCAAAACTTGTCACAGATATGCTGACTAAATTTAGAATCTCTAGATCCAACATAAGCATCAAAATGCATTACCCTATTTTTCACATATAGATCGGTTTCCTGAGAATCTGAGATCAATGAGCAACGAGAAGGGGAAGAGATTCTATCAGGACACGAAAGAGTTGGAAACCAGGTATGAGGGACGCTAGCATGCAATCATTAAGGCTAATTACTGTTGAAATATGAAGAGATACATCCCTACCACTGAGCATTCTAGGAGTTCGATGACTGAAGACTTAATTCCAATTTACATGTACTTACCTTTATAAATGTCTATTAATCAATGTACATTAATCAATTTTTGTAATATTTAGTTAATAAATTGTGTTAGAAAACGAAGTTTTTATCTTAAAAATCTATTTCAGATGAGAAATATTAAGAGAATTAAGCAAAAATGTCACAAAAATGTAATCAATTTACTTATACGATTAAAGTTGTAATGACCAGACATGATCAGAGGAAACGAATGTCATTTCCGGATTCATTTGTGCAAAATTGTGCTAATTCAGTTAAAAAACTTAGACGACTTATCAAGATATTTTTGTAACGCAGTGTAATTACCACTACTGTATCTAAATGAAATTCATCATTTTCATAATGAATTAGCTTTTGTATTTGATGTATAATATGTACACGTCTATAATTCAAGAAGGGAACTCAGAAGGAAAACAGAAATTTGATTAACATGTTTTTATATTAAAATTATAATGACAATGCAAGGATAAGGATAATTTGTTAGCAAAATTAACTAGTATTTTATCTAATTATATAATCTTGCAACATGCCCCATATTTCTTGAATATCGGATAAAAAACTTAGTAATGATTTTTTATAATATCGGTACTGTCTTCTCATTTGTGGCATCGTGGCCATTTAATTGAAGTGGAATGGGTGACCTCAGATATTTTGATATATGAATTTGTATTTATCTAGTTTAATATTTATTTGTTTATAAAATATAATTGATCATGTTATATTATGAGAAAAGGAATTCCTAATTATGTCATAAAGCATACCTGAAACAGTCAAAACACATGTTACCTTCTGGTGTTGTTGTTTTCCTAAAGGTGCGCAGAACAGTTAGGAACACATCTCTATTTTGCGCATTTTGAGGGAGTATGCTACAGCAGTTTCTTGTGATTCTAAGAATCACTAGATCATCAATCTCATTGCATTTCAGACATATAAGTGTAGTCTATTTTGTAAGATAGTGACTTGCAAGAGTATGACTAGCTAGTTAGTAAGTTGTGATAACTCGGCATCCTCTGTAATATTGATAAAAGAGAACTTCCTAAATTTTATGATATTGAACAGATAGGTTTGATCATATTATTTTATTGTTAGTTATGTAAACATCAAATTCATTTGTTATCTCTAGTTTAAGTTGTATAAGAAAATCCGATTATTCTTAGTCGCAAGCGACTCTATATCTCACTATGTCGGGCGGTCGGTCCCCGTTTTGCTTTTCTATTGATTTTGTAATAACATTGTAACTATTCGGTCGATTCTAATGATATTCGAAAGACTTATGTTGTTTTAAATTCCATTTCGAATGATATAATTGTCAAAGTCCTCCCTAGGAGCCCGGGAATTATTTTGTTTTGGCAATGGCATCATAACATTTCGGCCAATACTCTGCTAGACTAGACTAAGTTATAATAAGCTATGCTCTGCTAAGCAAGCCTAGAATAGGCTATTTTATGCTAGGCTATTATAGGCTAGGCTCTAATATGCTATGCTATGCTAAGATATAATGTACAAGGGTAAGATATATTATGCTAATTTAGGCTATAATATGCTATGCTAGGATAGCATATAGAATGTTAGGCTAGACAATAATATGCTATGCTTGAATAGGGTATACTATTAGAGTATAAGCTATACATGTCTAGGATAGTTAATGCTAGGCTAGGTTATTCTATGCTAGGCTAGGCTAAGCTATACTAGGCTAGTCAGGCCATGATAGGTTATACTAGGCTAGGCAGGGCATGAAAGGCTATTCTAGGCTTGGCTACGCTATGGAATGCTAGGTTAGGCAATGATATGCAAAGGTATGTTACACTAAGCTAGTCTTCGCTATACTAGGCTGGGTTAAGCGAGGCTTCCTTAGGGTAGGCTAGTCTATGTTATGCATGCCATGTAACCCTAGGCTAAGAACTAATAGTCTAGGCTAGGCAATACTATGATATACTATGCTATACTAACTAGGCTAGGGTAGCGTAGGATAAGTTAGGCTATCATATACTATGCGAAGCAATGATAGTCTAAGCTAGAATATGCTAACTATGCTAGGATAGGATAGAATATACTAGACTAGGCTCAAGTGAACTAGGCTAAGCTATGCAATACTAAGATAGGCTATACTAGAATAGGGTAAGCTAATCTAGGCTAGACTAAGTTTTAATATACAATTGTAGGCTTCGGTAAGCTAGGCTAGGTTATACTCTGCTATGCAGGCTAGGCTATACTTTGATAAGCTAGGCTAGGATAGGCTCAGGTATACTATACCATACTAGGTTATTCTAATATATACTATGCTAGGCTATATATGCAAGTCTATACTAGGCTAGGTTAGTGTATAGTAGGCTACTCTAGGGTATATTATGCTATTTTAGGCCATTCTATCCTATGATATACTAGGCTGGGCTATACAATGGTATAGTATGATCTGCAAGGCTATGCTGGTCTATACTGCGTTAGACTAGGCTAGATTATAGTGTACCATGCTAAGCTATTATAGGCTAGGATAAACTAGACTATGGTTGGGTGTGCTATGCCGGAATATACCATACTAGAATAGGATAGGATATACTATGCTAAGCTAGGCTATACTATGTTAGACTAGTTTATACTATGCTAGGCTAGGTTATACTCTGCTTATACTATACTATGCTAGGCTAGGCGATACTATGTTAAACTATTCTAAACTATACTAGGTTAGGCTATTATACTATACTATTCTAGGCTAGGCTATACTATGATAATCTATACTATGCTATACTATGGTAAGCTTTCCTATCCTATATATGCTAGGCTGTACTAAACTATGTTAGGCTAGGCTTTACTAAGGTTTCTAGACTAAGATAAGCCATACCATGCATTCTCTGCTAGGCTAGGCTTGATTAGTCTAGACTAAATCATACTATACCAGACTAAGCTATACTATGTAAGGCTAGGCTATACTATGCTAGCTACGCTAAGAATAGTATCGTAAGTTCTACTATTACACTGGTCTGCGTCAAAAATGTAACTTAGGTTTTCCGTAGTGTTTCTTAATATAATTGACCGCCTAAATCCGAATCTGTCATCCGTTTTTCTCTATCAGGCCCACTTTTTGCGATACGGGGGTTGATATTTTTGCAGGTTAGAAATTGCTTAGCATTATAATAATAATAATAATAATAATAATAATAATAATAATAATAATAATAATAGTCGTTTAGTTAAAAATGATCAGAAAATGTAAGAATAGCTCCGACAGATTTTGCTTTGTTTGTGGCAAAGTGACTTTTTCCGAGCAGCAATGTACAATCTCTCCTGTAATAAAATCTTTGTATCATGCATATTTTGGAATAAGGCCAGGAGATCAAGATAAAAGTTTTGTACCACATATCTGCTGCAAGGGACTCTACAGAAGTTTAAAAAGCTGGAGTCAGGGCGAACAGAAGTCTCTCTCTCTTTTGGTGTTTCCATGGTGTGGAGAGATGGCAAGGGCCACACTACGGACTGCTATTTTTGCATGACAAATCTTAAAGGTGAGCATTGTATCAATTATTTAAGCTCTCTGTATTATATTGGCTCCTTAAAATGTCATTATTATGCCTAGACCTAGCATAAAATTAAAAACTAACATAGTTAACTTCAGCATGAGCATATCTTTTACTAAACAAATCAATTCCTTTATGTAATATACAATTATATTTTCCACAGGTATAAATAAGAAGAATAAACATAGTGTGGCATTATCTGAATTTTCCTTTTGCCATAAAACCCCAGCCCCATGGCCCAGAAATTTCTATACCTTTTCCTCCTGAACATATAGAGGTCCATAAAGAGATTAATATGAAAGTTAATCAAGATTATGACACATCTGAGTCTTATCAGGATTCCACACATAATATGGTCGCAAGACCATTCACTCTAGTTCAGTTAAATGTCCTGACCAGGGATCTGGGGCTTTCAAAGGAGAATGCACAACTTTTTGGCTCTCGACTTCGTTAAAGTAATCTTCTCGCTAAAGAAACAGCATTTCCTTTGGTACCGAAATAGAGAATAATAGTTTCGAAGCTATTTTTTACAGCATTCTTCCAGCTCTTTAGTATACTGCGCCAATATTTAAGGACTTGTTGAGGCCCTTGGAATTCTCTACAACCCATTAGAATGTAGACTTTTCATAGATTCCTCAAGTAGAAGTTTAAAAGCTGTGTTACTGTATATTGGTAATAAGATAGCTTCCGTTCCTATAGGCCATCCAATACCACTTACAAGTTATGAAAATATGTAAAAATTGCTGGATGCAATTAATTACTCTACCTACAATTAGAGGATATATGGTAACTTAAAGGTAAGATCACTTCACACTTGGCATTTCTAAGCCTTTTGAGATTGACATTTTAATTTTAAATTGTTAATACTTGTATACACATTTTGGTCAACTTACATTTTACAAGAATGCAAATCTGGAAATCATGAGTCAATTTTGAGTTATATTTTTTCGTTGAACTGTGTCCCTATAGGTTAATGCATCCTTTGGGGTTAATGAGAAACTTATCCTAATTGAGAAGGTATACAACATACTCACTAAACTCAAAATAAGATGTACATATATCCAATTAGTTCCAATACAATGTTTAATGAATCGGCATACAGGATTTTTCAGTACATATTTATATTCTTATTATTTTTAAAAATATTACTTTGAATTTGTTTTTAGAAATATTACACTTTGAATTTACATACCTTGCTTAATTTCTTTTCAAGTAGTGTCTCTTATACTTGGGATGCAAACAGGCTACACGAAGCATCCCTGTTTACTATGTTTACCGAAGAGTCGTGCATATATGTAGTATGCACTATGAGAAGAAGGTTTGGCCTCCACGAGAAGCATTTAGAATTTGATCAAACAATGTGATAGCTGAACCTTTAGTGCCTCCTCACAAAAGACTGCTTCCTTCACTTCATATGCCCCCTGACATAATGAAAAATTATGTCAGAACCCTAATAAAGAAGGCTGAGCTTTTAAATTTCTTCTTCAAATATTTCCCCAAATCAGTGACGCTAAGCTTAATGCGGGAATTTTTGATGGACCTCAGATCACGAACTTGATGAGAGATCAGCAGTTTGAGGCATCAATGACGGGCATAGAAAAAGATGCCTGGAAAACTTTCAAAGCTCTAGTTAACAATTTTCTAGGCAATAAAAGAAGCCGAGAATATGTTGCCCTGGTCAATCAGCTCTTAACAAGTCTCAAACATTCAGGAGCTCGAATGTCTATAAAGATACACTTTTTAACGTCCCATCTGGATTACCTTCCCCTCAACTGCGGGGTGTGGGATTGCAGTGAAGAAGAGGGGAAAGATTCTACCAGGTCATGAAAACAAAGGAATCCAAGTACCAGGATAAATGAGAGGTAAATAAGCTTGCTGACTAGTATTGGTGTTTGAGGCGTGATGCACCAGATGAGAGACACAAACGAAAATCGTCAAGGGCGTCTTTTCTTTAATTTTTTGTTTTATGAAAAGGATTATAGTTTACATACTTTTATTCCTGTTTCTATGATATAACAATAATAATGCATTATTAGATAGAGAAAGGTTTTTGAAAAAAGTTTTTCAGGAAAAATGAGGTAATGTCAAAGAAAATGGTGTATGCTGTACTAAGCAAATCTGACCTGATTGAACAAAAATACATTCCTTTTTGAGCTCAGGAGGTTGAATTCATTAAGAAAACACAAAAAAATCCAGAGGAACATAAAAATATTTTCTAAATGCAAGCCTGTGTTATATGGAATCATAGGCTAGACTTGGTTATACTAGGCTATACTATGGTAGGCTATGCTATGACATAATCTACTCTGTTATGCTAAGCTATAATATACTATGCTATGATACTATGCTATAATGCTAGGCTAGGCAGGATTTGTTATCTTAGGCAATCCCGGCTAGTCTATAATATGCTAGGCTTTATTATGCTAATTCTGCTAATACTATGGTAGGCTATCCTACGGTAATCTATGTTTTGCCATGCTACTAGTCGAGACTATACTAAGCTATGCTATAAAATGCTATACTATTGTAGACATTACTAGGCTATACTATGCTAGGATATACATACTATACTATATTATACTCTACTCTACTATGTTTTACTCTTCTTTGCTATACTATACTATGTTATGCTATAATATACTATTCCATGTTATACTATGCTATAATATGATAAGCCCCACTATGCAATAATATGCTATGTGATACTCTGCTATAATGTGCTATGCTCTACTATTTTAGACTATCCAATTCGGGTGTGACAAAAAGTTAAGGCCTGCCATTTTAATTAAAAAATATATACTTTAATATGATTTAGTTCTACTTTTTAATATGCTTTTAGATAGTTGTGACTTTTTAGTCGCGGGCAAATCTACATCTCACTATGTTGGTCGGTCGTTCGGTCTACGTTTCGCTTTTTATTTTTAATAACATTGTACCAATTCATCCAATTCTAATGAAATTTGAAACACTTATGTTGTTTTACATTCTCTTTCGAATAATACAATTGGCAAAATCCTCCCATGTTGGCCCGGGAATTATATTATTTTGGCATTTGGCAATAACATCATAACTACTCCGACCATTCTAACGAAATTTGAAACCCTTATGTTCTTTTACATTATATTTCGAATGATACAATTGCCAAAGTCGTCCCCAGGTTACCCAAAGAATTGCTTTAGCAATAACATCATAATTATTCGGCCGATTCGAACGAAATTTGAACCCATTATGTTGTCTTACATTCTCTTTATATTAATAAAATTGCCAAAGTCTTCTCAAGATAACTCCGGGAATTATTCAAAGTTTTCAGAGTCCTAAGGAAATAAATCAGAATAAGTGATGGCACGCGACTTTTTGGTATGCAGACCTTGTTTATAAAAACGACAGTACGCTTCAGCGCTGTTCTCTATCAGGTGAGTTTGGTTATTTATAGAACTCATTGTCTGCATTTTGAATCCTTGTTGAGATTTATTGTGATAAGGTATATTTCATTCATAGTAATGAATGTAGATATTATTGAAAGACGTATTCTCTTTTATAAAAACATTTCAAACCAATCTATGGATGAAGATGATGATAATAATATTAATAATAATAATAATAATAATAGTGGAGAAGTTTTAGTTGCGTCCTTTCTTTTTTCCGACTTCGTTCGTTTACAGCATTTTATTTATGATAATATAGTTAACTGTTTTAAACAGGAAAAAATAGTATTGATAACTCACAGTGCGTTTATTTGTCCGAAATGCAAACGAGAGATAGTTTACCAAAAGTAAAAACATCTTTGGCGCCTCGCACGCCGAAATTTCTGGGTAGGTGTATTAAAACGGACACTGAATCCGATTTTGAAACTAAACAAGGTCAGCTGACCAAAAAGTCGCGTGCTCTCACTTATTCTTACGACCTTCAAAACTTTCAATAATTTCTGGACTAACCTTGTGGGGACATTGGTGATTCTATCATTCGAGAATGTAAAACAAAATATGAGGTTTAAATTTCGTTAGAACCTAGCCTAAAATAGAATAGCCTGTGCCGGGCCTAACATAGCCTAGCTTAGTATAATCTAGCAAGCCTAGTATAACCTAGCATAGTATAACCTACTTTATCCTACCTTACTTAGTATAGTCTAGCCAATCTTAGTAGACCCTAGTCTAACCTAGCATATTATAGCATAACCTAGCCTAGTATAGCCTTGCCTTACGTAGCATTGCATCGTGTAGCCTAGTTTACTATGCCCTAGCCTAGCCTAACCAGATATGGCGTAGCATTGCATGCCAAAGCTTAGCTTACCATCTACTAGAGTAGCTTAGCCTAGTATAGCCAAGCAGATTTGGCTACTATAGCCTTGCGAATATGTCCTTGCATACGATAGCCTAGCCTAGCATACTATAAGCTAACTTGTTATAGCCTATCCTACCATAACCACACTTAACATAATAGAGCCAAGCGAATCATATTATAGCCTAGCCTAGTATATCCTATACTAGTATAGCATACCATAAGCCTAGACTAAAAGAACCTTTCATAACCTAGCCTATTATAGCCTTGGTTAGCTAGCATATCGTAGCCTAACATAGTATTACATAGCATAGCAGAACATAGTCCTCTCTAGCCCATTATACTTTAGCCTACACTAGCCTAGCATAGTATAGCCCAGTCTAGCTTGGCATAGCCTAGCTTAGCCTAGCATGGCATAGTATAACCTAGCCGAGAATTAACTATCCTAGACATGTATAGCCTATACTATCCTATTATTCCCCAGGCAAGCATAGCTTAGTATTGTCTAGCCTAACATACTCTTGGCTATCATAGCATATTATATCTTACCCTTGTACATTATATCTTAGTATAGTATAGCCTAGCCTATAATAGCCTGGCATAGTATAGAAAATTCTAGGCTTGCCTAAAAGAGCATAGCATATTATAGCCTAGTCTAGTCTAGCAGAGTATCAGCCCAATAGTTCTGATGTTAAAGGGCAAAACAAAATAATTCCCGGGCTAACCTTGGAAAGACTTTGTCAATTAAATCATTCGAAAGAGAATGTAAAAGAACTTAAGAGTTTCAAATTTCGCTAGGATCGGACGAATATTTATGATGTTATTGCCAAAAAAAAAGTAATTCTCGGGCTAACACTTGGGAGGACTTGGCAATTATATCATTCAAAAGAGAATGTAAAACAACATCAGGTTTCCAAATTTCGTTAGAATTGGCAAAATAGTTATGATGTTATTAGAAAACAATAACAAAGCAAAACGGGGAACGACCGACATAGTGAGGTGTAGACTTGCTCACGACTAGACTCCCACTCGACTAAAAATAATCAGGTATATTTAATCCGTTATGTTTAGGTACGTATTTTGCACGTTGTTCGTTACATTAAGTTTAGGTTAGTAGGGGTTGTAGTAAATGGGCCATAATAATTACTCCCAGAGGTTTACAGTATAACTTTAGATAGAGGAAGAGGTTCATGCTTTGTTAGTGCCAGCAGTGGGTGTTTTTCAAGGCTTCGGGGAAATGCAGAACGAAAACAATTAGATACGCTTGATCGTACCGGCCCGTTTGAGAAGTTGGAATTTAGCATGGGAGGAGGATAGCATCTGACGTAGCAGTGAGCAACGTTAAGGAGGGGATGACGCGGAAGAGAAATTCAGTCCTTTTTGTTGGTTTTTCATTGGAAAAAATATTTTCCTTAACATAACATAACATAATTTCACGGATGTCAAAAGCCACAAGGGCCTATCAAAGGTCATCCGCATCCGTCAAAACCCACCCACAAAAAGCACTATCGCCAGGGAAAGACAAAAT
This sequence comes from Ceratothoa steindachneri, assembly GCA_963969495.1. Lineage (NCBI taxonomy): Eukaryota > Metazoa > Arthropoda > Malacostraca > Isopoda > Cymothoidae > Ceratothoa > Ceratothoa steindachneri. The sequence goes on from OZ018326.1 coordinate 94,616,228, forward strand.
CAAAGTCCCCCAAAATATAATATAACAGATGACAAAAGCCACAAGGGCCAATCATAGGTTATCCGAGTCAAACGGCGTCTTTTTTAAGGCTCCCAAACTCCCAAGAAAACTACATCCAGAGGATTGCGTCCAGAAACAAGGGTATCACCAATCAAGGCTTGTCAAGAACTAAATCATGCAGCTATAGATATATACAAACAATATTAATATATACAAAAATTAGGAACCATCACAACCTTCCCTCCCCATAAACCCATCCAACCTACTCTTAAATACATTTAAATTTGGACTACCTACTACCCTCTGCGGCAATTTGTTCCAGAAGTCTACCACTCTATTGGTGAAAAAATATTTTCTTAAATACAACCTACACCCTTGCTTTTTAATTTTCAAGTGGTGACCTCTAGTCCGATTTCCATCATCTAACTCAAAAAACTTGCTAACATCCAATTTATCTATCCCAGAAAAAAAATTAAACAGCTCAATCATATCCCCTCTCACACACCTCCTTTCGAACGGGAACATATTTAATACCCTCAGTCTATCTATATATTCAAGGTGCCTCAGGAAAGGAATAATCTTTGTTGCCCTCCGTTGCACTGACTCGAGAAGGTTAATATCGTGTCTAAAATGTGGGCACCATGCCTGTATACAGTATTCTAGATGTGGCCTAACATAAGAGTTATAGAGTTTAAGAATAACCTCCTTACTTTTGTAACTGACATTTCTCTTAATGAAACCCAGCACTCTATTTGCCCTATTTCTTTCTTCATCCAATGCCCATCCATTTCATAGCTAAATTCTCTATTATCTTTTTCCATGTTAATAACTTTGCACTTATCAAGGTTGAAAGTCATTTGCCACTTATGTGCCTAGGATAACAATTTATTTAAATTCCCCTGCACTTTAAAATTATCATCAATATCTTTAAATACAGCTGCTAATTTGGTATCATCCGCAAAAATTGACACTTTATTATTAACTGCCTCCCCAAGATCGTTTATATAGATGACAAATAATAATGGACCAAGAATTGATCCCTGAGGAACCCCACTGAAAACATCCCTCCACTCTGACTTTACACCATTTAGCACTACCCTTTGCTTTCTATCTTTCAGCCACTCAGCTATCCAATTTGAAACACCCCCACATACCCTAATCATTTTTAATTTATGAACTAGTCTCCTATGTGGTACCTTATCAAATGCTTTACTAAAATCTAAGTAAATTATATCTACATTCTCTCCCTTATCTACTTGATTTGTTACGAACACCAGAAAGTCTAGTTAATTAGCCAAACATGATCTACCTGATCTAAACCCATGCTGAGCTTTGCTGATTAACCCCATCCTCTCTAGATGTTGGCAAATGCCTCTTTTAACTATTTTCTCAAAATTTTACAGACTACAGGAGTTAGGTTACCGGTCTAAAGTTATTTGGATCCTCTTTACTACCCTTCGTGAAAATGAGGGTTACGAGGGGAGGTCAATAAGTTTTGCGAATCGGTAGGGCAAAACAGAGGAAAGGGCTGGTAGTTTGTGGGGGTGTTAGGACAAGTTATGACAAGTCAGGACCTGCAACCGCACGCTCCTGCCTCATCTATTTAAGAAGCAGTAGCTGATCGAAGATCGTCAGTGACAATTTTTCAACAATGGAAAGGTTGAGCACAGCACAGTGATCAAATTTCTAACCAAGGAAGGCAAGAATTCAAAAGAGATCCATGAACGCATGGTTGCAGTGTACACTGACACCGCCCCTTCCTATGCAACCATTGCTCGCTGGAATATGGAGTTCTGCCATGGTCGTGAGTCCCTTGAAAATGACCCCCGTCCAGGATGCCTATCAGACGTGACCAACGAGGACAATGTGGCTCGTGTGGAGAGGATCATCCTCGAAAATCGACGGATGAAGGTTGAAGAAATCGAGCGAGAACTTGGAATATCACATGGAAGTGTTACCAATATCATCCACGACAATTTGTCCATGACGAAGGTCTCTGCCCTTTGGGTCCCTAGGAACCTCACGCCCCATGATCGACTTCAACGTCGTCAAAGTTTGGAGGAGCTGCTGCTCCTGTACAACCAAGACCCGGCGGGATTCGAGTCACACATAGTGACAGGTGATGAAACGTGGGTCCATCACTGGGATCCCGAGACCAAGCTCGAAAGCATGGCCTGGAAGCACATGGGCTCTCCGACCCCCATCAAGTTCAGGACTCATCCCTCAGCCGGGAAGATCATGGCCACCATCTTCTGGAATTCTAAGGGAGTGTTGATGGTGGACTATGCGCCTCGTGGAAGGACCATCACAGGCCAATATTACGCCAAGGAACTGGCTGGGTTGAAGAAGTGCATCCGTCAGAAGCGGCGCGGCAAGTTGACACGCGGTGTCTTGCTCCTCCACGATAATGCCCCTGTCCACAAGGCCAGAGTTGCACAAGCTGCCCTTCGCGAGGTTGGATTCAAGGAGCTCAACCATCCCCCCTAAAGTTCAGATTTGGCCCCTAGCGACTACTTTTTATTCCGCCACTCAAGGCTGCACTGCGTGGATGCCGGTTTGGGGACGATGAAGATGTCCAGCTCGCCGTCCAGGAATGGATTGAACAGCAGTCTGGAGATTTCTGGTTGTCGGGAATTCGAAGCCTCAGGGACAGGACAAGTGGCGCAAGTGCATTGAAGTCAAGGGTAGTTATATTGAAAAATAATAAAACACTTTTCCTCATATTTTGTTTCCTTATATCCGAATTGCAAAACTTATTGACCGCCCCTCGTACATTCGCTCTCTTCCAATCATCAGGTATTTCTCCATATTCCACTGACCTAGTATACAACTTCTCCAGAGCTACTGAGATACTTTCTATCACTTCTTTAAGTATCATAGAATGAATATTATCAGAGCCGGAGGCCTTGGTAGTATCTAACTCACCTATTAGTCCTTTTATCGTCCTCCAATCCACACTAATGGTAGTAAACACCTCTTTTCCTGACCCATGAGTACTATACATAAGACTATTTAGTTTCTTTTTTTGAATACTGATGCAAAATGACCATTTATACCTAAACTATTTCCTCATCAGTTTCTCTCACAACCCCTTCATATTTGATAGGTCCTATTTTAACTCTGCCAGACTTGTTATTAATTATATAGTAACTAAAGAACTTTCTAGGATCTTTGTTGCTATCCTAAGCTAATTTAATTTCTGATACCCTTTGTTTTTATGACTCACACACCTATTCTCCCCCTGGCTAACCACCTCAACAGAGGCAACCCTATTCTCACAAAGAACAGGAGAAGCCTCCCTAGCTTCACGTTTCCTAACCACTCTCCACTGTCCCCCATCCTCACTAGGCCTATTTCTAACTAATCTAAGGGGGCTAACTTCACTATCTCTAGAACTCTCATATCCTACCTCCTCCACCGGCCCTCCACCTTCACATGAAACATCTATCTGGCCTACCTCACCACCTTACCTATTCCTAGCCCTAGGCCTCATACTAAGTTCCCTCCTGAGCTCAGAAACTAACCGCTTCAGCCTACATATCCTGTCTAAATCCTGCATTATCATCCCCTCTACATCTACATTCTTTCACGCCACCCACATACAACAACTGTATACCCTTCACCAACTATACCACAACCAATGCATACCTTCCGACACTCATGCTCACTTTCTTTCCCTAACTCCATCATTTATTCAAACAAAGAAAGAACTTAAGTAGTAATAAGAAAAAAAAGAGCAACTTAGCTTTCGCCGATTCTGTGGTGAAAAACTGTAGAAAAATCCGAAAAATAAATCAACAGACCGAAACGAGATCTAAGGCACAACACAAGTCCAAATCAGTCGCTAATTAAACCGTCAACCTAGAAACGAGGTTTCAAAACACTAATGTAATTTATCTACTACGCACTTTCCCGCGCAAAATAATGTAAACAAAAGAACCTCGCAGAAAAATTAACAATAATAAACACTTCGTTATTCTAACCAAATATACGATCTAATAACTTAATATTTATGTTTACTATATCACTAGACTATATGTAATACTATTTTGCGTAAAAACTTCTATCAAACACCAAAGTATAGCAAATAATAGAGATATTCCGAGAGCTCTACGAAACACGTGCTGCTTGTCATTGTTTAGAGGCATTTTTTAATTAAACTCGCACTTGTCAATCAAAGTGCCTCTTCGTACGTAAAACTGTGTTTTAGTCTGTGGGCTTAGGAGCCGAGTACCCATACTTGTTTCCAGCATGTATGTTCACGTACTCTATGACGGAGTTGACGGAGAATAAGGGAGAGGACACCGGCCGGGATTTTCCGAGAGGTTCCGTTGGATTAAGGCCCGAGTGAAGGAGAGAGTGGTTATCTGGATAAGAGTGAGGTGTCAGCTTAGTGGAAACATGATGAGGGGAGAATATTCATGTTCAAGCGGAAGAGAGAGTTGAATTTGAAAGGTCTGGATGAACTCTTCAAGAACCTAAAGTCGAAGGAAGGGATCCTCTGTGCGAACAAACAGGTAAGGAAGAAGCTCTTGTTTGAGTTCAGTCAGTGATGCCCCAAGGAAGTAGATATTTTCGGAAGAGGGGAATAAAGATGAGTAAGTTCGAGTACCTCGAATGTGACGGAAGTGTTGCAAGTATTAGACCCTAAAATCTATAGGTAGGAGGTTTTATGTCTCACTTAGTGCGGGATAAGTAGGCGCTTTGGAGGATTAAAAACCTATTAGAAGGTCCTAAGTCATTTCTTTTGGCCGGGCATGAATAGGGACGTAAAAGTTTCAGGCAAGACGTGTCACGTTTGTCAGGTAGTCTCGAGGTGGTATAGGATATAATTATTTCATGTCTATTATAGATGCTATGATAGAGGAGCTTAAAGGACGTAATACTCAAATACATGTATTGGAAACCAGTATATAGGGGTGAATGTTTATTTTTTTTTGTTTAACATCAGGGAATTTGTGAGTTTTTATCTTTGCTATACGCCATTTGATCAGATTTCACTATATTAAAAGACCAGGCAATGGCTTCGCTACTAAGATTGAAATTTAAAATCTAAAGAAAAGCAGCCATGGTTAAATTTTTATAAATTTTCTGAACTTTGCCAATTATAATCATTTTAAAAAGGAACTCTAAACTAAATTTCCCCACTTTCAAAATATTGCGTTGCTAAAATATAATTATAGAAGATACATAAAAATAAATTTTCTGAACTTCACCATTTGTAATTCTTTGGGTTTTAAAAAATTCACAAAATTTCGATACTTATATTTATTTCTGAACTTCACCATTTTGTTTTTTGATATTATAAAAGACTTATTAGAAAAACTTTGATAAAAAAACATAAGTCATAACCAAAATAAGATGAAATTATTATTCAAATACTCCCAAAAATCCCTTTCTTAAATTATAGAGTTAGTGATGATGATGATGATGATGAGTGGATTATCGAACAAAATACTGAAGTACCAGGAGATAATCAGGATTCGGCCTTAAATTATGTTAGTGAATTGTAGTACAAACTCAGTGAACTATTTTGTGCAGGATAACTTGAATTAGAGTTAATTCAGCAAGGAGGCGAACGAGGCGACCGACCAGACGAGGGAGCTATGCTTATTAGTAGAAGTCAGGTCTATCCCCTTGTTTTGAAGTCACCCGACTTCCTGGATTCGTTATGGCTTAAATTGGATGCTTCCTCATCAGGTTTGAGGGCGGTTTTGCGGAAGAAGTTAAAAAGGGACTTCTTTGACCCACCGCTTTTGCCACCAGGATGCTAATCGAAGGCCTTCGAAACTATGTATGGGAGAGAGTAAACTTTTGACACTAATGATTGCACTGGAAGAGTTTAAAATATAAATGATGCATGGTGCTAATAGTTGTGATTGTTAAGTGACCATAATCCGTCGGCCAATTTAACTAAGTTTTATTATCTTAGTCTTGTTTATATTCATAGCTAAGGTACATTAATTTTATTAATTTATATTCATTAACTATTATATTTATATATGTTTAATATTTTAATAAAACAAATAAACACTCTAATACTTAGCTAATCTTAGTGGCTTAGTTACAAAAGTACCCGGATTTCCAAATCCTTTAATATGTAATTATTTTTGTAAAAATCAAATATTTGCACTAGGAATTTCCTTAAAAATATGAAAGGAAATAATTATGACACAATTATTTAGAAGAGGATATCCTAATAATTCCTATTTGTCGCTTTTGTCCAAAAGAATAAATAGCAATTAAATTCCTTGAAATACGAAACAGACAAAATCGTTTACTTCGATTCTTTTGAAACTGTCAACTGTGATGACGTCCCAAAATATGTGATAGCCCTTACTTTCAGCGGACTCAGACTTGGCTGAGAGTTCAGTAAATTTCACTAGCAGCTCCAATCTAGAAGGAGAGATCTCATATCAATTTTCCCGACGCTCGCACGCATAACTTCTTAGGTAATGCTGGTAATTTAAGAACCTCACCCAAACTTCAGTTAAATAGTTTTATTGAGCAGTGACATTCATTATTATACGTTGAAGATAGAGAATGAGTGAAAATAGGGAAGGTCACATTTGGATATGAGCCTTGTACTCATAGATCCACTTTCTCTCCGTGTCCAGTTAGTGACATTTCGCCCAGTATGTAGTGAAACCAATTATATAATTCTACTTCACTTAACGGGATATGTGTAACTTTGGATGTAAGTAATCTAAGCCATCAGGGCTCGTGACTACATGCTGTGCGAGCATGACTAGAAGATCTATTGGCAACCATAGTGAATTTTTACTATTTCTGCATTAGTTAATAGTGGAATATATGATTTTTTAATGTTTTTGTGATTATAACATTTATCCTTATACTTGTATGGCATGCACTTCTGTTTATCTGTAATGTGTGTTGCTATTTCAACAGTAATTCATTTTACTCAGGGTTATATGATACATTTATTTTATTTTCATTAAGATAATTATCCGCTAATGAAATTTCAGTCATTTTATTACTCATAATATGATATTTTATTTCACAAGTAACTCAATAACTAATTGGTACGACTCGCTTTCGACTTCTACTCATTCATCTGAGAAAGAACAGACACCAACTCGGATAGATATATACTTGGCAAATTCTCTCGTCCCTATACAATACGTATTATAAAATACAGCCCAAATACCTTGTATGGATCATATTGATGTTTCAATGAGCACCAACAGAAATCTGAAACAAATATTATCATTAAATAGGAAAACCTACAATAGGGCGGAATGTGGAAAATACAAACATCTGATTCAAAGTTACACTCCAGCGGCAATCGGTGAGGCAACGCTTAAAGACACTATCGAGGAAATGTATTGACTGAGTGGTAAAATTCAAGCAGACGAAGAATCAATCCCGCTAAATCGCTTACAGAATAATTTTTGACTTCAAATTGACCGAATATATGAGATGATTACACAGCAAATTGGAAGGAATATACCTGAGATGCGTTGGAATGGGCTCCTCTCAAAATATGACTGAAAGAATAAAAGAGATTATGGAAGAAATGGGTCAACAAGGCTTCAACAGAAACGGCATATATTAGAAGAGATACTTGAAGAACTGAATAAGGGGGACTAGCCCAAATGATCCTGGGACAAAGTAAGAGGAATGAACGAATCAACATCAATAATTAAAAAGGAAATAAAAGATATTGAAGGAGAGATTCAAACGAAGGAAAAGGAAATACAAGCACTATTTAGAGAGCACTGTGAAAAGATATTTAAATTAAGTGAGGAAAAGCACTCTAATTTTATTTGGATTTTGAATATCGTATATTAAACGAGCTTAATGGAATTATAGAAAATACGCTCCCAAACCAATAATTGGAAGCCCATGAAGATGAGATTAATATGGAGGAACTTCATAGCAACCTCCATTGATTTAAATAGAAATCGACCGTCCATTCAGGCCTAGCAATTTTAGCTCTATAAAAGAGCCACTGAACATCTTTTATGCTTGCTTGAACATGGGTATTCTTACTGTTTTGTATCCATGACGAAAATTTATGATAAGTACAAAACAGCTAGAATGATATTCTCAGTTATAAAGGAAAAGCAACCGACGAAAAAAGAGTGCTATCTCCAAATTTCCATCCTGGAATTTGAAGAAAAACTCTTTGAGAAAGTGTTAAATAGGAGGCTCGTCGACACTTATAGGACAATTCGCAGCTTCGTTTTTTTAATTGAACAATATTGTATTTTATATTGTTTCTGAAGGAAGACTCGGCAGCCCCCAACAACCCCCCTGCTGCCTTGTATGGCTACCTCTTTAGGTTAAGGCAAGAGGAAGGATAACCTCGATAATAAAACCAGGACTGGGGGCGACTATAGGCGAGCACCAGCAGACCGGTGTCTTGGCAGCCCCCTGCAGCCGAAGATGAATCCTGGTGGTCTTGAGTCCTCTCCTGCCACCAGGAATCTTCTCCCCTTGGTCAAGATACGAGGCTGAAGTGAGCATGCTTTCTTACTCGTTTAAATCTAGTGCATGTTTGATGTTCTCAGTAAACCGACCCTGACCAAGGTCGGAGACCGCCCTCAGGACATCCGTCATCATCGACTTCGATGGACATTCCTAAGCTAAACTAATCCGCAGTTGAACCACCAACAGTACGATTTCAGGAAAAACACAAAGCACACAAATGACAATCCGTATAAGAAAAGTAAGAAATGCCCAAGCGTAAAGAGACGGGAAATATATAGAGATTATGAGCAGGGATGTATCGAAAGCATTCAATCAAATGTAGCAGCGACGGATGCAATATCGTTTCTCCAATTAGGATTGTAAAACAAACTAGGGAAAATCCTCTGTGTTTACGAAATATAGAGGAAGGTTTATATGAGTATAGATGGCACTAACGAGCCTACCGTAAGGAGATTACCTTAGCTCTAGCCTGCATTCAATATAAATAACAGACATCACAGAAGCAAGAACCACACTAGCCTTAACTTACATTTAGCCGACGAATTAAGCAAATTAATCTAATGTCTATACAAGAAGGCTGCCCTTGAAGCTTGATTTAATGGCGATGAAATATAGATTCAGGAAACTGAGAGAAATAGCAGAAGAAGATATATACGGATCTTGTAAGAGCAACAATAATCTACTCAGGTTTTCCAGTACACTGCGCATCTAATATGTAAAATATAGCCTTATAACGAGTAAAGAACAAGAGCGTGTATCTAATTGCCGTGACATATAAGAGAGAAAGAAACAAAGAGGCAAGAATAACTCAATAGATCAGCAAAGCTCCAATCAGTAAACAGTGTATTTCAAGAACGTAAAAATGCAAAATAACATAACGCAACCATTAACGAAACATGAGAACTCAAAGATAACAACTAAGAAGATCGGATCTACCACTAATTCCCAAACAAGTGCAAACCCACTGAAAAGATAATAGGAACAATCTACATAATATTACTGATGATAGTAGCAAAGAAACATCGATAACAATAGCTCACCACCGCATTTGAATTCGAATCCGATTAGACAACAAAACCTGGACGACAAATGTAACCTAAAATCGACTTTTCTTAACGAATACGACATACCGTAAGAAAAGCGATACCATATATGAACCAAGAGGAAAGCATCTCAACAAGAATAATAAACAAAGAGAATGAATAAAAAGAAGTAAGTAAACTACGTAACAAGACAAATAGATAAACAAAACACATCAATAACAATCTACTAATTACATAAATCTCATTTCATTTTGGACCAAATATTTTAGGTTTACTTGTGCAGAAAATATTTAGCTTCAAAAGTTTGAGTTAGTTCTCGGAAACTTTCTCGTTCTCTCCAATTATTATATGAATCTCTTCGAATCTTTAATTTCCATCCTCCTTATATTTACAAATTATTTAGTACATGGAAACGATACTGGACTTTCTTTGTGCCTTATTATTTAAATATGCATGGTTTTCTTACAGAACAAAGTTCACTCGTTTCTATTATTAAATTTACCCCTGAAGTTAAATATGATAATTGCTTTGCCTTACTAGAAATAATTTATCATAGAACCTTGTCTGATTTTAAATTATCATATAATTCCAAATGCGAAAATTCTCGCTCTTATTTCGACTTTTTTTCTCTCTCTCGGCAGAGTTATAAAACTAAATTCTCAAACTTGTCCTCAATGATTTTACGTCCTTTGCTTGGAGCGAGACGACTATATTGATGCTGAATTCTCTTTTTTTTCGAGATCGGTCACTAAATGTGTTATCTTTACTACTTTTATTAATTTTTTCAAATCTGCTAAAATAAATGTATATAATATGAACATATCACCTCCTGAAATTTAAAAAATGTACTAGTTTTACTTTTAGCAGATTCGTGGCGTTAATTTCCATGTTTATTAAGGAGAATGCTGCTCTTAATTATCGAAAAAATACTTCTTTATTCCACCATTAAAATTATAGATCGCGTTTATTCGCTCTGTTAAGGTTTTTAAGGTGTATAAAGGTAGAATTTAGCGGTATATATAAGAGTATAATGTTAAAATTAGAAGTAGGTGTAGGGATGTGTTGGTGAGGAGGTGTGTGTGTAGTTTCCAGATAACTAGATGCTCCTTTCATTTCATTCCTTCCGACTCATTTTTCTCTTGACTAAATCAATACTTAGTTGGATTTCACTCTTTCTGTATAATTTTCCTTTTCTGTTTAAAGCGACTTTTTCTCTCTTATTAGTCCCATGTATACATAAACCTTCGGACTGGATTCGTTTTTATCTTTTTCTTGCTACTAAGTAATTTAAGTTTCATTTCAATTCCCTCTCTTAGTCTTATTCTGTCCTCTCAACCATTTCCCAGCTCTTTCTCATTCTTTCTCCAGATTTCCACTGCCCTCTCATTTACGACTATATTAACCGGTTTCAATCTTAATTCCCTATGTAATCCGTCTTGCCTTCTCAGGTCCATCCACTTGTTGCTTGTAATCCATCGTGTACCTTGGTTTGGTACCCTCTGAAATTTAATTATGACACTCTTCGGAGTAATATATAACGGAACAGCTGGGTACAGTAGGGTGACTCGGACTATTGCCATGTAGAGTTTGCTTTTAGACGGCGACAGCCGTGAAAACCTCCCTAGCTGCGCCAACTACACCTTAATTATTCTTATCATATCCACCACGTTTGTTCTGTAGCCGGTTTTATATATCTTCTGACCCAATACATTAGCTTCGTCTTTATATTCAAATCCCTTGCCCGCAGCTCTAATGATCACTAATTTTCTCTTGTTGATGGGTATCACTGCAAATTTAACACTATTGGTCTTTATCTTCCATACTTTCTCGTATCTATTTAAGTTTAGGATCTCTTTTGCTATATTCTTGGCCGCATTTCTTGCTGTTATAGTTGAAGTCGCAATGATCTGTGTGACGTCATTTGCAAACTGTACATATGCTGTTTAGCGGCTAAGAAAAAACAGTACATCCTTGGTATAAATGGTGTAGAGGACTGGAGAGAGGCAGCTCTCCTGTGGGAGCTTCTGTCGCTAATGAAACTGCATAACAGTCTGATCATTTTCTCACCAAGCTCCTCCACTCTACCATTTTCTATTTGAAACAATCCCTCCACTAGATAAACCATCTTGCCTTCACTCTTTGCTTTGACCAGCTTGTCTGTAGTCAGCGCTAGGGCCATCTCTGTACCTTTCTTTCTCCTGAATCCGTACTGTTGGTGGTTGAACTTACGGTTGGTTTCGAGGCGATTAATCAATCTGCTGCATACAATTTTTCCCAATAATTTTGCTCTAAAATTAAGCAGTGAGGTGAGTCTGTATGCGTTGACCTCCGTTGTTGGTATGCTTGGTATTAGCCAAAAAAACATTTTGGCCACTCTCAGTCTGTCCGTGAAGTATCCGATGTTCCAGCATGCATTGAAAATTACCAACATCCCCTCCAGTACGTTCTCAGGGCGCTGACCTGTGCTCGCTTTCGTTAGCCCTGATGTACCTAATGCTTTCTGTTTAAAGGCCAGAACTACCAACCTTAATTCATCCATCTTTATCTTTTCATCGTCTCTAAGGTATCCTGTCTAGTGGGGTAGGTCTTGCCCAGATGGAGATTCATTTCTTCCATAATCCTTGTTTCGTTTTCTGCGTCAAAATTCTCATTATCTTCACCAGTGATGTCTAATATTTTAGGTTCGCTTAACCTATTTAATATTGATCCCGTTATCAAGAGGCTCATCTTAAAATAAATTCTATTCCAGAGCCTTTCATTATTTTGCATTGATTATTAAATTTATCTTGTGTCTTGTTTTGTTGGATATTTCTCTTATAATCCTATTTTTTCATTTTTTTATTTCCTATTCTGGGATTTTGACCTTCTCCCTATCCTTTGCTTTCTTCTTTCCCCTTTCTCCTTACACCAAACTTTCTCTCTCCATCTATATCTCTCGCCTTATTCGTTGCTCCAGACTGCATTCTTTACCTCTGGTGCTTCATGGTTTGAACTCACTATCTCACACACATAGCTGTGGATGTGGTTTTCCACTTTCATTCCTAATTTTTTGCATAATTAAGTGGCGGTGCTTCAATTTTTAACAAAGATTCATTCTTGACTTATTTTTCGTATAGATTTCCTTAATAATGACATGAGTAGACTTTGAAGTTAACAAAAGCCATCTCACTTTTCTGTGGGTGATTGCAATTAATGCTATCTTCACGTGCTACTCTGTAACTTAATTATACTCACAAATATATGTATATTCAATAATATTTTGTACTATCATTTGCGTTTATATTACTGGAAATTTGAATATAATTATGGCTGTGCTCCATAGAAAATAAAGTTAGAATGTTAGGAGACCTCAAATCCTCTACGAGGACGAATTGGCCAATAATAAAAATAAGAAAAAAGCTTAAACATTACAGCGAACAGTATGTACAATGTACATACAGTGTACAACACACACTTTATTCTTACTCTTGCGTACATTTACAGCACCATGATGTTCACACGACTAGTAATTTTATATTTCAAAAGCTAATTAATTTGTTGCTACCCTTTCATTATTTAGAATTTAGTTCAACTACTTATAGGGAAAAACAGAATTTATGTCTCAATTCAGAATGCATCCTCAGTTGGTAAAGTAATTTATATGCTTCCCTGCCTTCGAATAATTATTTATCTTTTTGAATTAATAATCAAATGTATCGGACAAACCATTTCCATCCCTACCTACTCATTTCGCGTAAAATGTAATAATATTCTGAGTCCGAAAAATGGAACTGAGTAAAGAACCAAATGCTGCGTGACAGAAGGTGAAGGAGGAAGGATCTCTGGAGGCAAACAGGTCATCAGAGAGACGCTACGAAACCCATTAAATTCGGCTTCAGTGCATTTTAAATTAATTTGCGACCGAAGATGCCAGCTAACAGATAGGTCGTTGCTGGCTCTAATTGGCACTTTCCAGGCAGGTTTAATGTGTAACTAACTGTGTTTGCACTCTTACGACCTCACCTTTTTGCTCTCTTAACGAAATCCTTTAAAAAACCCTTTATGAGTTTTTATTGATTCCATTCCTTTACTAACTATTTTCGTTACCACGCAGAAGTGCAGCTTCAATATCATGTTTCTTCATTTCGTCCCTCACGTTTATTCTAATCGCAAGATGCGAGTCTAATTAGAATATATGTGTTTGCGTGACTTCTAAAGGGATACTCCGGTGAATACAGTGAATCTCTCTTAAATTCCTCTGTTCATAAATTCAAATGTCACTTGGGAAAGTATAGATCGGCATTCACCGCATTTTCATTAAATTTAAAAAATATAAGTAAATTCGCCTTGAAAACAAGTAGACAACCTGCCTTGAGCCTCGCGTCAAATAAAACACCTTCCCCTTAAAATTTAATTGAGTGTGCAGGAGGAGTAATAACTGCCTGGCTGACCGTCTCCGAATCCGTCACAAAATACATTATGGTCGTCGCTTTTATGAGCTTATAAATAAATTTATTCCGCTCCAACTGATCTTTTATGGCCAATTAAATATTTTTGGCATGTTTTATATATAGTAGGTTAGTTTTTTTTCTAGCTTCTTGTCTATTTTCTGAGAGCTTTTATATTCTCTCTTAAACAAGTCTACAGTATTTACCTTCTAAAAAAATTTTCTTGCCTCTAAATAATTTTCCAAAAATTTGCATTTCAGATGACGAGTTGATTTTTGGTCTAATTTTCCCCCTTCATTTATAAATAGATATACAGGTTATGTTAAAATAATATTACACTTAGATTGAAAATAAAAAGTAATTGAACATTAATAAACATGCAACTCAATGACATTTTTTCTTAGGTAGGATGTTATTTATATAATGCTGTAAATTTACGATTGTTTCTAAACAAAAAGAAACTATCGGAAGCATTTAACTCCATGAGGCAGAATTCTTTCGGATTGGATATTGCCCCATTTAACTGTTAAAATAATTTTAACATATTTTGTATGAATAGTTTAATATGTGGTTCCGAAAATTATTTTCTTATTTGATAAAACTTTATGTTTTCATTTGATAAGAAATAATTCTTCTGGTCAATATTGATCTGTCAGATTGGCCCTTAATCCCGAATTTTTCACAATAATAAAACTGAATTCAAATTGCGTACCGGGTTTTGCAAAAGTTCTGTTACACCCGTATTTTTTTATATTTCAAAAAAGCTTAAAATTTTACTTTTTTAGCCGGTGTCCTCAAAACGACTTTTCTAATGTGTGGAAGTGTCGAGATGAAAGTGAAAAGAATGGAGATCTCTGCTCCCCTGCGCGCGGGACACAACAAGACTGACATCGTCAAGCGCCTCAACGTCAATCGGATGACCATCCACCGAATCGTGGAGAGGCTCAATAAGGGGTAAGACCTCTAAAATAGACCTGATTCAGGCAGATCTCAAGTTGTTAAACCATTTGGTTAGGAGTAACTGGCCCGGAGCTCAAAGTTACAGCGCTCGCCAAGAAGAAAAACGTCTCGGTGGCCACAGTTCCTGTGCTCTCAGGGAAGAAGGCGCAAGAACTTGAGGTACGTGGAAAGGTCTCTGCTCAATGACTATATACGCGGACAACATCGGGACCAATGCCGTCGCCTTCTCAACGACTTGAAGCGTCATGTCACTCGCATTATCATCATAAAAAGGAAAACTGCCTGGTAAATGTCGGCCTGGTCGTCTTTGAGGTCCGCTACGTGTCATCGATCAAACACCTGGCCTCCCTGATGATGCCCGGCATTGTGGCTTCTAATGGCTAGAAGATGCCGCCGACGTGGTTCTACAGCCGTTTACAGGCTAACCACGGCCGATTACATGGCGAGAAAACCACGAAGAAGGCTGACTACGTCCTTCAGCATGATGGTGCACTGGCACAAACGGCCAAGTCCGTGTAAATGTGGCTGAGGTTGAACATGAACTTTTGGTCGACGGATTTTGGCCGCCGCAGTCGCCTAACCGCATTTTCCTTGAATACTGCGTGTGGACGCATGCTGAGGGCAAGGCCTGCAATGTCCGCCACAGCAACGTCGATGAGCTGAAGTCCTTCTTCAACCGCGTGCGGGCCCACCATGAGGAAGGACTTCGTCCGCAACATTTGCGCGGCCTTCAGGTATCGCCTAGAGCGTGTGCTTGCCGCTGAGGGGAGCCACATTGATTCATATTAAAATTTAACGCATATTTCTATGTTAAAACAATAAAAACCTGTCAAATTTCATCAAAACTATCACTGCGAACTGTGTTGAGAGCGTCTTGACGAGTGTAACAGGTTTTTGCAATACTCGGTAAGTACCATTTTATTCATGGTAAATTATAAATTCTAGCGTAGGATTACCACTTTCAGATGGAATTATGTATTTTTATATATATATATGTTTTGGCCGAAATTTCAAATGTTAGCAAATATATTTAATCCGTCCGTAAATCTTTCAGAAACTAGAAAAATGCCTTGTTAAGGTTCGCTAAATAGTGGTTTGATATCTTAAAGCAAAGAATCACATAATCAATAATACTTAAGACCTTTCTTTGATATATAATTGTTAATATTCCTTGAATATAAAATAATATTTAACCCTTACATTTTCGATCCCCATATAAACCGTATCGGATACTTTACCACAGGAAATAAGATATCTATTTATACCTACACTGTTATATTTACCTTCTTCGCCGATAAAAAGCTTAGTAAAGATCAACATTCGGTCTTTTACTCAGTTCAGAATTGCTTTGATAATATGCCAAGAAAAGGAGTTATATTCCGCCTCTCAGTGCAACTCGAGTTGAGGATTTTCTTGAGAGGTTTCTAAGTGGTCTTAAAACCAATATTCTCTTTACACAAATTAGTAGCACTTTCGGAATTGCTTTTTAAAAATGCATGTGATTCATAAGTAGTTCCTATTGAGGTCATGCTTAATCAAATTTAATATTTTATACCATGACTCCTTATCAAGGATATAAGAACTTTTCCTACATGTCCAAATATTAATTACAAATGCCAATTAATTCAGTTAGGTGTGGGCGGGGGGGCGGTATTTCCTATCCATTAACTAATTCAAACTTTTCTTTATGATTATTTATATAAGGGTATACACATGTATGTGACATAATATATTCATCTACCACCGAAGAATGTAGGTCTTTGCAAAGGTTTACCAGTAGAGGGAGCAAGTTCGTATTTGTAAGTTCTTAGTTTCATTTATGTATATTTTACAGAAGGTATTGTGCCCTACATGCCCTAATACGCTCCCTTCTAATGCATTCTCATTACTCCTTTCTTTTTACATCTTAGCTATGGAAAACACCTAGAATACAACTTTTTTATTAGTTCACATCTATCGGAAGTTACACGAAGTCTAGTTTCTAATCTTATAATATATAAGTGATTGAAAGGGGTCAGGACGTTCTTTGGTTATCGATTTATCCAAGCGTGGAAAATATAGGAGGAAAAATTCAGGAAAGATTAAATGGTTTGAACTTTTTGTTTGTGGTATTCATTCTACTCGTTACGCAAAACAATTGAGCAGCCATGTGCCCGCTCGATTGCTAGTCCAAAGGTACCCTCTTTGAATGGACCGTAAGGTCTCCTAGGGTACCTTCTTTCCTTGTTGTTACTCCTTGTTGTTACTCGTATGTATAAATAATATTGCTTTCAACCCCAAATATCTCTTTTCATGATCTAAGTCATATTTTAGCCAAACATGTATTAATGCTTATTTTCTGCTGGGTTTTGCAAACAAAATAATTATGCTGATTCCGATTCTGAAATCTTATTTGATTTAGTAGCACTTCATTAACTTGAGTTACGTTCAGGCCAATATTTGTTTTCGGTAGCCCTGTGTATAAGTTTCCTGGCATCATGTGAAGTTTTATATTTCATGTCCCAGTAGTAATGTGATTATTTCCCTATTTCCTGTAGTAAATCATGAAAAAGAGAGGAGAAGTGAATGGGAAATTTTGTTTTGTATGTAGGAAATTGACTCAATATGATCAGCAAAAGTATATTTATACTAGTTTAAAAATACCCTATAACCAATAATTATAGTGGGTAAAAATTGGAGACGTCTATAGAAGGAGGGTTCACCATATATGGTCCTGAGGGCACTAAGAACAACTTAAACAGTGATTAAACGGAAATATAAAGTAACTGGCTTTACCAGTACCAAGAGTATGGCTTAAATAGTAAAAATAGTGGTGGAACCAGTTTCGTGCGTTAAAACGCACATGCAGCCAAACGGTTTTCAAAGGGGTAAGCAAAAATCTGGTCTACATACCAGTTCAGAGCATTTAAACGAAAAGGGTCCTTTCTTGAGCGAGTCTTATGAGTGAGTTAAAGATCGTTTACTTAAGTGATTACAAGTTTTAAGTAAATGACATTGCCCCTTAGCCGGGCACATTGGCTCCCACTGGGGTCAATACCCTTTCCCTTCTTTATTTAATTATTCATTATATTTTTCATTTATAATTTGGTACTTTACTTTTTTCTTTCTTTATTTATTTAAGCTATTCTACTTGTTTATTCTTCTAAAGATTCATTTGTCCCCGACCCTCTCTTTCTTACTACAGACCTTCTATATGATCAGCTTCCCTATTTATTCCATTTATAAGGTTTTCCTCTCTCTCTGTTTCAAAAGAAAGGAAAATAGCTCTTGTCAAAGTGTCTATTTATATTTAACCTTATTTTAAACTTTCTGTTTGCGTGTAATCGTGTTTGGTTTTATGGGTGAGGTATCTGCACCCATCAGCCAACCCTTCTCTTTTTCAGAGGCGCTATTGGAACCGGCCATGCAGAGTTAATGGTTAGACTATGACTTTTTACCACCTTATATATTCAAAGACGATAACATATCTGACTAAACACTAAAGAGTAAACAATTTTCCAACAAGTAATGTGAACAAATATTTTATTAATAATCAAACAAGAAGCATGGAATTATATGATGGACTGCTTTTGCTCTCTTAAGATTTTGTGCGAATTACTCTGGTAAAGATACTTGCGCCAAGTCGAGAAACTCAGTTTACCAATAAAGAAAGGCCATTTCGAGCATTAGAACTTCTCTCTTTCTTTTAGTCATTTATACATTCCTCCCTTTTAATAGCAAGCTAAACCAAAATACCTCACAATTTGATCCCCATCAACCTGCACATATATTAATAACAATAATTTTGTGTTCATAGCAATTTCAAACAACAAGGGTTGCTTCTGGCCCAGAAAATCCCACCCTATCATAAACTCATTTGATATCAGGGAGCGTTTACTGTTGCGCCAATTTCAGGTCATTAGACTAAAAGCCTCGGCGAGCTATCAAACAGGATTTTTCTCGAGCTGGAATCTAACTCATCAATATTTTCGACAACCAGAATGTCTAAACTGTGATTTTCGGCAAAGATGCAGACCTTGAGAAGCTTTTGTCACCTCAAGGAAGACAGACCCACAGGGAAACTTACAAATGAAGCGCAAACTCCCCTCCCCCCTCCCATTCAAAGCTAACAAAAGCGTCATCTGCCGGAAGGTCGTAAGCTGGATCGTCGAATACTCGAGTAAGGATTTAAAAACGGAATTTGACATAAATCAACATTTTCTAAAATTAAGCATGCCAAAACTTTGAAGATTACATACACGTATTTAAATTTATCTGCCACCCCGATATTATCTTTATGACCGAAAAATTGGATCAGCAGAGAAAAAGAAAAACTCAACAGTTGTAACTAAAGCATAACAAAAGATAAATAAAATACACTCAGACTCAATAACTAGAAGAAGCTAGCATCAAAATGCAAGTAAAATAGAGTTAACGAGAATTATTTTGGTGAAAAGGTACGAGCTCCTGCCACAGCGGGAAACTTCAAGTCACGTAATTCACAAGTATCCTCACCCCCCCAAAATCTGGTTATTCTCATAGGAGACTTGAGAGCCCACTTTCCAAATCCGCATATGAGAGCACGAATAATATCTGAAGAAACCTGCACACAATCATCGAACAGAAAATTGTGCAAAGGTTGAGCCCAAATATCCTTAACTTTGTAACGGACAGTTCAGCCACAAAGACGGATATCTGATTAACGAATCATAATCTCCATTTTAGTCACTATATTGATCCCTGTGAGATAACCTGTAGCTACCACATGGCCTAAATACTCTATGAGGAGATTTTGCACGACGTACAGTAAAAGTTACAAATAAATCTAAAGGAATACATATCCATCCCATTTCTTGAAGCAAAACTGGAACAAATCGATAATGGACTAGAGACTTCTGGTGATCTGGCGATCTGGTGTTGATTATCATTGACTGACTACTTGTGTTGTTGATGGTACGGAATAATACGAAAATTTACATCATAGTCCAGCTTTTTTCGCTCAGGGTGATGATGACAACAGCATTTTCATTGGTTGGTTGGTAATGATGCGTATCTTTGCCGGTAGATAGCAACTCTTCTAGGAATATTTTTTTATGTACCTGAATCAGCGTGCCTAGAGTTTGAAGGGCGTTGTGATTGAGCTTTAAAGAACCTCCTTCTTACCGGTTGGTTATTAAGACTAGTCTATGCCGTTTTTGCAAGAACCTACTTACGCCGCATCGGCGAAGGCACTACGAAGAAAAAGGTAACTAAAGGAGGCCGTGTTGGATCATGTAGATTACGTCTCCGAAGTCTTTAACGTGGGTCCTCTGAGGTTTGGTTCTAGAGCAGACATCTTTAATACGTTAAAATATTTCCTTGTTGAATTGTACTTAATCTACAATATGCTTTACAATATTGGTGTTAAGCATAAGTTCATTCCAGCATCAATTGTTGCCGGTTATTTTTCCTGCTATATCTCTACCTGGACTTTCGCTCTTACCGAACGAAATCGTAATGTATATGAAGTGGATATATTAAAATCGATTGTTCCTATACAAATTCGTAATTTTTTTAAAATCCCGTATTCATGCCTATTCCACAATAACATCAGATTTTTTAAAAGATTAATTCGCTAAAAAAAAACAAAATACATAAAACCTATTATTTTTGAGAAAATTGATTGGAAGTCAGACTTATCGCAAATAAATATTTTGTTTAGTATTTATTTGTGGTTCAAGAGTGAGGAAAAATAGTTTTTTTATCGCAATAATTATATTTCCCGAGATGAGAAGAGTTAGGAAACACTAGTACTTACACCTGGCGGGTTATTCTAGTCTTCTTTATGGGATAACGGATAAGGCTAATGCGCGATCGACATGCATAGGAACAGTGGGGGCAGATCTCTTGAGTGCGTAATTGGGTACTAGTAGTGTGGTTTTAGGCAAGTTCTCCGTGGCCCGCTCACTTCTTCTTTTCTCTCACCGTTCTCCTAGATTTTAGATAATTAACTCCATTAATAATTATATTTCCCCACTTTTAGCGATCTCTACGTACCTCATTTGACATCATTGTCCATATTCGTTATACCATCGTGAGATTGATTTCTATAGGACACATGAGATTAGTGAACCTTAGCTTTAGTGCTTTTATAATTAATAGACCTCCTTGACCACTCTGGTATTGGGGCATCTGTCGTGTCATGAAATTCCAATTAGTTTAGGAAGTCATCGCTGGTGAAAATTTTCCATGGTTTTTATTTTGTAGAAATAAGGTACCCATGCATCCGCAGCTCCAAAGAGGGTTGGAATCACGTCTTGAGAACAGATATTGCATTTCAGTGTAGATGGTGACTATTCGACAAAAACCTCCCAATTTAAGAGAAGCCTTCCACGTTTCCCAGACATGCACCGTTTGCAGTATTAAATTGTGGTAAGTGTGAAGTAAAGGATGTTAGAAAACCCAGAACGTGCTTTCGTTCAACTTCAGACTGAATATGTTGTATGCTCTGATGAAAACTTTCAGTATAATCTGCAGATCTTCTTCATCGTGCGAGTTGATATAGGTTTCATCTGCATACTATATCTCTCCGAGTATTTTAAGCGTTGGAATCTAGTGGCTCATTTCCTTTATATATGTTTAGGAGCTCAGGCAAGAAGATTAAGAACAGACTAGGTGCATTGACACGCCGCTGCTTCATCCAATGATTTATACGATGGGTTCCATTATATTGCGATTGCAGAGGATGGTAGCCTCCATTTCACCGCGGAGCGTTCTTATGATGTAGAAGAATTCATCTTTACATCCAAAATTGGGTAAAATTTTCCCTTACCTAGAGCATTTCAATCAAAAGTGATAGACTTTCTGAAGATTGAAAAGGTCGGCTAAAGTGGCTGGTTTTGCTCAACAGCCTTTGCTTGAAGCTCCCGAGCTGTAAATCTTACGTTGATAGTTCCTCTGTTATGTCTAAAATCCCATTGTGTCCCAGGAAGCAAAGTTTCATCAATGTGGAGGTGATTCAGGAAAATTCTGTTCATATTTGATCAAAATTGGCGAAGATAGATATCCAGCAGTAATTAACGCAGGCTGATCTTTCGTTATTTTTTTAAGATGGTCACACAGTGATATCCTCCATTGAGTGAGTTGTTGATCTTCATGCCAGATCGTGTTATATACCTCAGGAAGCATCAGATTAATTAAACAAGAACATTTTGATGGTGGGATTAGTGTCTGACTTTGACTTGCTAAGAAAACAAAGGTTTCCACTCAATTAGGGCGGTAATATCCTATTTTTTTTCTCACCCACTCCAGATTATTCCTTTTGAGCAGCTCTGCGTAGCTACCGAGTCAATTACGAGGTAAAGAACAGACCTAGAGTAAAGCAAACGATGATAATCAAGTGAGTAGAGAAGTAGAGAGAATAAATTGTAACTAAACAAAAATAGTATTTTAATTAATATATAAATAAATATTTAAAGTTACATACAAAGCTACGCACTCTTACACCGATATAAATGGTGTAGAAAGTAAATTTTCGCCTCACTTTAATATAAAATATAGGACAGTTCATTAAATGAATAGGCTTAGAAGAATTGTCGTATTTATTTTATCCAATGAAATCGTCGTCGGCTTTAACTACGGCCTCAAGGTGAAGAATTGGGAGACCAGATGTTCTGAGAGATGCGGTCAACCAAATTCTTTGACAGCAAAGACTGGGTCCTCTTTGTTATGTGGCACACATACGGCCTTCAAGGGTTATCTCCTGTATCTAAGGCAAAAATAACTTTTCCTGACACAAATCTATTTGTCCGAACTAAGTCTGAGGCTGCCAAATACCATTACCATCTATCTGGTCCTAACAAAGATTCTTCTCGTCTGAGAAGAACCAAAGCCTGCCAGGCTTGATGGGCTGGTTCAGTTTGTTCATAAGCTTCGTAGCACGTTTCTTCTACTTTTCCTCCATTTTCTGTGACAAAACCTGACCCTTTCTCATCTTGTGTTAGTTGTAGCCGATGTCCTTATTCACTATCTGCCTGATGAGAGACATACTCCGGTTTTCGTGGCTATGGATCTCATTGACTAGCTGGGATAGTTATTAATGATGGTCTTGATCTCCGAGACAAATTCAGGGGTTCTTTTCGTATAACAAGGCTTATGGTGAAGTTTTTGATCCTCCGTACCCTCTTAATCACAACCTGACTAAACCAACTCTTTTTCTGATCCTCTACACTCTACTCAGATTGACACAAAAACACTCGCAGATCTTCGGAATTGAGCTCTCGGCGTAAATCCCAAGAAGCACCGCTTGCCATTTCCAAAGTTTGGAGGATTGAACTCAGCCATGATCTTGCTTTCTTTACAGAAGATGCAAAACTGAGTCTACTATGATATGCTAAGGAAAGAACCGAAGCCAGACAAAACGCATGCGCGGAATGGAGAATTGCCTACTACGATAAATTGCCCACCGTACTCTTTATAACTTGTTGAGCTAAAACACAAATATAGTCGAGGGATAAATGGCCATATACACGATTGCTTGTTAATCTCTCGACCACAAATAGTTGAGTGACGGATAAACTAAACAATTGAAATTAATTATATATAAATTTCCAAAGTGAAGGAGAGAAAAACGAATGTAAAATTGCCGTTCATATAACCAGGTCAATAGCAAAAATGCATAAAGATTAATCCTTCCGTATGTACATATATTCGGATATAGACTTGTGAGAACTTGTGCGCTAACACCATACTACCCAATTTTAACAAAGGAACGACATAAGCATTATCTACACGTGTCGAAATACTCTATCACCTACTTGAAAACATCCACATACAGTGCGGTGAAAATTGTTATCTGACAATCAGATTTTACTCGCACGTAATTTCCAATACGGAATAAAATGCAAACCAGACAAAAACGAACAGAGGCGCACCTCTACATATGAGAAATAAAATGAGAAGTTAATTTACATAATTAATAAGGTTATATGTGATAGGCATCGCTAAAGGCATACATCATTAACTGTGAACGACAAAATCTTTGCGTCATTGTATTAGAGAAACTATAGGCGGAAATGATAGGCTATACTCAATATTTTATGTTATACAGAGAGCATAAATAGGCCTACAGGTGTGTAAATTTCATACCCGTCGTTTTTGTCCATCTAACAATATTCCTGTTTATTCGAACATATCAGCCTATCTGAGATTATATACATATAGTCATAGAAAGATGTATAAATATGCTCATCAGTTAACGAGAAATACACAGAGATATTATCATCATCATCATCATCATCACTAACTATATTTTAAGAAGGGGATATTTTGCGTATTTGAATAATAATTTCATCTTAGTTTGTTGATGAATTATGTTTTTTTATCAAAGTTATTTCTAATAATTCTTTTATCATCATCATTATCATCATCATCATCATCATCATCATCGCCATCACTAACTCTATAATTTAAGAACGGGACTTTTTGCGTATTTGAATAATAATTTCATCTTAAATTGGTTATGAATTATATCTTTTTATCAAAGTTATTTCTACTAATTCTTTTATAATATCAAAAAACAAACTGGTGAAGTTCAGAAATAAATATAAGTATCGAAATTTGTGAAGTTTTGAAACACAAAGAATTACAAATGGTTAAGTTCAGAAAATTTATTTTTATATATCTTCTTCTATAACTATATTTTAGCAATGTGATATTTTGAAAGGGGAAAAATTTAGTTTAGAGTTCCTTTTTGAAATTATTATAATTGGCGAAGTTCAGAAAATTTATAAAAAATTAACCATGGCTGCATTTGTTTAGATTTTAAATTTTTATCTTAGTAGCGAAACGCAAGTTTTGCCAGTACGGGGGAGTGACGAAGCCATTGCCTGATCTTCTCATAAACCAAGATAGTAAAAAACGGAGAAATTAACCACAAATACGAAAAAGGAAGAGAAAAAATAAACCTAAACACTTGTGAGAAAAAGTATAAAGCACCCCTCATATATTTATATACTTAACATAGTTATCAAACGTTTAAGATTTTATCATATTATTCACAAATATGGATGATAAAAATGTGTATTTTGCTAATATATTTGAATAAGTTATTAACATGTAAATATGTAGAATTTATTGTTTACTAAATGGTATGTAATAAATACAATCGACTGTTTTTTTTAAAATCAGCAATTAACCAGAAATTCTCGTTCTATCTTAAATTTATAACAATGGTCTGCGACATTTTTGCTATCAAGGTTTTATGGACTGATTCTTATGTCTTTAATGCAATAAATTCAAATCTGGCATTGTTTATTTTTAAGAAAAACAAATTTGTTTCCTATGGCCTTTTTTTCTCTAAAACCTGAACTTTTAGTTGCTTTGTGCTATTTTCCGGAATACGTGTGTGACATTTTTGTTGTCAAAGTTTTTTTAAATGATTCTTATGTATTTAAATGCACTGAATACAAATCTGGCCGTGGTTATTTATAATTAAGTTTCTCTTTTTTTTGCCATGACCTATTTCTTTAAATAATATAACTTTTACTCGTTTGTTGTTGCTATTTTCCTAAATATATTCAATAGAATGAGAAAAATGTCATCGCCCCTGATCATATAATTACAAATTTTTACTATTTATTGATGTTCTTTCTATAACAAGCAATAATTATGATGGATTGCATCATCTTTTTGGATTGTATTTGGTGATTCGAGAACTTTCTGGGTGTGATGCGATGTCACGAATATTTTTCTATAAAAAGAGCGCATCTCATTAGCATGACTATCATAATTAGATTCCTAAATGCCATTGATATGGATGCTTTCAATTGTTTTTTTCCTAAGCCTTAGGATTGGTAATTAATGTACTAAATGGTATACTGTGTGTGAGTTTTATACATATGTTTTTGATTAAATACTAAACTTAGACGTAATAACAAAATATATCTTAAAAATTACTGCTAAAAGTGTTAAAAGTTTATAAGTTGAATGTCGAAGACCAAAGAAAGCATCAATTTTTCCATAATAATGGTAGTTTTCATTTCTTTAGTGTATATAGTTTCAATGATTAGTTTAGTATAAATCTATACTTGTCTATTCTAAAATGATTTTATTTTAAATACTTTCCTAATGAAAATTTATTTTTGAATTATAAATGTTAAAATGATTTTCTTTTCACTTTATTTCGAGAAAAATTTAAAAATGAATAGAAAATGCCAAAATGACCCCAATAGGTTTTGTTTTATCTGCGGGCAAATAACATTCCCTGAACTTCAATGGAAAATAACGTCATTTGTGAAAGCAAGTTATCACTCATATTTTGGGATGAAATTATAGGATCAAGATAAAAAATTTGCTCCTCATTTCAGTTGCAAGATGGGTGTTGAAAATTTAAGAAGATGGAGTACTGGCAAAATTAATTCTCTACATTTTGGTAGAGAAAGATCGTGTGACAGATTGTTATTTTTGGAGCAATGACTTAATATGTAAGATTTTTATTGCATATTTAAGTATATTATCTTAATTTAGCTTTTTAATATATAGATTGTATGATTATGTTTCTCTCCGTTCAAGAAACTACTATGATGGTATATTGAAAATATGTCAATGGATTAAGTGAAGCTTGAGGCCTCCCCTGTAGCGACGCCCGAAATGAAAGGCTAGGTAGGCTCAACGTTGAACCTCACAAATGAGCACCCTGTTGGACCTATGAAATCTTGAAATTGGGCACACATATTTACTACTGAAATAATATGCCATGTAGTAGCAATGAACACATATATAATAAATCGAAATACTTATATATAATTTTAAATCCCAATTGTACATGTATTAAAAATAAAACATTAGTGTAAGAAGGCAAGCAACTAGTTGGAGTTTCCTACTCAAACACACAGATATAAATACGCGCGGAAACAGCGGCGAGCCGAAAGTTCTCGATACAAGATAACGAGGCAGTCGGAACCGAGTCGGGATTTACCAGCTAAAGTTAACGTGGACCTGCGAAACGACAAAATCAACGTTGCTATCACCTTGTTATGAATGCCAGCCCGGATGCGGCCAAATGTGCTGACATTGAAACAGACAAACCCTTTGAACCCGCCCAGCAGTCTCAACAAAAGGAAAAACGAACATATTTTAACCTGTTAGGCTTCGCCTGCGCTCTGATTAAGGATAGCTAAGTCACGCCCCCTTAATTGGGGTTTGTATAAATAAAACAGGCAGAGAATTCCCAGTAGAATAACATCATTATTATTAGTAGGAAATATTCATCCCTCTTGAATTCAAGATTCATATTAATCTTATTAGCGTCACATTCCGTTCTTCGTCCTTAAATCCAGCCGTTTTTAGCCAAAATTATCTAACGTAGAGGGAAACATACAACAAAACCACGTAAGCGGTTTTGTTTACCTAAGCCAACAATAAAGCCTGAAAAACACCTTTTTCCTTTCCAGTCCTTCCCTTAACCCAGTGATAACCAAATTACCTTTCGACCTATGTCTATAAACGGATTCCCCGTAAGACCTTTGGGAGTCAGAGCAAGCCCGACGGTGAGACCCTTAACGCCTTGGTCCGACACCCCTTTACGTGTAACTCCGGCTTACCCCGAGTTATTACTCTTCTAAACTGGTACTCACCCGGCATCTCATTAACTAAGAAAGCGATTATCAACTTAGTGACCATTATAAGCTGGTAACCCTCTCTGACGAATAAAACCGCGCCATACCCCTATAAACCACATGAATGGAGACGTTTTATAGACTCGTCAACTAGAGGTTCAAGGCTGTGATTTTACATGTAGGAAAGAAAGTGGCATCAGTTTCATTTGCACACTGTTGAATTAATTGAGAATTATAAAACGGTGGAGACTGTTCTGGATGATATTAAGTTCAATCTGCATGAATGGGTGATTTGTGGAGATCTAGAAGTATGAACTATATATATATGCCAATTATTAAAAAAGACATTTTTCAGTAGAACATTATAGTTACTTTATCTAAAGTGACTAACCTTATTCTAATTATTGTCATTTTCAAATAAGTTGCATTTGAAAGACAAAAAATGTCATCTCTAATATATAAAAATAATACATTTACATTAAATTTGTCACATTTCTTTTGATTTCAGAATAATTTATAATTTCAGGTTGTGTCTTTAATACATAGAATTCAAGGTGGCTACACAAAATATGCCTGCTTCCTCTGTTTATAGATGAGTAGAGCCAACAAGCAGCACCGTGACTGACAATAATGGCTATATCATCAGTCTTTTAATCCTGATTCTCATAATATGATGCATATATCAACCGATAGTCAACCTAATAAAGTTTTGTAAAAGCAGTAAAGAAAGAAAGCCAAGCATTTATTTTTTTATCCCAAAAGTTTGTGATGCAAAATTAAGTGCAGGTATTTTTGATGGTCCTCGAATAAGGTCACTAATGAAATACCTTGGTTCACAGAAGTCATTAAAGGGGCAATAAAAATACATGTCAATCCTTCAAAGCATTTTCTTTTAATTTTCAAGGAAATGATAGTAATCTAACGTATGAAATCATTATAGAACGTTTAATACAAAACTTTCCAATCTTAGGAGTGAGAATGTCTGTAAAATTCCACTTTTAGGATCGCATTTTGACTACTTCCAAGAAAATTGTGGAGATTAGAGTGAAGATCAGGGGGAACGGTTCCATCATGACATTAAATACATGGAGAAAAGATTTCGATTCAGCGGATTGGAATACATTAGAAAGATTAAATAAATCCTCGATAGCAATTTATTTTTTCAAAAGCAGGGTTATTTAATAATTGGTATTCAATATCGTTCTATGTGAAAAACTAATATGACTAAAACTAAAGAACCTACAAAAGCACAGATAGAACAAATCCAACCTTTCCATATCCAAGGGGTAAGGCAAGTAGAATTTGATACAAAAATAAATGGATAAAAATATGCTGTCCAAGACATTATGAAAGAGTATCAGGGAGGAGGAGATGCAGAAGCATTGGACAACACTTCGAGAAGACATCTATCATTTGTGCTTCACTAAAAATGGAAGAAAAAATATCTTCTACACATACTGAGGAGTTCCATGAAGGTTAAAAAAGAAAAGAAAGAGAGGGGAAGAGAGGGAGGAGATATATTGAGAAAGAGAAAAGGAATGAGATTAATAATGCGAAATTGAGATAGAGATAAGGATTAAAAGTGAGAAATTTTGACAGAAGGGAATGGAAGTGAAAGTGAGAGATAAAGAGAGGTAGAGAAATAGAAAAAGGCTTGAGAAAGAAAATACATGACAATAATATAGATTGAGAAAGTGATAAGAAATGAAAGAAATTTTTAAAGATAAAGATTGAGAGAGAGATTGATTTAGAGTGAAATTTAGAGAGTGAAAGAAAGATCGAGAGAAGGATACGCTTGGGACGGAGGGAGGGAGGTAATAAGGGTTTGCTCCAGACGGCTCTATGTAACAAAGACAATGGTTTGTTGCATCGTGGGGGTAATAAGAGTTTGCGTGGTTTGTTGCATGGTTACGTTTAGAGAGCTACTTTGAGATAAAACCACCTTATTTACCCTTATTTCTCATTTTATTAGCTTTTAATGATCTTTTGAATTGCTACAGTACTCAGAAAGTAGTCTATACAGCAATGATGGTTATACCCATCAGGATTCTATTTTGGGTTCACCAGGTAATTCTCAATTCATTGGTTTGAGACTTTCCTTCAGCGCTGTCCTTCTCCACCTACATTCTGGATAATGTATGTTGACAACATGTTTCTGAAAATCGAGTGGAGAGATGTGCAAGAATTTCAAATTCACATATTTTTTTTGTTTTCTTGAAATATATTTTTATATATTAATCAAGTAGAAAGTCAACTTCAATTCGAGGATGTCTTAATTCTGGCAGGTCCAGAAATAGAATCTACAAACAAAATCCAAAGAAAGTGTCTAAAGGATACTAAATTTCGGACTTCCACTATGTCCAAAGACACAAAATCACGTTCTTTACTTTATCCAACCTAGTTCGGATTCAGTGCTGCAGTATCCTGATGCTGGCAGGGAGACAATCGACTTATAGCCGTGTGTTCGTCCATCTACTTTCTAATTTGTGTTTTAATTTGTAAAGAAGCTCGTACCTCAGACAAAAACGAGACGCAGCACGAAAAGGTCATACTTCCTTTTATATTCATCAGAAATAATGATAGAGACCTTCGACTGCAAAACCTGTCAATATACTACATTCATCAAGCAACCTGCCTGCCTTTAAACCACCCAATCAGATTAAAGGAGAAGGGAAGAGATATTTAACAATTTCTGGTTTTCTATGATATCGAGTAGCGCAAATGTCAGCTTTAGTGCCTCCGACATACAGGGAAACCACATTAGTGAAAAGTCAAGTAGCATCCGAGAGATGTCAAGAGAAGACCTCACTCACTGTTATTTCATCCGCCAAAAGCTAAATAGCACAAACAAAATTGCCAAGATACAATATATCGAAATAGGTAACCAGTAAAAAGAATGGAAATTTTCGATGTATGCTTTTTCGTCAATTACTTTACTATTTAGTAGCTCAACTCTTTCGACCGAAATAAATGTTTTTGCAAGTTGATTCATTCAATTAAAATTCAGACTTGTATCTGCCCACTTGTTACATTTTAGGGGCTAACTTTATGCTGTCCTTTGTCTTCTTTACTTGACAGCTCTGCTTGCATCCTTACCTCCGAAACAAACTCATACAGTTGTGATTATTTTGCGCCTAGCAGATCATATAACGGACAGATTCTTCGATGAGCTGTGTAAATTTATGAAAATAGCTTTATATAAACCTATTGTATCCTTACTTATACTGGTAAATAGAAAATCTTCTATTATTCCACTTCTTATCTGAAACCTCTTTATTATTATCACTAACATCGCCACAATTATTTCTCACCAGTTACTCATCCAGTTTTGTCCTCATATTTTACCACTTAATCCTTGGATACACCTTGCTACCTAGCTTTATAATTGTCTGCTACATTAGCTAAGAGCAGATGACGAAGAAGATTCCTTTATTCGTTCACCCTTCACTTATTGTATTAGTTCTATTGACCTGAATCTCTCCTCCGTTTCTTTTTTTGGCTCTATTCCTCCTGACTCAGCGCTAATGTTCCCTTTCTATCCAACTCCACTCGACGACATTATGACAGGTAGATTTTAGCTTGTATATTGATTGTATCATATGTGACTCAGTGTAGCATGCAACAGAAGATTTCAAGCAATCGTCTCTCGTGGTGTAAAGATATCAACAGCTTACATAGTCTATTTAATGGATACTAACGTTTACAATGCTTAGTATTTTAAAGTTTTCAAAACTAAACTTAGGCTTATCTATTTTTATGTGATCTCGTATGGTAGAGGGGTTCAGTTTGTTTAGGTCTAATGCCGTACGAGTCGATATTCCCAGATGCTGCTGGATGAGATAGAATCTAGTCTTTATAGTGTATAACTAAGAAATTTTAATGTTGGCCGGCACTCGAACCTGGGTTTGCTGATTGCCGGTCAGATGCTCTACCATTAAGCTACCAGGAACAGTGACTTAATTCCACCCAAGGATTTTTATGCCATATTTTCTTACCCGCTCAGAATTTAAGGCTCATTATCCATGTGACATACAAAGAAAGAGCAAATAAAGGTTCTGCGGGTGGTGCCAACCACTATAGGGTTTTCGCCATATTTAATTTCGGCCTTTGAAAAACCAGTATACATTTCCGGCCTGATGATGTCAGGAGAGGGTTCTTTTACACTGTTAACTCTAAATGACCCCACTCCTGACATCATGCGGTCCGGAGTACATAGTATACAAATATATTTATTCCAAATGTTCTCTGGGAACGTACATTGGATGTACAGGACTCCTTCTCAAGATTCGCATTGATGTTCACCGGGGGATCAGCTACAGAACAAGAATTAATCTATATGTAAAAGAAACTGAATTCTGAACAACAATACTGACCTAATTTTTAATTAACTCCTAACTACCTTTATTATTGTCTACTATTCAATCTTAAATAAACACTTTTTGGAACATAAATTTGTTAGAAAAAGTTAGAAAATGTTTTTTATTTTAAATACCTATTTTGAATGAGAAATATTAACAAAAATCAACCGAAAATGTTACAAAATTGCAATCGATTTCGTTATAATCAATTTAGCACTAAAACCTAACCAGTTCAGAGGAAACGTATTTTATTCAAGTATTTAGCAGTGCAAATTGTTCTAAATCAGAGGAAAAGCTTAGATGCCTTGAAAGTTTTTTGTGGTAACTGAGTATTATTTCTGTATAGTTAGAAGCACCAGAGAGATTCCTGTTAAAGAATGTTTCAACCGGTCCCTTGCCCTTGGTTTTCGTCTCTCACCTACTGCTAAAGATCACGTGGCTGATTTTAAACTAGAAAGGTGAAATAGTTTAGCCAAAATAATTAAAAATAACATTTATACTTTTAGAATTGATTGTATGATAAACCTAATTATGTGTAGTATGTCCGAATTTTATAGCAGTGGCAAATTTTATTGTTCCTTAGATTTATTTTGTATATAAACTACACCAATTACAGATTCCTAGAGCACCTTGTAGCCTAAATTAAAAAATATCGATATTTTCCGCATAAAAATTACAAAAAACTATGATTTCCGCGATGCGTTCGTACTTTATAGCAATTCTCGAAGAAAATCATAAGGAATGACTCTCCATTTTTAGCTTAATGAAATTCAGCGTTGCCCTACTTTGTGATTCCATTTTCTAACGTGTTTACAAGGATTAGCCAAAGGTTCTCGGTCGGATTGGTATCTAGAGAGAGACTTTATTTAGATGAAATGGCCCAATATGTGGAATGGCGTCACACCCTCCTAGTTGCTTGTAGCCGATAACCCCTTATTTTTTCTTATGTGAAAGAACACATGACTTACTAACAAAATGCTTATGGATCTTCCTTGGTGTTACTGAGGTTAGCTTACGCAAAATTATTTAAAGTTAGTAAAAGTATCTTAGAAGTGAAGTAAAATAATATGCTTACAAAGAACTGACGAACGGGAAATAAATCCTGATAATTGCGATAGCAAATAAAAACACTGACGGAAAAGGGGGAATGAAATCATACGGAATAACATTAAAAGCCTAAATAATGCGATTCATAACTATAAAAAATGAAATAAGATGGAAATTTGTCAATTATTGAGGAGATAGTCATTACATTAGAGATATAAGATTTTATGCTATAGCCCAAAGCTTTCTTTGTACCTTTTCTAAATAAATGTGACTGGGTAGAATTAGGAAATACTGGCTAATCACTCTTCTCTCGGCCACATATAAATTACCAGCAAAGGTTATATACAGTAGTCAATACTTGACTACAATCAAAAACAACTAAAGGCTGCTCTGGAATTAATACAACCAGTTAATGAATAGAAGATACCTCTCTAGCTAGTAATCAAAAGCTATAAAAAGGCTTTGGTCAAAAGGAACCCAACGTTTCTAAAAAACACTATAGAGAGAAGGAATATACAAATTCTCCATTGAATTGTTTTCCTCACTATAGAGACACGACACATCAAACCTTTGGCTTCAGTCTGGCTTAGTGCTGTTATTAGTGAAGCAGTGTCTAGGAGATCCAATCTTGTCAAAAGTGTTTACAACCTTGCTATTCTAAATTTTATGTTACTTGGGATTGGGATAAAAAGAGAATCGGAATTATTGGGAAGTATTTAAGTTACATTTTATTAGTTAAAAACGAATTATTATTTTCAAACCAAGAGTGAAAAAGAACAAAGCTGTCAGGAGCCAGTATCATCCATTAAATAAAAATTAATTGTACAAAGATAAAAAATGGCCAATTGATTTCCAGAAAATAGAGCAGTGAGAATCCACGAAGTAGCTATACAGTAATTACAAGAAAATGTATCTATCAGCTCTAAAACTAAATTATGATATAGAGTGCGGCTTTAAATACAACCATATGTTCAAAAGAGACAGTTTTGCGTAGAATCTGACAATGGCTACTCAGTCCGGAACGTATGAAGACTCCCCCCAGGAGATCGATATAAATTCTCACCTGGAACCCGCTCAGAAAGCCCAGTTAACCCAGTTGTTAAAGGCCTCCCTGGACGTCATTTCTGAGAAGCCTGGTTGCTCGAACCAATTCAAGCATGACATAATGTTATGCTGCTCATGGCCTCGCTTCATAACTAAAAGAATACACATGTATGTATAAGAACTTTCATTTTTTTTGTATAAAATATTTCACCGTTATATATAGGGCGTTGTATTTTTTGGTATATATATATGAATATAATTTCTCGGAAACAGAGTTTTGAAGGACCGAGACGAAGGCGCCATCGATTTCCGCTAAGTAGTTGATTCAGCATTCCCATTTCCGCCAAGTAGTTGATTCAACATCCCCCCGCCCTTATAATTCACGGGCGGCTTTACCGTCAGATTCTCACGATTCCTTTAGTTCCGCCGGAAATCATATATTGGGTATAAAAGACAAGCCAAACCAAAGGAGGGTAGGTAGCTGTGCAGGAGTCTCTCGACTGGCCACCCGTTCGCCCGAAATCCTCAAGATAAATCCCGGTCAGATTTTAGTCGAGTAACACTCTGATTTTAGAGTGAGTTACCCTAAGTTTCGACGGTAATTAAGACTCCCTGCTAAGAAGAGCCCGTCTTCTCACACCTCACCTTTCCCACGTTCGTGCAATCAAAACTCTGTTCCTTGTACTATTAAACCTCCACAGCTTTTGCGAGTAGTATAAAATTAAATCGCACTTAAGCAAGTAAATTTGAATAGAAGCCTGCCTCTTTATATCCTCCCGCAAGCATCGCAACAGCACCCGGAGTAACGAACGTTGAAGGAAAGGTAACGTCAAGTAGGTGGTAGTGAAAGAAGCTGTAATCAGGTACAGGTAGTTCAAAGGTGTCCTATTCACAAGCATTAGTCTGCAGCTGGATAAACTCAGATCCATAGTAACATAGGGGCACAACTACAACAAGGGTAGTGTGCCGTAACACACAGTATTGACCACACAAGAGCCGATTCGATCCAAGCCCTACCCTTTGCACATTACTTTCCGATCAGTGTTCAATCCGGAGGTCGAAAGTTGACTAAAATTAGAAATAATCAAACCCTCCTCGTCAGATTACTGTTCGCCCATTGTTATCGTGCGGAAGCCAACCAGTCCTTTCTAATATGTGTGGACTTTCGAAAACTTAACGCCATGAGGGTTTCCGATGCCGAACCGATCTCGTTGATACACCAGAGCCTATATTTGTTCGAGAAAGCTAAATTTATTTCTGAGATAGATTTATGCAAGGCGTACTATCAAATTCCCCTCAAGGATAGTGTTCGGAAATACACTGCCTTTCCTACAGAAAAAGGGTTTATGCAATATTAGCGTCTCTCATTCGGTTTAGTCACTGCTTGCAGTACTTAAAACAGAAAGATGCGTCGCATTATAGATGATCTGAACAATGTGTCATTTTATTTTGATAATGTGTACGTAGCTATAGGTACATGGGATGAACATCTAATCTCCATTCCTTCCCTCTGTAATAGGCTCCAAGTGCATGGTCTGACCATGGGTCCTTCCAAGTGTCATTTTGCTTACGACACTATCAAGTAGCTTGGATTTCACATTGCGGAAAATCAAATAACACCCCAGCAAGAAAAGGTCGAGGCCATTTCAGATATTCCCCTTCCCCGTACTAAGAAGCAACTTGGTTCCTTCTTGGGTTCAACTTCCGTCTACCGGCACTTCGTCGCCAACTTTGACCCCCTTAACATCCCCCCTGAACTCTCTCTTTAAGAAAAACTCTCCAGCTTCCCTCGTTTTGAGCCTAAGGGAATTTTCCACTTCCATTGCTCCCATATTGCGACTCTCAAACCCGAACAAATTGTTTGGAATCCGTACGGATGCCAGCAACGATGGCATCGGTTACGTGTTGCTGCAGTACGAAGAAGATGGGAATAGCTGTCCTATCGATCATTCAAGCCGGAAGCTGTTACCGCCCGAGAGGAACGATGCAGTAATAAAACTTGAGGCTCTGGAAATAGTTTTTTGTCTCCGGAAGTTTAGAATGCAACTCATAGGTCAGAAGTTCGTGATCGAAACAGATCACTGTCCTCTGGCGTACTTAAGAAATTGGAAAAGCCAAAACGGAAGGCTTATGCGCAGGAGTCTGCTATTGATGGAATATTAATTCCGTATTTAATATTTAAAAGGTAGTATAAATTGTGTAGCAGACAGTATTAGTAGGAATCAAGTATAGGACCCTCTTCCCTCACGGTAGAATTCCATACATCCTGTAAGTTCATGTATATATTCGAGCTCGTTGCTCACCCATGCAAAATTTATTTTTGTGTGTGTGTGCGTACGCCCGTATTTTAGTGTATTGCTTTTATATACGTGTTTTCATTATTGATTTTTTTTATTATTTCCTGGATTGTCCCTCCGTTTGATTGATTCATTTAACTAAATTGTGGTATTGCATTTACATGAAACTACATATATTTTAATTATGCAATTAATTACCCAGTAACCTAAATGTATGCGTAAATTTTATCCGTCGACTGGGATCACAGGAAGCAAATCCTTTACTTTGACGGACGGAGTGTAGGCTGAAATTTTAATACCGATCGATTTTAATCGAGATGCCCTTTTACTTTCCCCTTCCTGTCGGAAAAAAACGCCATCTTTGGATGGGAGGCATGTAAGGGAAATGGAAGCAAAAGAAGAATATCCCCTTAATTTATTCCAAGAATTTCTTCTCTTTCTCTGTCTTCTAAGTATAACTTCACGTGGAGTAATCTCGGAACCCAAAGGGAAAAAAAGAATAGAGAATTTGAATACCCGTCAGCTGCCTCACAGGTGCAGTTAATTAAGTTCGGCCCTTTTATACCTCCCAGTCCACGGATTACTCTTACGTAGTGAACATACTTGTACGTATCGATGGACGCATGTATATATAACTGTATATATACATATTTTCTTGGCTTTTATCTCTTTTCTCCCAACCAATATATATATATATATATATATATATACTTATTGTCTAGGGATGTGACCTATTCCTCGACAGGCTGTCTAATAACATTTACTTTTTCTTGCTGGAAGTCATCTCGAGGGGGACACTCAACCTTTTGATGATGTTGATGACCAGCCCTACTGTCCCATAGGCGAAGAAAACATGAATACTTGGTGTACCCACCCTGCAATCCGAGTAAGAAGGCAGGCATTTTAAAATCACTACAAACATCCCATTTAAACTTAGTATAGTTTACCTTCTCGAGAAGCTTTTTTACATTGTCATATTCTTCCTTTATCTGTACCGACTATGCTATAGACAAGGATGGATATGGATT
This sequence comes from Ceratothoa steindachneri, assembly GCA_963969495.1. Lineage (NCBI taxonomy): Eukaryota > Metazoa > Arthropoda > Malacostraca > Isopoda > Cymothoidae > Ceratothoa > Ceratothoa steindachneri. The sequence continues at coordinate 94,653,461 of OZ018326.1, forward strand.
TCCATTATGTAGTAGAACAGCTTTAGGGCTTTTTGTAGAACTATCTATGAAAAGTCACCATTCTTCAGGGTTGTGATCAATTCCAATAACTCTAAGCAAGTCATTAATACTCGTATCTTTCCAGAAACAGAGATCCTCTCTTATGTATATCAAAGTATGCTTCGAATTCCTCATGGCACTTCCTGTATACTGTTGATCTGCAGTCCTTTCCTAACAGATTCCATTCATTAAGTCTTGATGCCAAAAGCTCAGCTATTGACTTAGTGCGACCCAATTCCCTGATCATCCCGTTCACCTTGATTTGGAAAGTGTGGAGGGGTACTCAATCTTGGCTCAAACGTTTCATCCATTTCTTCATTGTCAAAACTTTTCAATTCTCCTGATGAGACCTCCATCATACCCTCTATCTGAAAAATATATATAAAAATAGATGTATTTAATAGCTTGAGCATAAATATGGATTACATGTGCAATCAAATTACAAGGAACCTTATCTAGATCTTTTGAATATCTTAGTTTTGATTCTTTTACAAAGAATATAGCTTAAAATTTGATAGGATTTACTTACATTTTCTGGCGACTGTGGAACCAATAAGGTATCATCATGTGGCACAGGTGCAATAGACGATGAAATGTTGGGATATAGAAGGGATTTTATTCCCTTAACCCTTCTTTATTTTGATATGTCAATCATGCAAAAATAGGTCTCTTGCCAAACACTCGGCACAGCAAATGGCATTGCTTTTCTTGCACCTCTCAGCCATGCATCTAAATTTTATTGACAACTTCCACATATCACATAATGGGCCCATGCTTTTTCTTGGTCAACCATATTCATTCCAAATACAATCTATAAGCAATCCAGTACTTTGCACCTTTCACAATTTTGTGTGATACATGCTTAGGTCCAACATAGAAACCACACACAAAGCAGAACGAATTTGGTGAATTTCTGCATCCGCTTGTAACCATAATTGAGAAAGTCAATATTTATCATATAAACCTGAAAAAGAAAATAAATCAATTAGCGACAAATGTAAGTGTGCTTTACCCGTACCCCATACATTTGTTTATATTAGCATAATTTGTTATATCTTTCAAACGGTCCATGGTAGAGAAAAAGGTAGGACATATTCGGAATCAGCGCAAAATATAGGATTAAAAACACTCAAATATATAATAGAAATAAATATTTTGTGAGAATTTATTACTCAGTGTATAATGTGCGTGTCATGGATGTCATTTTTTATTCTTATACTGTACTTACATATACTTTTATACTTACTTTGATTGATTATTATAATATATTTAATTTTATTGGAATTGTTGATATTTCATTCCCTGTTTTATAGTCATTAGACAAAAATAATGGGCATATTACTTCGTCAGAAATTTAAGTAGGCTTCCGTATATGATAAAGATGAAATGTAGTCGGAAGATGTATGAAAGCAGACTTTTTATATCGAGAACATCTAATTTTATTTATATTTCATTACATGGAAAATAGTAGAGCTTTCATATATGTTATTTCGTGACATTTTCCCACTCCTAATTACAGACATGAATGCAAAGGGAAAACACAGCGGCCAACCTGCTAAGAATATTCGCAATGCTTTATTGGACAACTTTGGAAGTGAATATGAAGACGAATCTGATACTAAAGATGATTCTGCAAGTAAAATTAGATTGGATTCAAGCATACTTGTTGCCTCTACAAGTACAACTACGCAACCAGTATCCGTTTACAATTTATGGCATGAAGTTGATGCCCAGAATGAAAATAACTAAAATTTATATGTTTTACCCAATTTTTTTCAGTCTATTTATAAGTTAGTTGCTATGGAAATGAATAGGTATGCTAGAAGATTATAGATAATGCAGGGAAATTTGCACAAAGATCGAGCCAGAAGAGGTGGAAGGACATTGAAGGGAAAGGTATAAAGGCTTTTGTGGCATTTTTGCACTTTGCAAATAATGAGGAAGCTACTGGGTCAACAAATTGACTTTTCAAGATAAGAAATATACTAAGTTAAGTAAAAGACACTTACTGTAATGCTTATAATGGCAAAAGTGAGTTGTGTGTTGAGGAGACTATGCTCAAATTCAAAGGTTGACACTTTTCCAAACAGTGTCTCTTCACTAAACCAACTGCTAAATGGGGCGTCTACCTATGGTCTTTGAAAATCAGGGTCATGTCGTTTATCTTGATAATTTCTAATGAAGTGTACAGCTTTATAATGACCACAGGCTGCTTAATTTAGGTGCATGTGGTAGCGTACGGGCTAACATGAAGGGACTACCTCTTCAAATGAGACCATACAAAGGAAAACGTGATGATATTAAAAAAAGAAACTGGCTAAATAAAGAAGGAACAAAGATTGCATGTGCTTGGCAGGACACAGACCAGGTGAATATGCTTTCAACTATAGGAATCCCTCTGGGGTAAGTTCATTGGAAGTAAAGTAAAAAAAGGGACCTAAAACAGGCATTAAACCTCAACATCATTGTACAATAGGTTTATGGGAGGCGTAGATAGATTTGATCAACTATATTCAACTAATCCACTTCAACGGAAATATATAAAGTGTTACCATACACTTTGTTATCAAAACTGCTCTTGTCAATGGGTATATTTGTTGTACAGTGGTACCTCTACTTACGAAATTAATTCGTTCTGGAAATCATTTCGTAACGTGAAAATTTGGTAAATAGAAACGCCTTTTACCCTATAAATGCCCTAATCGGTTCCAAGCCCCTTAAAAATCGGACATAAATTTTTTATAAATTACAAAAATGCATCAAAACCTGTAACAAATACATGTTAGAATTAAATTACTGCACAATAAACATAAAAATGAGAGTTGTACATTATGTAAAGAATAAAGTTTTTTTTCTTCTCTTTTACTTTAATGGCTCTCTTGTTTAACTACTATCGTTGTCACCTTTCGCCTTCTTCGGTTCAGGTTCACTCTCAGCAGTGGTTTTTGCCTGACGTTTTGTAAAGATCCGATCCAAGGTCGTTTGCTTTTGTCGGCTTTCAACAATCTTTCAGAAATGTGCAAGGCAAACATCATCATAGTGAGTGATAGCCCGATTAGTGAACACTTTTTCTGGGTGATTCTTTTCAACAAAGTCCGAAACTTCATAGAATTTTTGTAAAATGTCTTTTATTCAGGCTGTCGGAATAATGGCTGCCTCCTCTTCGTCTTTAATGAACTCCTCCTGCACTGCCGTGTATTGCATCGCCTCCAACTCCCTCAGCTTCTCCGTCGAAAGCTCCTCGTGGTGCTCATGAATCAACTCGTCGATGTCCTCGCCATTCACCTCAAGCCTCATGCACTTTCCCAGCGAAACAATTTCGTCAACTTCATGTCCAACTTTACCCTCCAACTCATTGTTCACTGCCGACCTCCTCTTCGAAATGACAGAGAGGCCTCTGGAAGGAGTCGTAGCTTTTAGGGCTTTCTTTTGTTTTAATATCGTGCCGATCGTTGATGGATTACGGTTATATTCTTTGGCGAGATCAACCAAACGCATTCCTTTTTCGTACTTTTCTATTATCTCTTGCTTTGTTTGTATGGACAAAACAACTCTCTTCGTCTTCTCACCATTTTCTCCATCACTTTCTTGGGGCCCATAGTGAATAAAAGTTAATACACACACGTAAAGTTGCAATAAACACTAACAAAAGCTGACGAAAAACTGTCCGAACACTCCGTGCTTTACTAAATTTCGCAAGCTTGAGACTGAGGCTTCGGTGATCCTCGTGGGCCGACGGGAAAACGAAGGGGATTCTGGGTATACGCACATACACACAGAGGTCCATCCTAGCCAATGGGATGCCAGGAAGATGCTAGGAAATAGCCAATGGCAGAGCAGCTCGGACGCGCCACTTTCAAACCAAGATATAGGATGCTACAAGTATTATTACGTTCGGTGGACTCTGGGATCTGTGAGTAGCAGCGCGTTTTTGAAATTTTCGCCTTTCGTATCCTGAAATTTCTTTCGTAACATGAGGCAATATTTTTCCGAAGGAGTGTTTCGTAACCTGAAAATTTCGTATGTAGAGCCTTCGGTAAGTAGAGGTACCACTGTTATATACAATGTCCAGACAAAAAACTGAAACAAAGAAAGTTCAGAGAGGTTGTAATTGATGGAATGCTCACAGAACTCAAATATAACCAGCATCACTAGAATAAGTGGTGTAGGCTACAGTGATTCGTAGGATTGCTGTCTCACTTGTTTACAACTCGGTGATAAAGGTTTGCATGTATTCCTGCCATTCAAGTCGACCCCTCATCTGGAAAGACCTTTTCAGTCTTAAAGAGTTGACTTGTAAGCCGCAATTTACAATAATTAAGATAATCGAACATTCAAAGTTTAGAGGTTCGATTATCTTAATTAATAGGCAAATTTAATCTAATTTTTCATTTTTAACCTAAAAATTATTAATTCATTTTTCTAATTAAAATTTTTTATTGCCCTTTTTCAGATTCAAAATGGCCCCAAAATAGATAAGATATGATCATTCATATTTGAAATTAGATTTTACTGTAATAAAGTCTAGTGGAGAAGAGAAAGTGTGGAGAGTGTGGCCCTGCCATTAAAATTACACCAGCAAAATGCCTCGCAGGAATATGGAAATTTGTATCAAATATCCACTTTATAGGAGTTCCAGAAGGTCACTAGTTATGGAGTACCAGGGTTTTATAGGTATATGGTATTGCGGCGACTAGTTACCCGTTTGTTGGTAGAGACGTAGGGGTTGCCAGTTAAGGTTGAAGCAGGAAGGGCACGCTATCGTTACCTTTATAGCGTGATTTAAAGACGATCACGCGTTACCATTTTATCGTAGGAGGAGAAAGGCCATCCTGGGATGCCACTTTATGGTAAAGACGGGTAAAGGTAACAATTCTAGTTATGGTTAAAATGACGCGGATATTTCGCGAGGTCCCTACTGTCCCTGGGGTGAATTGATAGGTGGTGTTAAGATTGTATCTGACTCCAAAAGATACTTGAATATAATATTGGCTTGATTAGGCTTACCGTAAGCTTGTGATCAAGAAAGGACTGAGAAAAATCACGTAAAAAATAAGGGTTTAATTGAAAAACAAACAAGCTAGATAAAAATAAGGCTCGCGTTTATGGAGTACGGTCAGGGAAATTTCTTACTACCGGTCAGGAAAGCAAGAGTAACGAGAACAAGACTTAGGCGGTTAAGAGGGACGCTTCGGTACGCTAAAAGAAATGTAATTAATAACGGGGCCACTCTGAGATAGAGAGTTAGAATCAAGAATAAGGATGCGTTCTCCATTTTTCTTCTATAAGTAGGGCAGGAGAAGGCGTGGCGTCTTTCTGGCTCCAGAGGACGGCGACTTTAGCTCTGGCTGCAGGGCGGGATTTCTTCGACCTACGTTAATCCCTTGTTCCGTGGTCATAGATCCATGCCCTCTAAAAATTGACGCTTTCTTGATATAATACCTAACGCGGCGACAGCTGGCTCGTCTTGGTTCCTTTTCAAGACAGTGTCGCCAAATTTTTATTGATATCTGAATTCACAGCTTTTCGTTTAAATCAGGACCGGTCTAAAAATGCATATATATATATATATATATATATATATATATATCCGCGTGGATATTTGATACAATTTTCCCTATTCTTGCGAGGCAATTTGCTGGTGCAATTTTAATGCCAGGGCCATTCTCTCTACAAAACCACAGTGTGTATTGTGTTCTGAGGTTTTGGCATCTACTTCTTTAAGGCCCAGCAAGTTAAAGATACACTTGGAAGCGAAGCATCTCAGTTCAACAAACAAATATGTCGACTTCTTTAAACGCAAAGCCGAACAATTCCATAAATCAAGGCTTGATGACACAAGAATGATGTGGCAGAACATTAAGGCTTGTCTGAAATCCTCCTAGGAGGTTACAAGGAAAATAGCTTTTGCAAAAACCCCACAACATCCTGCAAAGATATTATATCAAATGTGCTTGGTAGTTCTCAACTCAAAAAGCTAAACCCTGTTTACCCGTGAAACGATACTCTTAGGAGGTGAATAGCGGAGATGTCTTATAGCATAGTGTCGCAGGTGGTCTCAATGATTCAGAATTCGCCTTTTAACTCTTTTGCGATTCAGCTTGATGAAACAAAAGATGTCACCAACTTAGTCAAAATTTGGGTCTACGTACGATATATAAATTGTAAGCACCTGGAAGACGAATCTTTGTTTTTCAAAACTCTTAGCACCAAAAAAACTGCGATGGAAATATTTAACAAAGTGGACAGATATTTTGTGGCACATGGTATTGTCGTGTGTACTGAGGGCGCTACAGCAATGCTTGGTTGCCGTTCTGTTTTTCAAACTTTGGTTAAGCAAAAATCCCCAAATATCATTGTTACACACTGCACTATTCATCGCCAAACCTTAATAATGGAAAAGTGCTTGATGAGTTAAACAATGTTCTCGGTGAAGTGATTAGAGAAGTTAACTTCATTTAAGCGAATGCACTTAACTCTCGTTAATTTTCTGAGCAATGCAGCAATTTTTTGCGAGACGCTAAACCAGGCATACACGCAAAATTCTCTGATGCTCGCTCTCTTTTAACCCTGTATTTTTGTTGGACATATTCAAATTCGTAAATTCCATCAATTTGACGCTGCAAGGAAAAGAGATCACAGTGCTACATTGTCATGAAAAATTGACAGCTTTCAAAATGAAGCTCTAACTATTGCATTCAAAGTTAGAGAAAAAGAACTTTGCCCCATTTCTACAGCTAAATCCATATATTGATGAAAATGACCTTCACGTCAATGACGATATACTTGAAGTAATGAAACAGCATGTATCAATTCTTAGTGAAGAAATTTCTCATTATTTTCCTGAACTACAAGAACTTTAAAATTACTAGCGATTTGTCAACAACCTTTTTGTACTCTTCATGTCCTTCCGAGGACATTTTATTTCAAGAACAGTTTATTAATTTGATTAATGATGGGGGTGCAAAACATATTTTCCGTGAAATGTGTTGTAGTGATTTTTTGATTGAAATGGCATAGTCCTATATCGAGGTTACCTAGATGGCGCTAGAGAGTGTTGATTGCATTTGCAACCACTTATGAGTGTGAAACAGCATTTTCCACAATACTTGACATTAAAACAAATGACATGAGAATTGCACTGGCCAAAACAAAGCCAAACCTAGAAGAACTGGCTTAGGCAAACAAATGTACCCATCCCATTGAATGTGCAGTTGATGATTAAGATTGCTATTTTCCCAATTAATAATCGATTTTTTTCGGTTAATTAAGGTTGCCATTCTTCTAATAAATAATTGTTTGCCAAAAATGTTTTGTTGCAGTAGAATATATGTTAATTGTAGTTAGTTTAAAAGAGTCCACGAGGCATCAAAAATATTTTAAAGAGATCGCGACGCAAAAAATCTTAAAATAGATTGAGAACCACTGATCTAGGAATTGAATATGTGGCAGGGAAAAGAAACGGTTCCTAATTAGAAACCAACCTATTTTTTATACAAAGCATTAGAATTAAAAGTGATCAAAACAAATCTTTATATATTTCTCTAAATGCCATTAAAACGCACAGGAATCTTCAATAGCTTGGGGATTCATGTGCTTAGAAAAGTAGTCAGAATTTCAAGTCCCTCTTCAGTTTAGCCTTTGTAATTGATATTAGGGCTTGTATATCATACACTAATAAAGTAGTCATATTAGGCTTGAGCTAATTGTTTATGATTTAACTATCTTCTTGGCAAAGCGATTATTACAATAATTCCATTAAATAAATAATGTATAATCAATGGGTAGACCAGACAATTCAATAAATGGTAAAAGTTAAAGTGCTTTTTCAGCAAAGCTAATCATCCATCGATGATTGTTGTGGGTTTGCTTACTTGCTTGCTTAATGTTGTCCATTGTAACCGATGACGACGTCACTCCATACATGGATGAGTTTGATGATGTTTAGTTGATGAGCAATGCATGGAGTGATAACTTGCATTATAACGTTTAAGGGGGAAAGTAGGTGTGCATTCTTCAGTCCACCATCTTTACTTTCCCTTGCTGAGTCCAGTGGCAAGGAAATGATCCAGGAAGACTGGAGCAGGTTTAAGTTGCAGTGCTCTGCCGAAAAAAGTCCCTCCTTGGACTATCGCCTAATGCACGAGCACCGTGCAGATTTGATCTCCAGGTTTACTCCTGAAGCCTTGGCCATTCCAAGGGCTCCCACAAGGCAGTGGAGTTATACTGCCCGGCACTCGGTCCTTGGACGCACCTTCAGTTAAAGGCACGAAGACCACGAGCAGGTAGTACACCAACAGTTGACTTAAGATTAAGACTTAATCATAGGACTTAAGGTTATGTATTGCGCATGCAAATTATTACACGAGTAAATTTGTCACATTATTTTTGATGGATGAGCGACCATCGAGGGAATGATATGGATGGTTTATTTACTCCCATTGTTGGACCTTAAGGGTATGAGAGCTTCGATTTCAATGACTCGCTACTCAGTGAGTTAAGGGGAGCAAGAAGATAGGTAGTATTTAGGATCAACCCTGACACCTTTTACCTTACTAAAAAAGACGGAAAGAACCTAAGGATTTGCTGACAAGATACCAAATAGGATCGGCTTAGAGGGCATTTCTTGACTCATCTTCGGCATAATAAAGAATTCTTTAGTATTATATTTCTTTTTAATTAAATTTGACGAAGCTTGCCTTTGCGCAAACGAGTATAGCTAACCTTCCTTTAAATGAGCAGATTCCTGTAAGATTGGAGAGGGAATCGACTAACAGCTCTAGGCGGGGTAACAAATTAGAACGGGTTATTTCCCTTAAGTTAAAACAACAATACTAAAGAGTGGCAACAACACAGAACATTTTTAAGGATAGGTCTGTAAAGAAAGTAATGAATCTAGAGCAAGTAAAAGTATGTATGCCGAAGATACAGAACCTCCTTCTAGCAGCTATTATTTTTTGGCCATCTCCTACAAAAGTAGCTAAAATGCCCATAGCATTTTCCCCGTTCAAAAGATTACACTTTCGCACTAAATTCATCTACGAAATCCCACTATTGTTTTAACCCATTACGCATCAGTAGTGTTGTTCCTAATTAATCATAAGCCTTGCCTGACGCGGTTTAAATTAGCCAATCAGATTCGACCCCCTTTTTTCCTTGTAGCTCTCACACACCCAAAGCCAGTCGTGTTTTTTCACACGTCAGACTAGTTCAGTTAGAAAAACTGCTCCTATAATCAATTTATTCGAAATTCCAGTGTCCATAATATAATTTTCCCCTTGAGCCTATACCCGGTTTGTTTATAGCGCCCAACCACCAATGAAACATCACAATTCAATCTAAATCACTACCCACCACTTAAATACGTATTTTATTTGTACTTGTTGAAATTCAATTGCCCCAGTAAAAGGACAAAACGATTTGCTTTCCTGGCCACCCTACTGACAGGACTCAGCATCCCTCACTAACTCAACTTAGAATCTTCCCCTTCTTTCTGACACCCTGTCATCTTACCTTGCTTCCTCACTTTCCCTGCAACCTCTCCCACAACTTCCTCTGCTTAGCCTCTAATTTCACTTGGTAGACAGTGACCGCCTTCCTTTTACCTAACCATCACTGATCATGTCTAAGGGGGGAGAGACAACGCCGCCTCACCCCTGAGCTCCGGTTTGGGGTGGTGTTTTTTTAAACAATCTACCCCCTAACCTTTATCACATACCCTTTCTCTCTTATTTCACAGTCTATCGATTTTATATCAAGCCCAAGGTGGAGCAGTCATGCCGAAGGGCTGTCTGGCTACTGGGCGGGAGGAATGGTTTTGAATTGGGGCAGCTGGCTCTGCCCCCCTCCCCACTCGCATCATTGGTCACCATGCCCAATGATGCGACTTTTCATTTTCAAACTCCCCCCCGTACCTTCGCTCTAACATCGTTGGAAGCACCTTCGGGTAGCTCCACAACATAAAAGGAAGTCCCTCCCCCGTAATTTCGCAGGAGACCCCCCAAATTAATTTATTTCACCGGAGAGGAGGCTTACTCCTTTCCTATGCTTAAGGATGCAGGGAACTCCCCATCTCCCCTTTCTCTGAAGTCCTGCTGGCGTGTATATCAGGTCTTAAGGGGGTTACTCTACATGCATCTTCTCTTCCCCGACGGATGCCGGTTCGCGGGTGCAAGATAAGAACAAAAAGATCCTTGAATAGGATTAGTGATCAATTGGAGGGGGGATTGCCACATAGAGGACCTTATGAGTTGGACATGGTCCCTAAGGTGACCCAGCCTTAGACGGTAGGATCTACTCAGATGGTTTGGTCCACCCTGGACTACAAGGAGAGTAGGGATCTACTTCCCCGGCTAGTTTCCCTGTGACAGCCATCTTCCAGGGTTCCTAAAGCTGCCCCGCGAAAGGAGGATAACACTAAAGGAGCTACGGCTCCTACGCCAACACCCAGTAGCCAGCTGGGTGGTTCTAAGATTGTAAGTCCTCAAAAAGAGTGACCCCCGCCTTCAAATTCGCTCCGCCTGCAAAAGGAATCGAGCGGGACAAAGAAAAGACTCCCTTTGTGAGCCTAGCCTCCAACAATAAGTCCTCAAAGGCAACAGCGCCTTCAGCGAATGTACGGCTAACAGCGCCTTCAGCGCATTGTATGACCAACAGCGGTCGAAGCTCTGCCTCTGAGAAGCGTACGGTCATTCTCGCCGGGACGGTCTTCCCTTCAAAGAGGTCTCTTGCATCTCCACAGAGCTAGGCCTGGAAGGCATATTTCATTAATGGAATTGCTGTGGACTCCGGGACAACTGGGAGGAGCTGCAAAGGCTCGTCTTCTCTCGTTTTCCTTTAGCTATCTTTTTTGCAGGATACTATGCTGGGGAAGTCCCAACTGCCAACCTCCTAGGTTATAATGGTTTTGCGACCCAATCACTACAGGATGGGGGTTGGGCAAGGGGTTGTCATTTACATCCGACTTGATGTCGCCGTTCTTCTCTTTGCTTTAGATACCTCCTTTCCCGAGGTAGCTGTGCAGCAGGACCTGGATAGAAGGTATACTGGGGAGACTAGTTGATAGACCCGCTGGAGAAAGCTGTCCTAAATATGAATGAATTTACGCATTACTGACCAAGAAACAATTCATTTACGTGTCTCAATCTAGCTTTATGCTCTCCGGATGTACAGCTTGATTTAAGCAGGAAGGGAGTCGATGACCTCCATGGTAGTAATCACTTTCCTATTCAAATAACATTTTTGGCGTCACTGCCACCTGAGTGCTTGGCCTAGTGGTGCTTAGCATGGGCGTGGTGGTCGCAATTTTTTAGGCAATAAGTCATTTCTCCATCTCAGTCAAGGAGTTTGGGTCAGTAGATCAGGCCGTTATGTTCTTCTTCGACAGCCTCATCGCTTTGGGCTTAGCTTCTAATTCTAAAACGTCTGGCGGTTTTAATCGCCGACCGCTTTCCTGTGGGTCAGACGAGTGTGAGGCGGCCCTACAACAGAAGCGTTATTCCTACATAGCCCATAAGCGCCGACCGAGCGATTTCACTGTCGGTTTCACTATCGCTCTTCCTGGCGGACATCCATGTCTTCCTTCAATGGCAATACCCCTCAAGCAGATGTGTGGAACGACTCAATAGGATTGGGGGCAAGGTATCGCAGGAACCCCTAATGTTCCGTATCAAGGAGAATGAGACTGCAATCTCGGACACCGCGTCCGTGGCTTAGTCATTTGTGACCACTCTAGACGCATTATCTAGCTTAGATGCTGCTCAGCCATCATTCAATGCGTTTTGTGATTTCATGGAAGGCTGCAGACTGGACTTTTCCTCCAGAGGCGGAAAACACTTCAATGACACTTTGCATTGAGTGAGTTGAATTCCGCTCCTGATCCCTTCGCGGACACCGCTTATGGTCTGGACGATGTCCGGTACGCCATGCTTCGACACCTCAGTGAGCAAGGCATGACCTTCCTGTTAATTTGTTAGACAGGAGCTGGGTAGAGGGTATCGTCCTAGACTTCTGGTGAATCGCTACTGTGCTCGCTTTTCGTAAACCGGGGAGAGAAAACTCTAAATCGGACATTTTCTGCCCTATCTTTCTAAACTCCTGCGTGCGCAATCTTTTCTGGACAGCAGAGTTCACCGGTCTTCTGCCCAGTGCGTCTTCCGCAAATTCCACTCCACGTTTGATGCTCTGCCCAGGCTGAAAAATACCATCAGCCAGGCCTTCCTTCGTAAACAGCACTACGCAAGGGTGTTTTTCTACTTGGAAACGGCCTATGATACCACATAGCGAGAGGGTATCATGAAGACTTTCCACATGATGGGTCGAAGGGAACGCCTCCCAAACTTTATATTTGAATTTTTACGAGATCGTCGATACTGCGTAAGGTTGGGGGGAGACCTCTCCCTCACAATGGAGCAGGAAGAGTGGGTTCCGCAGGGAAGTATCCTGTGTCGCATTCTTTGCATTGAGTATCAACGGCATCACTTTCGATGCTGCCGGAGGATGTTCTAGTTACTCTCTACGTGGACGACTTTTCAATCTCTTTTGGCACGGGTCAGATGACAACTCTGGAGTGTCGACACCAAATGGCAATGAACCGCGTCTCTCGCTATACCAAAGCCGACAAGCTTTGGTTTTCCTTGGCTAAGACTATTGTGGGAACTCCTGCCACCACCCAGGACCCAACCCTTACCAGGACTTGCTTCCCAATGGGGTTTGCCTGAAAGTAGTGTACCTAGATTGTTTTCTTGGTCTTGTATTTGGCCGACGCCTCACCTGGTAGGCTCTTATTCGAAGCCTTAGGGTCTCTTATACTCGGGCCATGGATTTTCTTCGTTTCTTGACGTTCAGCGCCTGGGTGCTGAGAGAGCTACTGCCTCACTTTTTTATCGATCCTATATTCGTTTGAAGCTCAACTACGGTTGCGAGTTTTATGAATCCGCATCCAAGCGTGGATTTCGGAAGGTGGGCTTGATCCACCACACCCGATTCGCTGCCAACCGGTTCCTACCTCATGTCACCCATTGAGAGCCTACTTATCGATGCTGGTGAGATGACACTCGCTCTGCGCCGTGAACAGCTCATGAGTCGCTTGTTCGCACGAGCCTGGCACCTCTCTCAGGTGGCGCCCCTAGTTTTTCCCAGAAAGCCACCCTGGAGGTTACCATCTTTGCCTATTTGTCACCACGCCTATGTTCTCAAAGTTTCTACAGCGCCGGTGTTCTTCCGATCAGACATTTTGGGGCACAGTTCGTGTCAGGTTGGAACCGTGTTATTGTGTACGGATAGCTCCAAGTCTAAAGAGGGGGTCGATTACCACGCCGTATCCCTGATTTTTTTCAATCATCGGAGCTCTGCCAGGCGCTGCTTATTTCTTCACGGCCGAGCCAGTTGCAATATAGCGCTCATACGGAAGATAACGCAACATACCCGGTTCTGAGACCGAAATTTGATTTATAGTGACTCACAAAGCGCCACGAGTTATCGCAGGGCAGTGAAATCTCCCCATTCCCTGGTTCTTGATATCCATGACGCCACGATTTGGCAATCCTGGCGAATGCCGAGATTATCTTCTATTGGGTTTCTGGACATGCAGAAATTGCGGGAAATGAGTGCGCCGATGAGGGCACCAAAGTGTCTGCAAGGACTGGGTGACCAGACAAGCGTTTAGTCTTTCCTCACACCGATTACATGGCAGGAATACGGGCAGCTTTACGGGCTGCCTTGCAAAGAAGATGGGAGATGGTCGAGGCAAACTTAAAGTTTCGTGCTATTGTGCTGCGACTGTTCATATATATTCACCCCCAAATGCCGCGACGGCTTCAGATTCCTTTCGGTCGTCTTCAAATTGAGCAAACTTGCGGGAAGGAACGCTCGTTTAGGCCTTATTTTGATGACTGCCTTCTCCTTCACTGTTCGGCACATTCCTATTGAACTTCCCAGTCTGGATCATCTTCGCGCACGTTACCTGTCCGGGTACCGAGAAAAAAGGGGTTGCTACCGCATGTCCCTTGTACTCATGGCTTGTTCGTGCCCCAAGACTTGCGAACTATTCAACATTTGGGAGAAGGCTGGCCTCCTCCACTATATTAGACTGTTTGTTGTAGGTCACATGTTTTTGCTGCCTCTTTGCTTTGTTTTCTCATTTTGTTGTTGTTTTTAGCATTTGTAATTTTTTTTCGTTGTTATTTGTTATTTACATATTGTGATTTGTTTTTTTAATATAGCCTAGTAGTAGGATGTGTGAGTACGGCGACTTTTGCCCTAGTAGGCAGTCGCCAGATAGGCCCCTAAAATTAAAAAAAAAAATCAAATTCAATTGCTACTCTGTACTATGCTTCTCCCTTACTCTTTAATATTATTATTGTAGGTTAATGTTAGAACTCAACCCTTTTCCAATTTCGTCAGCCCGAATGAGAGAGGCTTATGAAGGATTAGTCCGTTATGAGCGTGGGTGCGAGGGTAAAATTATAAATACAAATCAGAGTGCAATTAAGTTTCAGAGTGCAGTTTAGGTTGGCCAAGGCTTAGGTATCTTGAAAGGTTCTGGGGTAATAGAAGCGGAGTACAAAAATATAATTTACTACTATGCAGATAATATATTTACAAAATTCAAAAGGTTTTAATTAAGGTATAAGAGACGTACACGAGTCTCGGCTTCAAAGAGCTACCTGGGTGAGGTCGACCGCCATACACACAAACGGAAAAGGACAGATAGGACGCTCTCATAACATTGAGCACTCGCGAAGCTAAATCACGGAGGCTTAAAATGGGGGTAGAGGGCAGGCACAGGAGAGTTGTGCGTTGCGGTTACCTCAGAGATTTAGGCCGTGGGAGTAATCCTGCCTTGTTAGAGACGGCGTAGAGTCCACAATTATAGCCTCTTGACACACGAGTATTACGCGAGATGAACTCAGATCTTGCCTTGGTGTTTGAATACTGAATCGACAATTTGACGCGTCACGTTCGGGTAGCTGGTACCAATAAGTACGAGGTTGACTCTCGCGAGTTCTAGGAGAATACAGGGAACTTTAAGGTTTCTGCAAGGGTTCGCGCGAAAGTGAATGGGACGAGAAGATGACAGATACTCGCGGGTAATCGAGACACAGGTGGTTACTTACTGCTGTCCAAGTCCGGCGTCGGGCGTTTTATAGAGGTGAGACGGAGGGACCTTTCCCCGCGCCTGAAAGGGAAGGGTTCCAGTTGAAAGTCGCTTCGCCTGGTGAGGGGACTTTGCCCGATTCCCGCCGTCGAAGGAAAGTCCCCGGCTAGATTCTTCATGCACTTAAGAATATCTCAGGCTTCCGCGAATCATGCCTCAAGCCCATCACGGCCTTCGCGATTTTGCGCCTCGTTAGCGTGAATAAAAAGAGTTGACCAGGTGTGTCATTTCTCTCTCTCTGACAGTTTCCTACTCTTTCTTCCTAAGAAATTATTACATACATAATATATATTTATATAAATTATCTTATATGTATAAATTATAATAATAGTGTAGAAATATTCCCAATTGATATACTTCCTAGAAAAATTTACCCGATTCTTCTTCTAAAGCTTTTATTCATGATGCTCTTTCGTTTTCTATTTTGTATCATTCCCCTTTTAACAAAACTCATTTTAGATGAACGCAATACCTTCATACCTCCTATTTAATTATCTAAAATCAAAGGTCAAGGATTGAATTATCTAGTCTAGCATATTCTTTAACCATTACTTTATGGGTGCCCCTAGACCCGTTTCAATTAAATAAATCGATCGTCTAATTAGGAGAAATTTATCTAATTGTATTCATGCGTAATTTCGGCCCGTGTACATTCGAAATTAAAGCTAGAACGGAGTTCTGTGCTCTGATTTGAACCACCTTCCTTACCCTAATTAACTCACGTGTCCCAAAATTCTCACCCAATCTCACGCATATATTTTAGGATCAGTCCTTATTATAACTTTATTCACTGCTTTATTTAATATATGCATTTCGCTTTCTTTTCTTCCAACTTTCCAAACTTATTTATTTTTCTCCTCAAATTTTATTTTACATAATAACTGGGATAAAGTTTCTACCACACACCCCTTCACACAACATATACAACACAATTATAATTACGATTGCAAGATAGTCGGTTGCCACAACATTTACAACTATCACGACCATCCAAGCCAGCCACACATTCGCAACTCACCTTTCGATCTTCAATTCGACCGGAATAATCAACCATTCAGCAGTTTTCAAGCAAGATACATGTGCCGAAGCACTCACCATTTGATCATTCTACCTGCTTTCGATGGAGGCGACCAAGTACATATTTGGAAATATGCGACATAATTATAGGTCCACAACCCCTCATCGTCCAGGATCGCATAAAATACATCATGGAGATAGTCCCTATAAGTATCTTTATTTTATTCCGGAGGATTTTGATTGAAAGTGGGAGAAGAGGTTTATGGGGAGAAATAAGGGAAGCGTTTACGCTCGAATTCGACTATCAGAATGTTGACACCTAAGCCTTAAACAAGTGAAAGTAAATGATAGTCTGCGAAATATGTCATCAGTTATCCCGACTAAAGGAAAGTTATATTTTTATGAGAACAGATATTTGACTATCTAAAAAATACAGATGAATGATTCTCGCTACACTTTCCCTCGCCTTGTGCAATAATTACATCCCTGACTCATAACTTTCTCCATGTGAGATGGCAAAACTCCAAGGAGATACCAAACAGAGACACTTCAAGAAATCCACATATTCAGACACCAGGCCACAATTGTCCAGAAATAAGTCTTTCCACTCATAACATATGAAAGCATACTAACTCTTGGCAAAAACTACCTCCTGAACGCCACTCCACAGGATAACCCAGAGAAAAGACCCTTCCCATGTCAAAAATGAGTCACCCGGAAAAAGCTTCGGTGCGACCATGGCTCAAAATTAAACAGATAAAAAAGCTCAGCGACATGTAGTTTCTCAACCCAATCGCAGCAGGACAAAGAGTTACACGGTTTCTCGGATCTTTGGGACAATCCAGTTGGTTGGGAAAATTCCTCGAAACTGCCCACCAATAATGAGGCATCCTAACAAGAGGCAACATATGGATATAAGGGAGATTTTTGCCTAGTTTCCTTTATATTAGAAAGATGAAAGTATATATATATATATATATATATATATATATATATATATATATATATATATATATATATATATTTGTACATTTGTGTATTTCACATGTAAAGGGAGTAGTTGTAATTTGTCACGTAATTTCAATATGAAAGAAAAAAACATTAATACAGATATATTTACCGACATTACATATTGTAGACTTGAAAGATTGTGCTATTCATTTTATTCAATGAAATCGCCGTCTTCCTCAACCAAGGCCACCAGGTGGCGTCAAAACATGCCCCCTTCACTGTTAAATTGTGTAAAATAGGTGGAGACCTGGGGCCTAACTCCACTTTGGTGGTGCACGGAAACTTTTTGTACTTCTCCCTCAACCACTACTCACAAATAATAGTCCAAGGGGTTGCAGTCTAGAGAGTTGGGAGGCCAAAACTTAGAAGTGATGTGGTCAAATAAATTGTCTGAAAGAAATAAGTTGGTCACCTGTTTCTGTGGCACAAGTACGGCCTTCCATTCTCAAAATTCTCGATCGAGGGCAACACCAAATCCTCTATGCATTTGATGTATGCTTCCAAATTGATTCGGAAGTCTTCCAGAAAAATCAACAGGGCAAAACGTGTCTGTGGAAGAATAGAGCCTTGAGGTCCACCTCGGACCTTCAAAGTACACCTGGCCTTAAACTCGAAACAAAGAGCGTGAGGAACAAGGTTGAACCAGGTAGGAATCGAGTCAACGCCGCTTTATTGAGCACAGTTGTGTTTACTAGAGGAGACCTATCCCCCGCGCTTGAGACGATTTGATCTCTCAACCCCCTACCCTCGAAGCGAGAAAGAACTCTATAGGGCTACTTATCTTGAATTCCTCGGATAGAAACCGGCTATTCCCCTAGCTCCATATTTGTCTAAGGAGAACGCGCCGTGGCCTAAGGCTATTCCTTCGCCTCGTTAACCCTTATTTAACCCAAGGTTTGGCTGGATCGAGTTAGTGCCCGCTCGCCCTACACACGAAGACACGTCATGATTCTGGATTCGGCTCCCCTTTGGTTTATTCGAGCACCAAAGGCTAGAACTCTTTTCCAGTTAGACTCTGCCACAGACGATTGACAAGCTCCTTGCAACGGCTGTTCTTTCGTATATTCGTGCAAGTACTCTCTCAACAAGAGCCCTGAGATAAAACCTATACTTTTGCAATTCTCGCCTCCCAAATTGCCTTTACCCTTCGTCGCTTCAAGCTTCAGCATTGCCAGCCGCCGTCACCCAGGGATTGTATTCTAATCCAGGGTCCCATATTAATGATCTTTTTTTATATTTCGGTTTAACGTCACCCTTTTTAAAGATCCCGTGCGAGTGAGATCTTTAACCCGCTATAATCCCATTGACTTGTCCCTTCGACTGACACCGAGAGTCATTTTTCAGCGGACGAAATATTTTCATTTAAACCCACTTCTGTAGAATTTTAATATTTCCTGTTTATGTTATTAAATATTATTTTTGTCGTCTTCTTTGAATAACCTGGACTGCACTCAACCATAGCTCACAATTTAAGGTCAATCTACACTCGCTTACTTTGATAGTACTGGGGATCGGTTTTCTCCCCCTTCTCATTAACTCCTCCAGCCAACTGGTGGGCCAAGCCTATCAGTGTATTTGTATATATATAATATATATATATATATATATATATATATATATATATATATATATATATAATAGCTATACCACGAGAGTGTCCCTCGCTACTGACCACACTAAACACCATGATGCAAACCGGGAAATTGGTCTTCATGAATCTTTGCCAATGTTTAAGGCACACTACAAGCCAGCGGTTGTTTTAGAGTAACCACCTTGCCCTAGCAGAAATTTTTGCGTTTGAAAAGAACCAAAGCAGGAGGCAACATTTTGGAGATGCCTTAGTTTGCTTACAAGCTTCGCAATTAAGTTCATTCCACTTCTCCTTCATTTACTGCGAGAGAGTTTGGTCCCTTCTCATCTTGCATGAGTAGTAGCATATGTTATCATGTACGACCTGCATGATGAGAGACTGAGACCCCTTTGTCCCTGGATATGGGCCTCATTGACTTGCTAGGATCGTTGTCAATGATGGTTTGGATTTGATCTCCGCGATAAAGTCGGGAGTGAGGTATCCGACTCCTGTGACCTAGTAATCACTGTCTTGGTATGACATTATATTATATCAATACCATATTATATCTATAGGAAAGGGACCAATAACTTAAAGGCGAACCGACAAAGGGACGGCACGCCACAGGTTTCAACGGGCTGAATAGCGAGAAAGAGTGCAACAAGGTCAGGTAAAATTTGGGCAATATCAAAGCTTAAGGTTATTTAAAGAGGCATGTACAAAAATATAATTTTATCTACATAAAAGTGAGAGGATTGATGGGCAAAGTTACATAGGAGAATTAATGGGCAAAATTACATCAGAGAATTAATAGGCAAAATTACATCGGTAAACAAGGGGGGGAATTGTATTTATACATCAAACTATGAAGTTAAAATTTAATTTATTACAGCAGGAGACTATTCAAATGGGGAGAATTAACAAAAA
Organism: Ceratothoa steindachneri; assembly: GCA_963969495.1. NCBI lineage: Eukaryota > Metazoa > Arthropoda > Malacostraca > Isopoda > Cymothoidae > Ceratothoa > Ceratothoa steindachneri. Next base: position 94,673,182 of record OZ018326.1, read on the forward strand.
TGGGTTAATAAAGGGGAAGAGGGGTTGGCTTACGGAGGATTCCGGGTAAGACTTCGGGGTAAGGCTTCACGGATGTCTTCTGCACGTGAGGCGAGGGCGCTCAGAGCTTCTGAGCGGGAAGGTAAAGTGATGACGGTTCTCCAAAAAGGGGTGGGGGGCGGTAACGTCAGGCCAAGGGTGGGGGGGGGTATTTCGGGTACCCGAAAACGAGGGGCGAACGAGTAGGGCTTCGACAGGAGTTGATGAGTGAAGTCAGAAAAAACACTCGGTAGCGATCGTTAAATGGAATTACCTCACTGGCTGGGGCTAATTCCGACACAAAAATAGTTCAGCCGTCACTTTGCTTTGTTGTTAGCACCTGACATGGAACTAGGGGAATCTTCTTGGGTCTGGGCGAGATTTCTTAACTCTGTGTCTACATTATGAAGGACGAGCAGCACTATATATTTCCGAGGCTCTCCCCGCGGGGGTGAGTTGGAAACAGTTCTACTCTCGAGTGGCCTCGAATCTTCTTTTCGAGGGGATTCTAACCCGTGTAAAGGTGGACCGTGGTGGACGCGGCTCGAGGCTACCGCTTGTGGAAGGGAGGGGGGGTAGGCTTACCAATTTAAGCCTAACAGAACCTTCTTCCAGTGCATGGAACTTCTGTGCTGGAAAAGAAATTCCACGTGGAATTACCCCCACAATCACAATCTTCTTCCTAAACTCTTTCCTCCTCATCTGCGCCTTCCTTATATTGAAACCCATGCACTCAGAGATCTTCGCATTAGAAATCTCGACGTGAATACCAAATTTAATTTTGATGAGTGACTTCAGCAGTGGTATTACTTTCTTCACAGATGATGCAAGAGTCATTCTAGTATGATAAGAAATAAAAAAAAACAACGCCAGATAACACACATGGGTGGACTTGAGAGTTGCCAACGACGATTAATCATCTAACGTACCCTGTATTTTACTTGGACCACTGGTTTAAACTTTCACCTAGAAGTTTGTACAAAGAAGTTCAAGATGAAGTAAATGAACTTCGAACTGTGTTGCCGGGGGGTTTTATATACATTCAAAATTGATTCACAAGAAGAGAAGATAATATAAAATTTCTTTATTAATTTCCATAGTAGCTAAAGAAGTCTCTTAAAGCCGTTATTTGGGATATACTCCTTTAGCCAAAAGTATGTATAAAGCACTATATGGAATCATTCACCTAGACTAATTATACATTTGTAATAAATGAATTCAGTATTTAAATATATATATAATATATTTATTTATTTGTAACTATTTAATTATTATTTGGAGCCCATTTTGATTTAATTACAACAATAATTCTTTATCACTTTGATTTCGCCAATTCTTCACAAAATTCTGCCACTATCTTTCCACACTCAGCTTGTAATTATTCACACAGTTCTGTTTATTTGTCCTTGTGGTAGTTTTATTTTTGTTATTTCAAAAACTCACAATAAATGTTCCATTGGATATAAGGCCGGTTGGTTACTCCATAGGGGTAATCTCCATTTCTCTAAACTAATTTTTGGTTTCTTCGGATTTATGTCATTCTTCCATTGTCTTGCTGAAAAATAATTTCATTTATTGGTGTTGTGGAATAGATTTTTTAGAAAGATATCTCTAAAACTTGTGAATACGTGGTGCGATATGTTACGAACTCATTCTTTTCTTGTATAAAAACATCTCGCCTGGCTCTAATCAAGAATTGCAGCTCCATACCATCATATAACCACCTACATGCTTTACGGGGGGTACCAGACTAGCCTTCTTCGTCTAACAACTAGCCCCAAAAGAGCTGAATATCGGAAAAATTGTTAAAAAGTTAATTTTTAAATAATTTTCTTGCAATATTTATTTAAATGGAATTACAGAAATTACATGTAAACAACAATTCAATAGTCTTTCTTACAAATCTGATATTTACTTTCATCTACCCAAATAACTTCTAACATTGTTTATGTTTCATATATTTATGATTTCTGGCCTAATGAAGACGTTTTATATCTGTTGAACTCAGATACCGATGTCTTTTTTCTCGCCTTGCACACTTTAGCTCTTGATCTTTAAATATTCTTCTAATTGTACTAGGCGATATTTTAGAGCTTGAATCTTAATTGAATTCCCTAACGAATTTAGTCGATGTTTTCTGTGATTTCGCAGCAAAACATGAATAATAGATAAGGGTTTAAGAAGTTTTCTGCCATTTCTCTTCGTTGATACAAATTGTGGAACTTATAAGATTGTTTTATGGTGGTTTGGACAACATATATTGAACGTTTATTTCTTTTAGCAATTTATACCTGTGATAATCCTTGCTTATAGAGAAGTTAGATTTGTTATCTTGTGTTATTTGTAAATTCTTTATTTTTAATATTAGTTTTTCAAGGTTATTGAATACAAAATAATTATAAGTTGATGCGGAAACAAGAAATATTGATTACATTCTGATTTTAGAAAGCATACCAGAGATGTCCCTTACAGCAACCTCTCTTTATTCGGAGTTGTACACCTTTTGAAACCTTGACCATTATGGTTTTGAAAATATTGGTCTCATAGTACTTTCAAATAATTGATTAGAAATTGTTTTTCGAGCATTTTCACTTTCACGCGATTTTGACTAGGGATAATCCCTCTATGGCCAATGTAAATATTTGAACTCTTTGAGCTTCAGGAATCTGTTTCTCCGGAAAGATCTTTAACAAAAAAATACGACTTGTGAGTTAACAATAAGATAATTACTGAGAAAAGTGGAAGGTCAAACTTCAGAAGATCCACACCATATTTTTATTAGTATCAAAGTACTAGTGGTCTTTTTGGCATTCCAGTCGTCTTATAGGGTTGCGTTTCGCGCGGAAAGTACATATATTTTAGCTACTACCTATTGATGGGGTTAATATTGGATTTAAAACGATTCCGCCTTACCTTCTGCCGATGTGACCAGAAACCATGAATTTCACACATTGCCAGCATTAAATTCGAACTTAATTCACACATTAGCAACTTTGGAGGGAAGCACTTATAAAAGCGCTGCTTTCGATTGTAACGTCAACAACCCGGGTGTCTAACGTTCGTGCAGGAGTCGTGTGGCTTTTTCATATTTAACTTTTTAAGCTTCGGTAAGACTTTTGCTAACTTCTCAGTATATTTTATAAACTTTTGTAGAGCTTACAGCCTCATTATGAAGGCGAAGCGTTGCGACAGGTATGGGAACGAGACGCGGCTTTATTATAATGTCACCAGCACTAAATAGTAAGTATAGTTTGTTATTGGGTTCGAACCTAATGCTATGCTTTCGAATTGTTAATACTACTAGTTGTTTTAGATTATGCTTCGTTGTACAACTTATTCCTGAGGCGCAATCGGAGCAAGCAGGGGGGTATGGGTGGGCGGAGCTCCCCCCATAATGTTAACACACAGAACGGCTCGATAATGGCTTCCAGTAACCAAACGTATATGCGAATAGTCTATAAAAAACACTACTGATGGTTTCTAAGGCATTTTTTGTCATCATTTAGGGCTTTGTTTTCGCGTGGAAAGCATTTATTTTAATGATAGTATCATCCAAATAAAGTCGTACTCAGAATGCTAGTATCTTAAAAGTAAATGCTTTCCAAGCCTAACCGAAGCCGTAAATGACGAATAGAATCCCTAAAAATACCATTAATACTGTTTTTGCTACAAAAAACACGGCGTAGGTTTTCTGCGGTTTCAACAATAAGGATAAACGTTAGTATCACAGATTGAATGGCAGAAAGTTGACCAAACCACTTATGCACAATATGGCAAAGCGCATTTAAGCAGTTATAAAAGCATAACATATAAAATAGTAATTATAGATGGGATATACTCAAAGGTTTATTATATTGTTTTAAATTATTATGTGAATGAGTTTCATTCGTATTCTCCATTTTTCATACCTGCTCTATAATTTTGGCCAAGGTTGTATATATATATATATATATATATATATATATATATATATATATATATATATATCATATTCCAGGTATAGATGTATACTATACTCGAGCAAAGGCCCCAAGCAACAAAGATAATTTCTGTCCTTGTCTACGACAGTGTTAATTTAGCAAAATTCAATGCTTATGATTGCAAAACCAAAGCATCCCTCGCGACTGGATTTATGGGCGAGTCGTCCAAACCTACGCACACTTAGTATTCCCCAGCAGGATCAGCAAACAACTCTCTCCCGAATAAGACCCTTTCTTTTGCTCGAGTTTTCCCTTCCTCAGAAAACGAGCGAACAAATCCGATATTTCAATCTGTTAGCATAACTGACCGATTGGCTTAAGATCTGGATAAACCCACCCTCTGTACTAAAAATGTTCCCTGGTTGGCTCGACTTAAAATCCAGTTTACGTCTCTTCATTTCTGGAAAATTAGTATATAAGCTCCGAATTATTTGGTAAAAAATAGCTACTGCTCGGAAACATTCATATCTTAAATTCTTAAGATCTTACTTCGCCAGTCTTAATAAGTATTTTAGAATTTTGGTCAAGAATTTAATTAACAGACTCCACATAATTTCTCTCCCTTTGTATTCCCTTACCACCATCCTCGCCAGACTAGTTTTCTCCTTCTTTCTTTCGAAAATTTGCAGATTTAACTCGGTTACGATACCGACGATGATCGAATAGTGCATACCCTAGAAGTAGGACACCCGTAAGTTGGATTCAAACCGTTGCGCCAACGAGTGTTGAGCACACAACCCTTTACACAACTAAGCATCCACAATACAACGGGTCGGTCTTAAGGAAAGAGTTCACCCAGTACCGGTGACTCAACCCGTTTTAAAAGAATAAGAATCGCTGGCAAGTGTGATAGAGCTGCTAGCTTACTACACACGCTAAAAATATAGTACTTCCCTATTATCGACAGACTTTTTTTCAGTAAAGTATTTTGGAGATGATGAAGTGTTTGAGTCACTTGTGGAAACAATGAACATGTTATGGAATCAGACACTTACCCTCTAATCAATTATTGTCGTTTTGCGAAATAAATATTTATTTAGATTTTTCTGTTTTAATAACCAACTTAAGCTACATTATCGACAAAATATTCCAACAAAAAATAATCCTACTGTTTCTTTTTAAATTTGAGAGACTGGAGACAAGAATTTTTTTTTGTTTCCATAATTAACTCAAATACGTCGTTGTCTCCCACTCGTTTAGTAAAAAAAATTGCTGTGAAAAATAGGAGGGTAAAAATAATCGCTATGGTTTATAGGAAAGTGTAGGAGGACAACCTCGGAGGACGAATTTGAACCTCCACCATTTAGAGCAGAGACCACGTGGTCTCAAACAAAATACTAAAGAATGACAATAACGAAGATTCTCTTGTGGAAGCCGGTGAGGCACCCCACCTGCGTTTGCCTAAATCAGCCGATTCCCATCATGCCCATGACCTGAGGATAAATCATTCCCCGCTAGACAGAAGCTTCCAGTCAACCACATGCCTCGAGGCCAGAATTGGCGCTAGACGAGCATCTTTTCAAACCCTTATCTGAAACAAAGCTAATCGGTTTGGCGTCAGAATTTACCTTGAGCCAGCAGCCGTGCCCTGAGGCCTTTTAGCGACTTAGCCGGCTAAGTATATATATTCAGGGTCCCCGTTCCTCAACAGAGAGTATCGCTCACGTTCCTTGAAGCTACATTCTCCTTTCTTATCGAGTCGAGCCTCTGAAGTTTAAAGCTCTCGTCGGCTAGATCACCAACGTGAACTTTTGACCATCCTCTTTATGCAAGTTCCTGAGGTGGTTTTTAGAAGAGTTCGTGCGACATACTCCTCCCATACTGTTCCCGAAAGTACATCGCCCCGTCCGAGTGCAGTACCCCAAGCCTAAGTGTATCTAGCTACTCCACCCACAAGTAATTCATCTTGCTCCAACCTCACCTCGCTCTAACTTGAGGTAATCTACTTCCTTCAAGATCTCATCGCCGCGCTGCAAGATCTTCTCATCCCGTGCAATCCGAGTCTTGGTTCCATCACCACCTCTTTCTTCTCTGAGAAACTAGTCCGCAATGTAAAGGTCCTTCGCACATTTTCTAAATCATCCCCTGGAGGTTATTCCCCGCTGTCCATAATTTGTTAATTACCGAGTCTCATTTTCATTTTCCTATTTCATTAGTCCATGTCCGATCTATGCATTGCAATTGCATAATACCTCAATCTTGACCCGTGTATATATTTTGTGATTACCTTTTGTTTAATTAAATCCTTTATTTGGGAGTAATCTCTTTAAATAATCTTGAATGAATCCTGGCATTTTACGAACCCTTGAAGGCCAACCTCACGCACTCGCTTACACCCCCTTTTGTTTGAGCCCTCCATTGAACTGGATCAAGGCCTATCTCCCCACTCTTCATTCATGCGCGGCCTTTCAGCTTTCGGCAGCGTATTTACGCGTGTACGGAGCCACGGACTAAGTTGTACACCCATAATTCCTTAACAGAGTGTAAAAGAAGTATCATTAGATAAAAGGAAATTAAAAAAAAACTTTCTCTAAATTATAAGAGGTTAGAAAATGGATGTAGATACTTAACGCATCATTTACTTGTGATTTTCTTATTTTGAGTGGTCTGTAAAGTTTTAAAATTGCATTTATAATGAATAATTGCAAGGCCACATAAATTTTTTTCTTAAATGTGGGTAAAGAAACTAATGGAGTTGAGAGAGCAAAAAGTATTGGAAAGGTACAAGGCCGGGATATAATACTAGGAGGTTTAGATGCCGGCGAGGAGTCATTCTTCTGCGGTCTTTAGGGACAATCCAACAATCAACTAAGGAAAACCTAGAGATAAACTAAGTTTCTTTAAGGCGTACAGAAAGTTATCAAGGATGGGAGATGATTGAATCGCATCTGGAAAATCCTGCCTCAATCAAGGCATCAAAGGGAGAAAGTACAATCACACATACAACACAACTACTATGAATCATCATTTTACAGAACGAGAGATTATGCTTTTCAATGACCAGGATAGGGTCACTAAAGAGGACAGATGGAAGGAACATCCCGTCTTTAAGGTGTTATATATAATGAAATGGACCTTAAAGGAAGTTTTCGTAACAGATTGGAGGTAGCGGAGGTCATGAAGCAGGGCAGTTGCACGAAAGAAGTGCCAGCGTTCAAGAAGAATAGAGGATACATAATTTTTTACCATTTGGAGAAGTCGAAGAGAGTTGAAGTAGTAGTAATGATGTCATGAAGTTGTTCAGTTTATTCATTTTTTGTAGACTTGTTCCGAACAATAATATTTATGAGAGTGAAATGGAGTAGCAGTGAACAGTAATTAAATGGAGAATATATGTATGTGGAGGAAATACTATGTATCCCATAGCTGAAGCAGTTTACGAGTAAATCGAAAATCTAGTGACTATGTGGCATCCCCGCTAGCTTGTGTATCTATCCTCACATCTGTTTCCTTCCCTCACGCTCAGAGAGACCGAATTCACTTCTCTCCTTCCTGTACATTTGATTTATGCATATAATTTTGTGAACGTGTCGGTTCATAATTATTATTCCAAGTTTTGGATGTGTATGACCTCAAATGAACGTTTATACTTGTGTATCTGTAATATTATGATGTTATTTTTTTCTAGAAATGTATCTGAGAAAATTGCCCCTCTTTTATCCCATACAAGCTGAAAATGACAGTGTGCCTGCTAGTATATTAAGTTACATAACATAACGTAAGTTCCCGAATGACAAAAGCCACAAGGGCCTGTCAAAGGTCATCCGCCCACAAAATGCATACATAGGATTGTGTCAGATCATGCATCTACAATATACAATTTAAACCATCCACCGGAATGCGTCAAAAACAAAAGCATAATCATCAAAGTTCTTCAAAATCAAAATCCCCCCATAATATAGCCCCCAAAAATTGCATCCACAGGAATGAGTCCAGAATAACCCCCATTCTCCAAAAGAAGTTAACTCTCCCTCCCTATTTAATAATCTAATCTATATCCAAAAACATTCAAGTTTGAACTCTCTACTGTCTCAGGTGGCAAACTATTCCAGTAATCTATCACTCTGTTAGTGAAAAGATACTTTCTAACATCTAACCTGAACCTCTGATTTTCAATTTTTAAGTGGTGACTCCTAGTCCTATTACTGCATTTCAACTCAAAAAACCTGCTAAATCCATCTTATCCACCCCAGAACAGATTTTAAAAAGCTCAATCATATCTGCCCTCACAAACCTTCTTTGAAATGAGAAAATATTTAGTAGCCCTAGTCTAGCTTGTAGAATTTAAAGATAACCTCTTTACTCTTGTAACTAACATTCCTCTTAATATATCCTAGCATCCTATCTGCTCTATTATTTTTTGCCTCAATACACTGCTTCTAAAACTTCAGTGACCTATCTACTACTACTTCTAAGTCCTTCTCATCCTTAACTGAATTCAGCCAATGCCCATCTATTTTATAGCTAAGTTCCATATTATCCCTGCCATGTTACTAATTTTGCATTTTTAAGGTTAAATGTCATCTGCCACTTCATAGCCCAAGCTAATAACATATTTAAGTCACTTTGCAGTTTAAAGCTACCTTCAACTTCTTTGACTACAGCTGTCAACTTAATGTCATCAGCAAAAATAGACACTTTGCTATCTACACCCTCCCTAAGATCGATTATATAAACTATGAATAATAAAGGGCCTAGAACTGATCCCTGAGGTACGCCACTGATAATGTCTCTCCACTGTGATCTCACCCCATTCAGTACAACTGTGTTTCTTGTAATTCAGCCATTCAGCCATCCATTTGAAAACTTTCCCACGTATCCCATGAATTTTTAATTTGTGAACTAGTCTCTTATGTGGAAACTCATCAAAGCTTTGCTAAAGTCAAAGTAATTTAAATCAACATTCTCTACTTTGTCTAATTCTTTAGTTACATAATCCATAAAATCTAGCAAGTTTTATTAAATACGATCTACCTTTTCTAAGCCTAAGCTGAGAATCATTTATTAACCTACCAATATCTAGATGACCAGAAACTCCCCTCCCAACCATCTTCTCAAGAATTTTATAAGCTATAGAGGTTAAACTTAGCTGGAGGATAGTCTTAAATTTTTGAAAAAGTAAATATATTTCAAATTTACATAGCTCGAATTACCTTGTAGTGATGCTCTCCCTGACCAAATAAGATTCACTATCAGTATATAACTGTTTTTCGTTCAATGATGAGAGACATCTTTGAAAATTGGTATATATCCATCTACCTAAGATAAAAATTCCATGGGTTAATTAAGTCATAATCCCTCTTAATATACAGAGTATTTCGAATCTCCCGCTAACCACTGAAGACCAATTGTGAAATAACTATGTAACAGAATGCATACTAAGTAACGGAAGAAATATTCATTTCTATTTGTAAATCTAAATTTTTTTATATATATCTCGATTATAGAAGATGCGAATTATTCCAATTTTTCAGTTGCTGTTTAGTGGATTATAAGTTATTCCAAATACTCTGTACTAAGAATAACCTGACCTAGTGTATATGTAAACATTTTGTGCACTCACAAAAAAAAATATATTTTATTTAATAAATATCCTTTAAGATAATCAAGTAGGTATAATAAACTTTAGAAGTATATCAGAAAGTTTACTTAATAGCAAACAATTCAGTCGTAAAAAGTGAGGAAAGAACTGATAAATGTTTTGTGTCTTCCAATTATGAAGGTATGTACATCGTGTAATTTCACTGGGTTTTGATCCATCTGTATAGCTAAAATTAAGGGTTATATATATATATATATATATATATATATATATATATATATATATATATATATATATATATATATAATTTAAAGTTCTACTCAAACTCATTTAACTAAAAACTGCTATTAAGTAGTAAATAGTTTTCTCCATAAATTATTAAATAAATTAAAATATGAATTGTATTATCACCTATGTTATACTAAAACTAAGCCAAAAGACATCTTTAAAGCGTCCAATAAAATGTAAAATGATATAGACGATGCCTATAAATATGCGATGCGTAATAACTTAAAAAAACTATCTTTTACCATAATTCATACTTAAATGTAATCGCCGCAATTAAGAGCCCCGTTTGTAGCTTGATGGCTTCGTAGTGAATGCGATAAATCTTATCTTATGGCGATGTTAATGCTATATTAGATAAGAAGCAACCTTAAACTAACCTTGATCTAATTAACATTTTATATTGCAGTAATAAGGATTTTCATTTAAACTGGGATTGTTTGGAATTTATCAATAATATGGGATATATGTGCATTCGTTAACAATGTACTATCCAAAATGATTATTGTAATTTTAGAGTATACTCTGACTATTTTTTGTGGTAATGAAAGTATCTAAAGTATTTCAAAATTTGTTAGAGGAAAACTTTCCTATAAGAAAATTTTAAAGGATTTGCAAATGTAAATGTGGAGAAATGGCTACATTTAGCATCCCGGAGGAGTATAGGTACATTCAAGGAGAAGCGTGGGAAAGGTAGCCGGCGAAAATGCTTACCATGTGTGATCTCCCCGCCGCTGTGGGCAGTTGGAGCTAATATATGTTTGAAGGCGACCACCTAAGGTCCTTAAATGACGCTCTAACGATCGAATTACCTACGAGACCCATAAACCCGTGGTTATGGAAAAAAAGCGGTGCGAGTCAGAAGGCACGCCAAGTAGCGGTGCGGTTGCGAGCCTATAATTTGCGAGCTGACTTGGGCACCCCAGTGCCACCTCAGGAATTCTCGCTCTCCCCAGATGCTAACTCACCATTCGCTCCCCCCCTCCTTTGCATCTGTGGCCTGGTCACTTCCCCCTTTAGATGGGGCGGCAATCCGCCTATAAATAAGCCTCGCAAAGAAAGAGAAGAGGATTATCTGAAGTCGATACGCCAGAAGAGGATTAGGTCGTGAAGATCGATCCATCGGCCAGACAAGAAGATTATTAGAAGTCGATTCGCCAGAAGAAAGATTAGTTAGTAAAGATCGATCCTTCAGCCATACAAGACTATTTCCGTGAGAAACGATAGGATCAGATTGAGAAAATCGATCTCCCCCTTTCAGGGCCGTATTAACCTAAATAGTCAAGTTTTATATCGGTGCCATACCGAAGAAGCCTTTTCCGTCTGCAAAGAAGTCCGACTAAAGAAAAGCAAAGCCGCTCACACTCGAGTGATTTTCACATCTCAAGCACCGTAAGAGTGAGAGGGTCAGAACCCTGCCCCAACGAGCTCCCGTTCTTTAATTAAGTTGAAGAATCAGCCCCCGTCACAGGCGACAAGCAATCCCTCCTCGAAAATTTCAACCAGCGGCCACACCACCTGAAAGCGAGAGATAAGTCCTCCAGCGACATCCGGCAATCCCTAATACCTACCTGTAAGTTAACAATAACATTTATATCTCTATTGCGATAGTAGAAGTTTAGTACGTCCCACGTTTTAAAGGAGAGTAGAAACCATTATTCTTGAACCTAGGTCATATGTGTTTGTAGATGACAGTACGTTAATTTAATGTTTTATGCTAAACAAATAGGGTCGTGATAAAAATACTAATTGGCAATTGGTATGTTTATTGCAAGCCTACTTGTTTATGTTTTGTCATTGAAAAATCTTTGAGGCCAAATATAGAAATGTGTTTATTGTTGGTTTGTAATATTTAATTTAAAATACATGTTTATTTTGGTAGATTCTGGTGTTTCCTCTTATCCTTATGTGTTTAAAAAATAGCTCTTCCTTAAGGACTAAATCACTAAAATAGCACTCTTAGAACAAAGCCTACTTCATCATAGAAGTAACTCACGCCCCTTAAAGCATACCGCTACTAAAAGGGTGTCAAAGAGTAGAGGGATCAAAACCAAGGGTCATTCTACGACATATTATAAAAGTGGTGTCAGGTGTGGGGTTTTATATTAGAAAGAACCCAGCAGTGTCTATTTAAAGAAGAGCTAACACATAAAAGGAACACAAGGAATAATAGAATATTTGACGAGTGGGAAATTGGTAAAGTTAGAGGTGGATACCATCTAAAGGAAATTGTTAGGCCAAGTGGTAAGTTTCGGTGGTGGAATAGGTCAGGCTTGATTCAAAACAAGGTAGATGACTGACATAAGCGTGATGGCATTGTTTGACCTTTATCGGAAGCAAGGTCAAAGCCTCGGACTGGAAGGAACCGATCTGAGTTCGTTTATTCAGGAGAAAGAGAGAAACGAAAGAGAAGAAAGAAGAGAGGAACGTAAAATGAAAATGGAAGCTGATGAAAGAAGAGAAAAGGCGAAAATGGAAGCTGATGAAAGAGAGAAGATAAGGGCCCACGAAAGAGCTCTTAGCAAAGACGAGTTAGAGGTGCAGTCAGTGTCATCTAGAACAGGAGTGTCACCAGCGGCCAGCATGAAACTCCCGGAGTACAAGGACGAAGAAGATTTATGCTCATATCTCTCCCATTTTGAGAAAATATTTGAAGTCAATAATTGGGACCTAGAAGAAGATGGGGTCGCCAGACTGTTACCGCTACTCAATCGTAGGATGAGAGAGATATTCGTATCTTTACCTTCAGAAGCGACTGTGGACTATTCCACTCTCAAAGCCGAACTTCTCTCAGCAACAAACCTTAACCCGGAAGAATATAGGATGAAGTTCAGGCATTCTCGTATAAGACCTGGACAAACATACAAACATTTTGGCTTTGAGCTTCGTCGAAGCCTACAGTTTTGGATGGAGTCAGAAAGGGTAGAGAACGAAGTCGCTGCGGTCGTCGACTTCATGCTTAGAGATCAGTTACTAAGTACACTACCCCAGGAAATCCGTGCATTCGTTAAGGACCGAAAAGCTTCTACCTTCAACGAGTGTCTGGACGAGGCTGACCTCCACGCGGTAAATCAGCGGTTATATCCTAGGGAGTACAAGAAAGAGAAGGCTCCCTCTCCAAAGAAAAATGGGCCGCCACCCAGGCATTTGCAGAAGAAGCCCTTTAAGTTCTCAGTAGCAAAAGGAACTTATAAGCCAAATTTTGGAGGAGAAAAAAATCAAAAAGAAGTTAGGATTCCACAAGGATCATACCCTAATACCGGCACGTATCCCAGGAAGGCCGTCACTTGTTATACCTGCGGGATAATAGGTCACCTGAGTTTCCAGTGCCCACAGAACTCCCGACTGAGGGAGACCTCGAGACAAAAGGTGCAAAACCTGACTGCTGCGATCCCAGCAGGACAAGCTGATTCGTCCTACGTCCCCGCGCCAACATCCGAATGGCCCCAGCAACAGGTAAACTTTCTATTCAACAAAAGTTCGCCAGGCGGCCTTCAATTTGAAGAGGGCACTGTTAATGGTGTAGAGTATCCACTTTAGTCAGAGACACCGGATGTACGTGCATAGTGGTATCCGACAAGTTGCTGCCCCCAGTAAACCCTGACCATAAGAAATTCGCAATCGTCCACGACTTTTTAGGACGCAACAATCGATTCCCCGTCGTGAGATGTCATATACAATGCAGATATTTCACCGGTTGGACGGACGTGGTAGTAGCCCCGATTAAGTTCTGCGCAGTACTAATCGGACAAAACCCCCTAATTCCCCAGCAAGAAGTGGCTCAACAAGTAGTCACCCGGGCACAAGAAGCCTAGAGGAAAGAGCAACCTGCTAAGTTGACCCCGAGGATTACCCTCGAAGACAATGGGTTCAAATTGACTTCCTTCGCCAGTGCTCAGAAGGAATGCCCCACTCTTAAGCCTCTATGGGAGAAAGCTATTAAAGGTGAAATTCTCCAAGTGAAAGGAAAGAAGCCTATCAAGTATATCGTAGAAGACTCACTTCTCTACCGTACTATCAGCGAAGAGGATAAGGAAAACAAGAAAGCACTGTGTTTACCTCAAGAATACAAGCAAAGAATTTTGAATAACGCGCATGATGGAATATTAGCCGGACACTTTGGGCACAACAAAACGGCGCAGCAGATATTCCGACACTTTTATTGGCCCCAGGCTGCCAGGGAAATTGTGGCCTATTGCCGATCATGCGACGTGTGTCAGAAGGATCCCTCCAGAGGACGGGTACCTCCCGCTCCCTTAAAAAGGTGCCCGTTATAACCGAACCATTCTTTCGAGTGGCAATTGATTTGGTGGGACCAATTCACCCCCCTTCAAGTGGAGGACACTCCTACATCCTCACCCTAGTGGATTGTGCCACCCGGTTCCCAGATGCCGTGGCCCTACGGAAGATTGACACTATTTCCTGCGCGGAAGCATTAATTTCAATTTTTGCACGAGTAGGCCTGCCTAAAGAAATTCTATCTGATAGAGGGCGCCAATTCACCTCAGAATTGATGGAGTATTTTAATAAACTACTGTTAGTCAAGCCAATTTTTAAGAGTCCATTTCATCCATCCGCTAACGGAATCTGCGAGAAATTAAACAGGACTCTCAAAAATATATTGAAGAAGTTGTGTCAAAACAACCCTACACAGTGGCACAGATACCTGCCTGCAGCCCTTTTCGCCTGCCGAGAAATACCTCATCGGACTTTGGGATTCTCGCCCTTTGAGCTATTATACGGGAGAAATGTGCGAGGTCCTATGAGCATTCTTAAGGAATTATTTTCCAACGCGAAGCTCGAGCAAGAAATCAAATCGTCTTACGCCTACGTGATGGATATGCGCGAGCGCCTAGAATACTGCTCTGGCTTAGCTCGAGAGAACGCCGAGAAAAATTTAGCCAAATATCGGGACTACTTCGATATGAAAGCAAAGGCTCGAAAATTAAAGGCAGGAGATGAAGTCTTATTATTACTCCCGACCGAAAATAATAAGTTATGGACCCAGTGGAAGGGACCGTTTGAAGTAATCGAGGCACGGGGTCCAGTCGATTACTTGATAGATACCCCAACAGGGCGAAGAACCTATCACATAAACATGCTAAAAAAATATCACCGCCGCGCGTGCATAAAGAATATTACCCTTCTAGACGAAGAAGAACCGATGGATGCCGTTTACCCGGGTACGCCCCCGCAAGTCATACACACCGTGTGTGTGGAACAAGACGAGGAATACGAACTTCCCTCGCTCTCACTTACCCCGGAAGACCCTCGGGTGGATCTAAAGATAAATCCCCACTTAGAAATTCAACAAAAAGCGGAAATGTTGAACTTGCTCATGGAATTCTCAGAAGTCATTTCTGAAAACCCCGGATGTGCCAAGGATTTTATCCATGAAATAAAACTAAAAACTTATTCAGTGGTTCGGAGCAAACCATATCCGTTACCGATCCACCTACGAGAAGCCTTCAATAAGCAAGTCCGGAATTTACTAAAATTGGGAATTTTAGAGCCATCGGAGTCCGATTATTGCTCCCCCATAGTAATGGTTAAGAAACCGGATCAATCATTTCGGATGTGCGTGGACTTCCGAAAATTGAATTCAGTTACTTTTTTCGACGCCGAGCCCATCCCACTAATAGATCAAAATCTCCATTTATTTGAAGACGCTAAATTCATCACCGAATTGGATTTGTGTAAAGCGTACTATCAAATACCTCTCGCTAAGGAGTCCAAAAAACTGACGGCGTTTGCGACCGAGAGAGGTCTGTTACAGTTTACCAGGCTACCCTTCGGACTACTTACAGCCGGTAGCAATTATAATAGGATGATGAGGCGAATTATCGCTGGACTAAGTGACGTGTCGTTTTACTTCGACAACGTGTACGTAGCTACCCGTACATGTGAGTCACACTTACACGCCTTACGCTCATTGCTGGAGAAATTGAAGGAGCAAGGTCTAACCGCCGGACCGACCAAGTGTTATTTTGCCTACGAATCCATTGACTACCTGGGATTCAAAATAGGACAAAAACACTTGACTACCCAGCAAGAAAAAGTGGACGCCATAGTCAAGATGCCCCGGCCGAAAACAAAGAAACAACTCCGATCGTTTATGGGAGCGGCCTCGTTCTATAGGCGTTTTGTACCACACTTCGCTTCCATTGCGGCCCCACTTAATGATTTGTTAAAAAAAGAGAGCGTCAGACCCTGTCACGTGGAACCCCCATGCAATAACTCAGTTGGAGGTTCTGAAAGGAAAACTCGTAACTGCGCCCATTCTTCGCTTACCAAATCCCAACAAGATCTTCGGCCTTCGCACGGACGCTAGTTGGGACGGGTTAGGCGGAGTATTGCTTCAATACGAAGATGACGAAACAGCCTATCCCATAGCTTATGTCAGTAGGAAACTGTTGAGTAGAGAAAAAGCCTACGCTACTATCGAAATCGAAGCTTTGGCCATAATATGGTCCATAGGTAAATTCAAATATTATCTAATAGGGCGCGAGTTTAAGTTGGAATGCGACCATAAACCGTTGTCATACTTAGGTAAAAATAAGTGTAAGAATGGAAGACTCCTGAGATGGAGTTTACTCTTGATGGAGTACCAGTACTCCATTCACTATATAAAAGGGTCCAACAATTGTATGGCCGACTCGTTAAGTCAGAACCCTGTCGACGATTAAGGAGCAGCCCAACTATTGTATTATAGCAAAGTTAAGTGTAAATCAGTAGAATTGTAAGTAAGTAGGGGCTAGTAACCCCCTAGTGGTAGGTAAGAAAATCCTAAGTTAGCACAGTAATATAGGAATTAATGTAAGGTCAGGTGAAATGTTATCGAGGCATTCCCGAGTGAACTAGAATTTATTGTATAATATAATGTTCCGTCAGTTACCCATGTATATTATTGTAAGCGTCGGATTGGAACCCCCCCCCACCTCCCGTTATTTTCTTAAGGATAGAGGTAAATGTGGAGAAATGGCTACATTAAGCATCTTGGAGGAGTATAGGTACATTCAAGCCCCCCCCCCCCTTCATGAGGAGAAGCGTAGGAAAGGTAGCCGGCGAAAATGCTTACCATGTGTGATCTCCCCGCCGCTGAGGGCAGTTGGAGCTAACATATGTTTAAAGGCGACCACCTAAGGTCCTTAAACGACGCTCTAACGATCGAATTACCTACGAGACCCATAAACCCGTGGTTATGGAAAAAAAGCGGTGCGAGTCAGAAGGCACGCCAAGTAGCGGTGCGGTTGCGAGCCTATAATTTGCGAGCTGACTTGGGCACCCCAGTGCCACCTCAGGAATTCTCGCTCTCCCCAGATGCTAACTCACCATTCGCTCCCCCCCTCCTTTGCATCTGTGGCCTGGTCACTTCCCCCTTTAGATGGGGCGGCAATCCGCCTATAAATAAGCCTCGCAAAGAAAGAGAAGAGGATTATCTGAAGTCGATACGCCAGAAGAGGATTAGGTCGTGAAGATCGATCCATCGGTCAGACAAGAAGATTATTAGAAGTCGATTCACCAGAAGAAAGATTAGTTCGTAAAGATCGATCCTTCAGCCATACAAGACTATTTCCGTGAGAAACGATAGGATCAGATTGAGAAAATCGATCCCCCCCATTTAGGGCCGTATTAACCTAAATAGTCAAGTTTTATATCGGTGCCATACCGAAGAAGCCTTTTCCGTCTGCAAAGAAGTCCGACTAAAGAAAAGCAAAGCCGCTCACACTCGAGTGATTCTCACATCTCAAGCACCGTAAGAGTGAGAGGGTCAGAACCCTGCTCCAACGAGCTCCCGTTCTTTAATTAAGTTGAAGAATCAGCCCCCGTCACAGGCGACAAGCAATCCCTCCTCGAAAATTTCAACCAGCGGCCACACCACTTCAAAGCGAGAGATATGTCCTCCAGCGACATCAGGCAATCCCTAATACCTACCTGTAAGTTAACAATAACATTTATATCTCTATTGTGATAGTAGAAGTTTAGTACGTCCCAC
Organism: Ceratothoa steindachneri; assembly: GCA_963969495.1. NCBI lineage: Eukaryota > Metazoa > Arthropoda > Malacostraca > Isopoda > Cymothoidae > Ceratothoa > Ceratothoa steindachneri. Next base: position 94,691,003 of record OZ018326.1, read on the forward strand.
GTTTTAAAGGAGAGTAGAAACCATTATTCTTGAACCTAGGTCATATGTGTTTGTAGATGACAGTACGTTAATTTAATGTTTTATGCTAAACAAATAGGGTCGTGATAAAAATACTAATTGGCAATTGGTATGTTTATTGGAAGCCTACTTGTTTATGTTTTGTCATTGAAAAATCTTTGAGGCCAAATATAGAAATGTGTTTATTGTTGGTTTGTAATATTTAATTTAAAATACATGTTTATTTTGGTAGTTTCTGGTGTTTCCTCTTATCCTTATGTGTTTAAAAAATAGCTCTTCCTTAAGAACTAAACCACTAAAATAGCACTCTTAGAACAAAGCCTACTTCATCATAGAAGTAACTCACGCCCCTTAAAGCATACCGTTACTAAAAGGGTGTCAAAGAGTAGAGGGATCAAAACCAAGGGTCATTCTACGACACTCTAACTATTTTTTGTGGTAATGAAAGTATCTAAAGTAATTCAAAATTTGTTAGAGGAAAACTTTCCTATAAGAAAATTTTAAAGGATTTGCTAATGACAAGTTTGCTATATGGTGTAGGGGTGATTGAACCTAGTTTGTGCAACTTAAAACCTTTAAGCTTCTGCATATAGTGAATACTTTCCCAATGAAGGTAATCTTGAGAATAAATAATGAATCATCATTAATACTAGGTGCGCTAGTATTAATATGATATGAAGATGATATATTACAACCAATTCGAAGTTCTTCTAATTTTAATAAAGCTAAAGAGTTTTATATGAACAATGGTGCATTGTTTCTCAAACGCAAATTATATTGACTGAAAAAAAAATTCCTGTAAAATTGGCAATACCATACCGTATATTCAGACAGAAATATAAGTCATATCGCGTTTTTTAATGTAAAATACTAAAAGCTTGGTTTCCCAGGAGTTTTGTCTCTAAGATTGGAAGCTTATATTTGTGAGGCTTTGAATGCTTGATGTGTACCTTTTAACAAAGTTTCTTGTCCTATCTTATAGAAAAATAAAAATTTCCATTCGTTAGCAAACATATATTTAAGTAAATGCTGTATTGTTTGCTCATATAAAGAATTAATGCTCTTTCTCAAATACTTGATCTAACAACTTATATTTATTACTATTATACGGGATCTCAAACAAATTTTCCTTTCCACTAGAGATCTAACAACTTGTTTTGATCTACAGCTTTGTCATCTATACTTTTATCGTAAGTGGGTTACAGTGAGATAATAAGGATTTGCAAGTTTATTAGCAATTAAGGCATAGTAAAACTAAAAAGTAAAACACATTAAAACATAATTTTTAATAAGTATTAGAACACACCTTCAACGTAATTCATAAAATCATTTCTTGCTAATAAACTTACAATTCATTATTTTGTCAAAGTAACCGCCTTACGATAAAAGTGTTTTTCAGAAAATTTCGGAAAATCAAAAAAAGTTGGTAAATCACGTAATGAAAGTGCATCCAATTAATCAATATTAGAAACTCTTGCATAATTCCCTCCCTCTCGAAATCTCAAACTCAAATAAACAGCATCCTCACAGTCTCGCGGCTGTTTAGAAACCATTTATAGCTGCATTATATTACCTGATGGAAGGTTGTCCGAGAACCACATTTCGCTCAGCCATTTTTAGCTAACATTTGTTTTAGCTCTGTGGTCAACATCCCCGGCTGCCTTACGTTTCTAACGTGTTCGAGCAAAATGTACGTTAGGATTTTGGTTAAGTTCTCATTTTACAAAGGTGCATTAGGTCGTCTTTGAAACTTGTGCAAAGGTAGTGTTGTTCTTCCCTGCCTCCTCCTGTTTGCTTTGTTAGTTCTTCTTCTTAACCTTCCTCAGGTAACCTGGGGCCTGACAGACCTCACATCTTTTGCCTTTTCTTTTTCTTATATTAATATAAGCCCTAGAGATCTGTTCTCCCATATACCTTCCTGACTAGTTGAGTAGTTAAGGTAGGTGAGGGTGTCATTTCTGGATCTGGCTATATATCGGCGCTATAGAGACTTTGGGCCTCTTAGACCATTCGTTATCTGAGGTTTAACAGCTTCCATGGTGTGAATATCTTTGTCTTATATATATTTCAACCTTTATAATCATTTGCAATTAATATTTTTTCCTTTTTATTTCCAGAATAAATGAATAGGCGACATATTAGCTAAAAAAATAAAAAAGTGTTCTAGCCACTAAAACTGAAATAAAAGTTGATTTGAAAATGAAACATGAAGAAGAAAATAGTGAATAATAACAATCTGTTCTAGTGAAATAAAAATTGTTTTAAAAATAAAACATAAAAATGACAATAGTGCCTAATAACACCAGCTGATCAAGCCACCCCAACACCAGCTTCAGCCTCTACTTCTACTGTCGGAAGGTCTTCAGATGACTTGCGCGTGAAACTGCGGGCACGAACTATTAATGACCGCAATGGACACGTGTGGCATACAGACCCTGTTAGCAGACCATCTCTCAGAACACCAGTTCGTAATCTTCTCCCAGCCATGCAGATGGCATGCTCTAGGTGACACACGTTTCAGCCATCACCAATCAACTGTTTTGACTACTTTATGGATACTGATTTCATAGGCCTAATACAAAGATATACAAACATGTACATTGAGTTGAAAGCCAACCACTATACTCAAAAAACTGCCACAGTTGATAAAGCGACAATTCCTGAAATAATGCCACTACTTGGTTGCCTGCTCTTTTCAGGCGTCAAGGGAGACAACGATGTGGCCACGGAAGAGAGGTTCAGTCAAACTTATGGTCCTGCGTTGTTACGAGCATTAATGTCGGAGCGTCCATTTTGTTTCTTACTGCGTTGCATTCGCTTTGACGACACAAGTAGCAGGGCAGAAAGGCAGAAGTCTAACAAGTTTGCTGCTTTCATGGAGCTCTGAGAAATGTTTATTGCCAAGTACAAGTCTGTTATGTACCCGGCAGAAACATGACAATTGTCAAACAGCTTCTTATGTTCAGATGTAGATGTAGTTTCCGCACATATATTCCAAATAAACCTGACAAATATGGAATAAAATTAATAATGGTAAGTGACAGTTCAGCTAGGTATATGCTGAATACCTTTCTCTATCTGGGCAAACAAACGCAACCATCCGCTGGTAAGAACTTGGGGCACCACGTCACAACACACCTAGTAGAAGACTACAAACAAAAATATTACGAGGGACGATTGGTTCTCATCTGTCCCCCTTGTACAAGGCCTCTTACACAATTAAGGGCTCACGTATCTAGGCACACTGAGGAAAAGGCCACAAGTACCAGCTCTAATGACAGAGGAGCAGATGATCAAGAGAGGATGCACGGCTTTCCTGTTTGACACAGACATGACAATTGTGTCACATTTACCTGATAAAAAAATGAAGAAATTTATGCAGTTGATCTCCTCCATGCATCAACAACCCGTGATAGATGAAGGCAGGAGGCCAGAGAGTATCTATTTTGCAACAGCACAAAGAGAGGGATTGTCACATTTGATCAAATGTGTGCCAGATATACGTGCAGCCGAATGATCAGACGTTTGCTTTTTGCTTATTATATGGACTGTTTAACGCTGCCGGTGTCAACTTCTATGCCACATGCAACGCTATGAGGAAACATAATGAACAGACGGATCTTTCACGCTGAAAATATTTTTTTAAACTGGCAGAACAGATGATATTATTATGGGCAGAAGAGAGGATGTCCTTCAAGGAAATGCAGAGAAGTTTCGTCATGACCATCAAAACAGTGTTTAGTTCTAACAACCCTCATCAGCAACCAAGAACCTGTGATTTGAAAAAGCGACGTACCTTGTGTGACTGGAAGTCTGATAGAAAGACCAAGCTCTGTTGCTGGCATTGCCAGCGACCAGTGTGCCAGGAGCATGCAGCCACCGTCTGCACTAACTGCAATTAGATGCGGGTAAATTAGCATTTATTCTTCAGTGGCAGTTGCTGAGTCAGGATAGGAGTGCTTGGAGGGATTACCACCAAAAACTAAAGATTAGTTCCTGGGTCCAGTATCAACCTTTCCTGAAAATTTCATCTAAATCCATTCATAAATTTTACGTAAGGTTTGTCAATTCAAAATAATTACTTCCTTGACGGAAGTAATGATTTTGTCATAATTTTTATTCATGAAACACATTTGTTATTCATTTGTTGTGGTTCTACTTTTTCCCTACAGAGAGTTGGGACATTGCTCTGCACACAAGGATGGTGGTCATCGACTTCACGTTTATTGTTTTCATTTAGGAATCTGCTAAATTCAGCAATGTTATTTTTTTATTATTTTTGTAATATTCGAAAATAAATAATTGTTTAAATTTTAATCACTTTAAAATTACTTTACATATAAGAAGATATGTTGAAGTACTTATGTTTCAATTATTTTTCAATAAATGCACCGGAATATATTTTTCTATCTTTTAACTTTAGGGTCTGTCAGACCCCAGGTTACCTGAAGTGTAACGAAATAAGGGTTTACTTGAGGAGGGTTAATGATCTCTTTGTTTCATTGGTCAGGCCATGACAATTGTTCGATGCCCTTGCCCGCAGTTCGCCTACTTCTCTTGGGTGCTCTCTCAATCTTTCCAAGGAGGCTCGGATTCGTTGCACTTGGAGCATACCTAATTCGGAGCTTGGCAATCATTTGTGTCGTGCTGATCCATTGACTAACAGCAGAAACGGTATTGGATGGGGGTAAATTTTTCCAACTCGTTCTCCTCCTTGCTGATCTTTGCGTTGAACAGCAGCATTACATATTCTTTTTCCTTCTTATTCATGTAGGTATACGTGAATACCACCTAAAACACGTGGGAATAGTCACAGATGTCGCGTTTATTCCTAAACTTTATGAATTCTGCTACCTTTGCACACTTCTGGTTCTTCATTATTTCTTCTCATATTTCCTCCTTGGTATGTTGCCCTATCCATGGGTCCGAAATCCTCTAGACCTCGCTCCTTTGTGTAAGGATCTGAAGTAAATGGTAGGTTGCCGGCCGAACCCACAAAGTGTCTCCAAAGCGTCCTCTTTAGTTATTGTGAATGGTGTTTTAGTGTCTTTGGTGGATGAGGAAGCCCGGGCTAGGCGGGGGAGCAGCGGTGCGAGCAGTGGGAGCAGAGGTAAGGACTAGGGATGTAGACTGGGGATAATGGAAGGAAGAATGAGAACAGGACGAAGAGTATGAATAACAAGAGGAAGGGTAGAGAATACGGAAGAAAGGATATAGACTAGAGGAGGAAGGGAGAGAACTGTAGAAAACGGGATGTAGACAATTGGGAAGGGGAGTGGCAATATTGGGAAGAATGGTAGGGGTAAAGGAGATGGTGAAGGTTGAACCCGAGGGGGTGAGGAGAGCAGGAGAGACGCTGGTAGAGGAAGTTGTGTGCATTATTTTGTGTTTTTGTTTTCATGCATTAGGGCAAGCACCTTCTTGGGAAAGACAATTTGCCCTCATCCGTTAGTTGTATAAAGCAGGGTGAGTGCTTTGGCTTATAATCGAGGTACCCCTCAGACATATCTTTAGCCACGGCGGAGAGCAAGGTGGACAGTTGTGTCTGTGGGTTTCGGTGAGGTACTAGGTTGAGAGTTGGTGTGTGTATCGGTGTGTTTGGATTGATGGCCCCTGAAACGCCGGTAGCAGCGGTGTGTGTTCTTGTAGGAGTGGAGGTTGGGGAAGGAAATTTAAGTTGAGAGAAGTGGATGCGTATGAGGAAATTGTGGTATATTTTAACCTTTGTACCTCCGAGATGGCATACGCGCGTTTCTTCCTGTGGTACGGACACCTCATGCGTAGAGCAACGTGGTAGATAATGTTCGTAATTCGATGAAGAAGTGTCTTATCGCACTACATTTTGAACAGACAAACTCGGCTTTTACACGAGTTTGTCTGTTGATCACCCATTTAGCATATCTTTCAGGGAAAAATTTAAAGAAGAAATATATACGCTCTGTGGGCTGATTGGAGCGTCCTCTTTTTTCTATTCAGCGAGGTTGACCCTCCCCCCCCACTCCATCCGCCAAGATCTGAGTTGCAGTTGATATTAAGGTATAGTATACCCCTGCAGGATAGCTCGTTCGTGCTCTAAAAGGGGGAGGGGGAAATTTCTTGGTCAAGAGCCAGAACCCCACTGTGGACCACTGTTATGGCTAGGCTCAGACAGGAAAGTTGACTTAGGATTGCAATTTAGAAGGTAGGCGAGAGAGAATTAAGACGGATACAGGAACTCCTGCGATAATTTTACACTGGGAAATTTCTACACCGTTGAAATTCTTCAGAACTCCGCCCGGAAAACATTGACCCACCAGACTTTATATTCTGCCCCTTAAACTCACGCCGAATGGAAGGAAGTCATCTGGTCAGGTAGTAGTACAAATGATACATTTAGAACCGAGAAATTTTAATAACAAAATTTCTAGTCACTTAATCTGATTTCACAGTTACTTCTTAAGAAAATAAGGGCATAGAGTAGTTGTTTTCATCAGTTGGAAGTATCACACAAAAAAAAGGATTTAGAACCCAGAATACCGCCAAAAATCATGTGTAACATAAGCTTCATTGGTGGAAAGATAGAGTCATGTGTGGGAGAACATTCATGAAGGCAACTAAGGAAATTGCAATAGAGGCAGCAATGGCTCAAAATATCTGATGTGGTCAAATTTAACCACTAAACTCACCTGTACAAAGTCATTTGCGAATCTACTGATATTGCTTCAAAGATCATTGGAATAGGACTTCTTTCATTGAGCATGATAATATCACCAGTCCACATAAAATGAGACGTATTCAAAAGAAACAGCAATAACTCAGTGAAAAGCTGTGTAAATGCACAAGGGTACAATAAACTACGCTATTATAAGAGAGACTATCAAGAGAAAATGAAGAGAGACAAACAGGATTAACCTCAACATGAACAGAATATCATAGATATAACATAAAGAACATACAGCACAGCCAAACAACCCGGATTACTTTAGATGGACCACTCAATGTAAAAATACCTGATGAATATTGCAAATCCAGGCAGTTACTCAACCACAGTAAACAGCATGCTAAAAGAAAAGGGAGTTGAACCAATGAAATTCCCTAAGCAGGTCGACAAATAGGCCATATTTAAAGTCAATGTCATGAAAAAGACAAACCAAGTGTTAATCGAAGAGGTAAAGGAAATAAACAGACATTAGAAAAAGAAGAGAACACAAAGAGCGACGACAATGAGACGGAAAATACTTCCGATGACACTGAACAGGAGAAATGCGCACGTGTTACTCGCAGGAAACCCGAAAGAAATACGAAATCGAAATCCATCATCAAAAGTAGTCCATCCTCAGAGATGAATTGCCCGGAGCACCCTTAACCCAACCAGCAGAGGGATAACTGAGGCTTAACGAAAAAAGAACCAGAATAAGAAACACCGATAACTCATCTGAACACTTTAAAAACACTGTAAACGACTAAACGAACATAAATGGTTAATTGGAATATGGAGATTAATAATTTTTATATACTGCAAATAAACCCATGCGGATGGAGAGACAAGGATATTATGTATGAAAAATTATTCAGGAATATTACTCCAGACTGTGGAAGAAACAAAAAATGAGAAAATTAAGAAATGAAACTACAATGTTATAGCCCTAAACCATTCAGGAGAGAAACACAATAGAGCTGCAATAGTTATCTAGCAAGGATCGAAGTTCGCACATTCCACGGAAGGGAAGATGCCTATTTAACTATAGAACTTCGAAACTATTTAATTAACATAAATTTCGCAGGATATCAGCCCCCCAGGTCCACCAATACCGGTTCAAAACTTTACTAACCGACATAACAATCGGGCACCGGCAATTTTGATGGCCAAATTAAACGCGTATTACGGAAATTGTGGTATAGATCAACAAATAGAGTTGGAAAACAAAAGAATACACTCAGCAACAGACAGAAACTGTAAGGAATTATACCCAACTTCCCAACATACCCTACGAAAGAATCCGTTACAAAACAGGACATCTTCCTGGCTAAATTCAATCTGTCCTTTAACTATTTTATGGAACAAGTAGACGACCCTTACAGTGACCATATTGGAACTCTAATGTATAGAAGCAAGCAATCTATATAAATCTCTTTCAGGATATATAAGGCATAAAAAAATGGATTGGGGTACGTAACAGGTCCGCTTGTGGAAGCCACTATAGATGAAATCGACGAAGAGTTGCATAGGATTAGAACAAAAATTAAAAGAGCAGAGAAGGTAGCCATCATCATTAACTTATTCTGCACGATAGAGCAATTCAGATGGACAACAAAAATAGAAACATTGTTCAAAGAGCACTGGAAAAATATATTCAAATTCAACGAAAAATTCGTGAGCTATGAAATTGAATTCGAACATCATATTATGGACTAATAAAATGCAAAAATCGAGAGAACATATTCATTCTACTTTGTCGAGGAAAGAAGAAACAACAAAGAAGGAACAGATACACTCATTACATCAGAGCAAAGAAAAGCTAAGATAAAGAGTCTCCGACAAAGTGCACCAGGCAGATCGAGACTCACTTGTTGCAATTACCTTGAAGCTCCCCTGTGTATACTGGAGGAAGTAAAAACATCTTCAATGATTGCTTGACACTTGATAATTTCCCAATGAACTGAAAGTTGCAAGGATTATTTTCATCACAAATTTGGCAAAACCTTCAGATCAAGTGGGTAACTACAGCCTTGTTTCTATTAGAATTTATGTCTAAAGTATTCGAAAAAAATGATCACAACAGACTGTCAAAAGGCCTTTATAATAGAGGGCTAAGAAACAGCTGTTAATTTTATTTCAGGAAAGCAAATCCACAGAGATGACACTAGGAGTAGTTCTGGGGAAGATTGCGAATGCAATGATAGAGAAAATAGCGTGAACATCGTCTGTAGAGACTTTTTCTAGGCATTCGACAAAGTTTAGCGGAGGTGTATGCAATTCATGATACTCAGAATGGGAATGAACAACAAAATAGATATGATATAATATAATTATGCAATGGAGAGACGCTTTCATTTGGAAATATGTCGCTATCAGGGAGACAAAATTGAGCTCTCTGCCTGTTTACCGCAAGGCGGATGTCTGAGCCGATCTCTCTAATCAATCTACATCGTAGATATACCGCCACGAGGAAATGAGTTCTTCCTTTTATTTGGTTTATTAGCCTCCAATTTCACTTACGCCTTTTCTCCACATCTTTTTTTTCTGATGAAGCTATGCTATATTGTTCTTTTTTCTTCTTTTATGATATGCCTCAAGGGTGTAAGTTGACAAAGGCCTCGCATCTTTGTCGTATCTTTGGCGCTCTTATTCTACATATATCAGATTAAATTTATCCCTATTGGTTTTAATTTTCCATTTCTTTCCTATATATTGATAATTGTTATCTCGCCCCAGTTCTTCTATCCTGCATGGTTCTGTTCCTGTAAGTGCAAACCATCAGCTCACTTATGCCCACGATGAGTGAATGCTCAACTACCAGGCAAACGACCGACTCTCCTTATCAGCTACAGACATATACGAGTATCACTTCACTAGAAACTTTTGTAAATATCCTCAACAGAAGATTTGTTGAATATTCCATCAAAACCAATCTCTCCGCTAAATACCCATTCGGATTCCGAACAGAAAGTGACACCACAATGACACTTGAAATGATCACAAAGAAGATCGCCAAGGCCAAGGTAGAGAAGAAATACATCGATATTGTCCACGGAGATGAAGAAAAAGCTTAGACAAAATCTTGGTCATAGGCATGTAACACGAGATCTTGAACATTTAGAGGAACAATATCTAGAGAGAATCTGACAGATAGGAGAGTATACTTGGTGATCACTGACTACAAAGAACTCGAGTTCGAATCTGGCGCAGGGCTCGTGCGTAGGACTTCCGTTTCCTATTTACAGAGCAGACCTGCCAAAACATGTAATATCATAATGCCTCAATATTTAATTCGCAGAATTGAATGTAGCCGAAAAAATAGCTATAGTAGATCCCCTGCTGAACTCCTTTATTCATCATGAGGATTAATCACAGGGAATAATATAAAAATATATCATGATCTAGGAAGGGAGGCGCTAATATCCCCTCCCATCCCTATTAACACCGTATCTGAGCTAAAGAAAAGGATTAAAAAATGCTACGATTGGGCACACTGACAAATTGTGACAGTCTTGCGGCAACTCTTGTGAGAGGAAGACGTCATTTCTCCGTGTGGTGTGTGCAAATACTCCACGGTACTAACCAGGTATATGTACAAGATTTATCAATATTTATTTAGCTTTTCCTTCTAAAATAAATCTAATCTGAGTATATTTATTATTCAGAATATAAAACGTTTTTTATTTCCGTTTATTATTTGGGATTCATTTTATTTAGTTTCTTTCCCTTAGAAATTCAAAATGGATGACTTCAAAAAAAGAGAAGGAGAGGATACAGTAATTATGCTATGAAGCTGATGTCCCAAGTGATAGGGAAGATGACAGTTACAGTGAGTTAGATTTAGTTGAGGAGGATGAACATATATCCGACTCTGATTGCTATGACTTGGATAGGGATAATTATCTACCACATGAACTCCAATGAAAACAAGTCACAGAGGCAGGGTGCCTAGGAAAAGACCAAAAATCCTGGTGAATTAGTAAAATCTAGTGTATAAGTTTGTAATCGTCCTCAAAATGTATTTGGGGAAGACAAGGCCTAAAAGAGCTAGCCCTGATTGCGCAGACTCCTATTGATTTCTCGTACCTCTTCATTACTCCTGAAATATTAGATTTATTGATTGATAAGTCTAACGAATTTATCAGTGATACGAGACTGAAAATGCCCAAACAAACAAGGCCAAGAACACTAAGAGTGTATAAATGAAAGACTTTCTTGGGTTAATACTTTACCTTGCTTTTATCACAGAAAAAGATTAAACTTTGATGATTTCTATGGAATAGCGTCATTTCATCGCTTACGTTTCCTTTTATGTTCCATAAAATTCCAGAGCAAAGTAACAAGACCTGCAAGAAAACAAGTAGATAAGCTTGCCCTAATTAGAGACCTCTTTCAGATGTTTGTTGATGGATGTATGAAAAATTATTCTCCAATAGATTTTATGACAATATGTTGATGAGATGCTTGCTGCCTTCAGAGGTAAATGGCCCTTCAGATAATATATACCGAGCAAACCATCTGAATATGGAATAAAAATTCTGGCAATGGCTGATTCCCCCAAAATTATTATGTATGTAAAATCGAACTATACACCGGAAAACAGTCTGGTTACCAATTTATGGTAGAGAATTTGAACAATGGTGTGGTCTCAACGCTTACCTCAGAGATCTCAGGATCAGGTACAAATGTCTATAATTTGAGTGCGGTGGGCACACTTCGTAAAAATAAGCGTAAAATTCCTAAAAAATTCTTAGAGACAAAGAACAGATGTAATTATGACAGTATGTTTGGTTTCACAGACAAAGTGACACTGGTTTCATACTTTGCTTCGAGTAGGAAGAAAAACAAATGTTGTCTTTGCCAGCAGCAACATGCTCTATAATGATAAAATTGACCCAAATTCTGGCGATAAGAGGAAAGCTTACAATCACCTTCTACAATGCAACTAAAGGAGGTGCTCATATGATCAACCAAATGACAGCCATGTATGACACTTCAAGAAATAGCCGTCGTTGGCCATTGACTATTTTCTTTGCTCAAATATACGAGGAGCGGTCAATAAGTTTTGCGAATCAATAGGGCAAAACAGAGGAAGGGAGATGGCTGTTTGTGGGGGTTTTAAGACAAGTTATGACAAGTCAGGACTTGCAGCCGCACGCTCCTGCCTCGACTATTTAAGAAGCAGTAGCTAATCGCAGATCGCCAGTCACAAATTTTTTCAACAATGGAGAAGGTTGAGCACCGCGCAGTGATCAAATTTTTGACAAAGGAAGGCAAGAATGGAAAAGAGATCCATGAACGCATGGTTGCAGTGTACACCGACACCGCCCCTTCCTATGCAACCATTGCTCGCTGGAATAGGGAGTTCCGCCATGGTCGTGAGTCCTTTGAAGATGACCCCCGTCCAGGACGCCCGTCAGACGTGACCAACGAGGACAATGTGGCCCCTGTGGAGAGGATGATCCTCGAAAATTGACGTGTGAAGGTCGAAAAAATCGAGCGAGAACTTGGAATATCATATGGAAGTGTTATCAACATCATCCACGAAAATTTGACCATGACCAAGGTCTCTGCCCGTTGGGTCCCTAGAAACCTCATGCCCCTTGATCGACTTCAACGTCGTCAAAGTTCGGAGGAGCTGCTGCTCCTGTACAACCAAGACCCGGCGGGATAAGAGTCACGCATAGTGACAGGTGATGAAACGTGGGTCCATCACTGGGATCCCCTAGCGACTACTTTTTATTCCGCCAGCTCAAGGCTGCACTGCGTGAACGCCGATTTGGGGACGAAGAAGATGTCCAGCTCGCCTTCCAGGAGTGGATTAAACAGCAGTCGGGAGATTTCTGGTGGTCGGGAATTCGAAGCCTCAGGGACAAGTGGCGCAAGTGCATTGAAGTCGAGGGTAGTTTTATTGAAAAATAATAAAACACTTTTCCTTATATCCGAATGCAAAACTTATTGACCGCCTCTCGTCAATTCCTACGACCTATACCCATCTTCTAAACCCCCAGAATAAGCCAAACCGCCGTAGCTTCATCAATAAGGTGGCTATGTATATATAAAGGTGGTGGCAAAGGCATTTAGTGCCGAAGTACGATATCAGTTGATGAATCAGTGATCAGAATGTTTGAAAAGAATCAGATTTATGGTTATATACCTATATATATATATATAAATATATATATATATATATATATATATATATATATATATATATATATATATTGTAGTTATGGTTTTGTAAAAGGATTAGCTGTAAAGAGTTGTTCAAAATTTTGATTTCTATTATCTTGATGTATCTATTTACTAATGTACTATGTAATCATACTGTTATTCTTAATTACATGCTTTATTTAAAAAAAATAAAAGTAGAGGTGCTCAAACACCCGATGGTACTAAGGGCGGAAAAAACCCATGTTATTGACGGAGGTTTAAACTGCATGAGATTGAATCCTCCTATTTTACTATAAATGTCATTTAGGTGATTTTATAATGACTTAAATGAATATTAATCTCATGGTACATGTTGCGATAAAGATCGAGGAAGACAATGAATTTCTCAACCTATAGCGCATTAATTTTCTCTTGCTTTGTGATTTAAGACGAGGATATCCTTTCGTTTGGCCATTGAAGGACGGTTTTGATCAGGTCCTTAATTTAATCGTTGCAAGTGATCAACATATACGTCTGCGATTATTGTTTAGGTATTAAGGAAGAGCTCATAAGGAATAATTCTTTCTATACCTGATCAAATGCTTTCTGCTGTTAGATATCAGCTCTAAGAGTTGGAATAGGCTCGCAAGCATTGTAGCCAAAACATTTTAAAGGTTGTACCATTTTTGTGTACTTTTCCTATGATTATAATAAATTTATTCACTGTTTCATAAGTTACATTTAGCTTACAAAATGCTTAAATTATAACAGTTTTAAACATTTTTCAGCAATTTGAGGACAATTTAAACTTTTCTAAGAAGCATAATTTATGTCTCAAATGGAATTTCAAAACCTTAAAGTTGAGACATATGAGAATAAAAATCTTGAGAGATATTTATGTTATGTTCTATAAAACATAATATTATTTTCCTGGAATCGAGAAGAATTGCAGTCAATGGTTAGAGTTTTCACATAATAATTTCAGATTGTGAATGCAAAAATAAATTTTTAACAGACAAAAATAATGATAAGATGTTTTAAAGAAGATTAAACAATAGAAATGTAAAAATGAAAGTATTTTGCAAGTTGGAGAAGGGTATACTTAAATCAAAATTATATAGGTAATATACAGACTGGCCCCCAAAGGACTATAAACTTTTTAAAGCATCACATAATTTGTTATTTAAAAAAGATAAACAATATATTGTTTTGCAATCACGAATGGAGAAATGTAAATTAGTGATCTACTTGTTTGTATATAAAATTGAATACACTCGCTAAGTCCTCAAAATGTGTCCCAATGGCATACTTTCAATTCTGTGTCAAAAGTCTGATGCGCTGAGAAAAAAATTTGAATGTTGTGATAGTGCTGCACTTTGCCTAATTGCATCTTTCAGGTGTTCGAACGCTGTAGGCCTTGTACCCTAAAATTCATCCTTCAGATAGCCGCACGAAAATATATCAAAGTGAATTAATTCCGGTGAATGTGGCGGATACTCTATGCTACTTCTTCGTATTATTCAACCGTTTGGCAACGTATCAATGAGGTACATTCTGGTATCAAAATTACCATAATGAAGAGGGGTGACCCTATCTTGTTGAAAGAAAAAGTCGTTTTCTCCAACATCGTCTAACCTGAAAGTATATATTTTTTCCTAAGCATGTGGAACTATGTGTGACCGTTATATGTTCCATTAAAGGAGAATGCCCCAACCAAACTACTTAATGATATAAACTCTTTGAGTAATAAGTGACCAATGCCTGCAGTTTTATCAATTATCTCTTGAAGGCAGCTTCATTTGACTACACGATTTGACTGAAGCCCTTGGCTAAATTTGAGTCTGTGATCGTGTCACTTTTAGTCATGGTATGAAACAGGCTTGGAATGTAGCTTATCCATTGTGATGGCTTTAAAATATGGTAAACACTTGGTTTGCTCATCAAGGTTTCACGGACACAGTGCCTAACTGATTCAAATGTTGATCGAGTAAATCTTTGCAGCACTAAAATGGAGTTTTCTTAAGGCGCACTAGATTTGCGTTGTGCAGATAGTTTCTTGTACATATGTTGAGCAGTTCCCCCTGCCTTAAATTGGTCACGAAGGCTTGTAATTGCACGAATTTTCGGTGGCTTTTTACCAAACTATGTGATTCATTACCGCAGGTTTTCAGCCACATTCTCAAACTTCCAATACTATTTCAGAACACTTTCCTTTGTTCCAGTGCAAAGTACGTAAATAAAATGGGTTCTTTTGCTGAACTAAATAAAATTTAATTCTGTCAAGTTTGTTTCGTAGAATGATTGCATACGCTAAGTCTCGAAACAAGTTACGTGGAGACTAGATTACGATCGGTCGATAGGCTAAGCCATTACGGGTCTTTGATAAAACAAAGACAGGCTTGACCCACGCATAGAGCAGTGCATTCATGCCACCGGAAGACATTTAGAGAACTTTAAGTAGTGAATCAAATTTTATAAACAAACAACTCATTATAATATTTTAATCGCTTAGATCACTAATTTCACTTTCATTATCGATTACTATAACAATCTATAGTTTTTGTTCTTTTCAAAAGATAAAAAAAAATGATATTATAAAGGTAGTCTTTATTTGGACCCACTCTATGTATTTTACCATTTATAACAAATTGAACTAAACTTAGACACTCCTTTCAAAAGATAAGCAGCAATCTAATACAACTCAGAGAGATAGAGAAAGATGTATGTTAGTAATAACCAGTAGCGCTCGTCAAAGAATAGAGGGATACGAAAATTACCCCGATAAACGATATATTAAACATAATAATAGTTTAAGAGTGGAAGATGTTCGGCGGAAATCCTAATATGTCATCTTTCTACAAACGGCAACTTACCAAACTCAGAGGCACAATTAACTATGTATATTGTCTCGAAAGTAATTTTTATTGAATTATGTTTGCGGTTACGATAGCAATCTCTCGCCCAGTAGAGTCTGCATCAGACACACTAGGAAATTGCTCCTCATCAACACCAAGCAAGTGGCTGTATCCAATAGTCCAATCTAACAGCCCATAACTACATTAGTGCAGCATATGACTTATGTTTACTAATCAATGCTATGGGCCTTCAGGGAACGCTTGTCGTTCAACTAAAGAAATTCATGCTTAGTGAAGGTATTGACGTAGGCATATCATTCCATTTTATAGGATCAAATAATGAGACAGCAAGATATTATATGAAACGCTACCGAATACCAGGAACAAGTAATAAAGGGGTAGATCATTGGACTGTGGTTCTCAAAGGCTCTGATAGGATCAAGGTGAAGTCATTGAATGAAAAAAAAAGCTGCCTTTAAGCATTTTTGTCTAAAAAGAATGATCTTTATGGTGATTTGTTATTGAATGAGCAGCCATTTCAGGAGATGAAGCATTGGGGTTGCACGAGAGAAAGGTCGTTGGCATGAAATAACAGAGGCAGAAAAATGTTCAAGAAATTATAGCGGTCAATGAAGGAAAGCCTCAAGTCCACCGAGAAGTGGGTTTCACTAATCAAATTGTTGTGCGCAAATCTGGATCTGAATTGTATCAGATTACAGAGAATGTTGAGTGAGGATTTTCATATTTGCATGAGCTTTAACATATAACTCTCAAATGTGACGCTAAGATATTTTCAGTATCGGTAAGAAGGTCATGGAAGGCTTCATGTTAACCATGGGAACAATAATTTGCAGCAAGCCACATATTCTGGAGTACCCACCAACATATTTCTGATTTCTTTGTTGGTTGAGGTAAAGAAATTTGTCCGTGAGCCATTCAATAATGCTGTTATAAGCGAAGAGTAGATTTCTAACAATCTACGCAAACGTGGGTGGAATAAAGATGAGATAGATTTGTCATTGATTAGCATAAAAAATAAAATGATAGATGAAGACGATGCATGAGAATAGCAGGAGGGAGAGAAATATGAAATAGGTGCGAACAAAAACCCGACAATTGTAGAACACTAAACGCACTCCAACCAGCCGAGTTCTAGTTTTTCCATTAGCAATAGTCTGAGAAAGAGATGAAAGAAACGAGCAAAAGCAGTTAATGGCAGTTACATAGAGACCAAGGAATGCTGCTGACAGGTCTAAAATTACCAGAATGCAAAAATAGCCGGCATCAGTAGAAAGGCTATGGTGGTCAGATATATGAAGAAGCTGATTTATTTCTCTATTTTAACTTTAATGAAGTTTAGATAATCGCATCAGGGTAGATAGGGAGGACAAATGATCAATAATTCGTGCTTACTCTATCCTTTCAAGGATATGGAGAAGAATAGGAGTTAAGAGATTTGTCTGTCGCATACCGGATCGTTTGTGTTCCTGACAGGTTTGTTAACCTTATGGCAAATAGCAGCAAGTTTGAAATTAGATAATACTCGTCCAAATGAGATGAAAATATTAAAAATAACATTCTTTTAAGGGAAAAGTCTAGAAGCGACTGTCAAAAGAGACTTGAAGGGAAATACTCGAGAGAGGAAAAGGTATTTTTCGAATAAAGGAGGAGGGAAGTAAATTTATCAGGGGACAATGCGGCGAGAAAAAGACTGTCGGGCCGAGGGGGGTTTATCCTCTTGCGACAAATAAGAGTTTTAATTCTGGATAAGATATGTGCGATCTTTTAAGCAATAAAGTAATTAGTTCAGTAGACGTAATGGGGAAAAGAGCTGGGATATCAAAGTAGCAGAAACAATGGCAATTATCTTTGAAATATTGTTCATTTTGGTTTTGTTTTCGGCAAAGACTTTAAGAGGGAGGTTTAGGTGCATCTAACACGCGAATCGAGTAGGGAAACTGGTACTCTCTCTGCAGCACGAGTACATGTATACCTGTATTTCTTGACTTACAAAACTGATGCTGACAGGAAAAGAAGCACGTGCTAGGCGAGTGGGGTGAAGAGAAAGGGGTGATTGTTGTTGAGGCAAGAGGAGAGGATCCAGGTAAGACAGAAAAAGCTTAGTTTATGTAGAACATAACTCGAGAGGGAGCATATCAATTTCTTTTGTCATATTCTCTTGATTATGAATAGTAGCTGAAGATTATAAGGCTCCTTAGCACCGTTTATGGTCAGGTTAGGTAAAAATAAAAGAGAAGAAGAGAAAAAGATGAGTTATTGGTTAGAAATATTTGGGGAGGTGAAAAAAAAGTTCATAAAATGCACTTGGCATTGTCTCCGTTTAAGAGCTTACCCATCTCGCACTATTATATTTATTACACTCCAATACTGTCTTCTCACTACGTATCAGTACGATTGTTCCAAAACAATCATAACACTTGCCTGACGCCGTTTAGATTAGCCAATCAGAGGCGAGCTCCTTTTGTTCTTCTATTTTCTCCAGCACCCAAAGCGACTCGTGTTTTTCCCAATCGTCCTACAAGGTTATTTACCAACAATGTTCCTGTAATCAATTCAATGTCCATAATATAATATGCTCTACTTTTATTTATGATTCCAGTCCACTGCGTTTCCATACGCGTCAATATTACGTGTATTTATATCGTGCAAACTTTAACTCAACCTTACATTCAATTTAAATTAATACACATAACCTATTACGATTTCATTGTACTTATTCAAATTCAATTGCTATTCTCAGCTAGGCGTTTCTAATCTTCTCAATCGATCTTAGATTCAGTGCAAGCAATCGCAGCCAACATAATTTATTTATATAAATTATTTTATATGCATAAATGCAAATAATACAGTATAAATATATATATATATATATATATATATATATATATATATATATATATATATATATATATATTTGCAATTTATTTAATTACTAGAAATATTTACTTGGTTCTTCATTTAAAGCTTTTATTCCCGACGGTTGCTCGTTTATCAATTTGCATCGTTCCACTTTGTAACGAAACTCGCTTTCGGAGAACGCAATTCCTTAAGACCTATTATTAAATCAAAGCAGGTTAAGGATTGAGTTATCTAAGCTAACATACTCTATAACCATTGCTTTATTGTTGCCCACACTCCTTTAATTAAGTCTATCGATCGTCTAATTACGAGAAATTTATATAATTCTATTCACGCGATAGTTTCGGCCCCCTTGTATTCAAAATGCAAGCCGTCCCCGCGTTTTTTGCTCTGCTTGATGTCGGTGTCGTATAATTCCCCCCCTTTTTGTTCTATTCTAGGAGTGCAAAGAGTGTCTAATATATTAATATTATAAGAATATCTTAACGAACAGAGCAGTTACGAAACACGTAAGGATATATTATTATAAACAATAATTAATTAAATTAGTTTACCCACAAAAATTAGTTAACGTTTTCTCTGCACACAACAATAATATAAGAATTAGGCTTACGGACTCATGTGGAGTTTAACGGCCTCAGAAATGTTATTTACTCTCGACGCGTGCCGCCGGCCAGATGTAGATGAGCGAGATCACACGGTTGTTTTGGCGAGGGTGGCAGCTGGGGGGTCCACACGTTCTTTCGGGGCAGGGGGGTTCTTCTAGGACAAGAACCAATACGGTGCTTTATGCAACACCTAGGCAGTCGTGGTCTCTCTGGCGAGAGTGAGTCGAACTTGGTTCTTAAATCAAGCTAACTTGAAGTGCGGTGTGACTACCGAGTAACGAGCTCGAGGAGGAGCTTTTCTCCTTCGTTACTTATTTCCTTATGGACGAGGACTGAACTCGGGAAGGGTCTTCTTCAAGTGCGAGGATTACGGAGGGGGGTTTCTCTGGCGAGAATAAGTTACTTAAAGTTCGGTGTGGCCACCGAGTAACGGGCCCCAGGGGGAGCCTTTTCCTTTTTCTTTTCTTAATTCCTCAAGGACGAGGAATACCCCTGGTGTTTAAGGTGCACCAGAATATAGAGGAGTCTCTCTGGCGAGAGTAAGTTGAACTTAACAAAGTTAACTTATCGTTTGGTTTAATAACCAGGGACTTAGCTCGAGGATGAGCTTCTTCTTAGCCCCTTAAGGTAGGTAGCCCTGCCTCTTTGCAGGGTACTTCTTGGTCTGGCGAGCCAAGTAATCTACCTCTCTAGTCTCGGTAGTTCGGTTTGATCCGAAGACTTCGTTACCTAGAGACTGATGTATACTACCCCGATTTTCCTCAGAGTTCCACATTTATACCTCGTCACCCCACTGGGGGAGTGGTAAGGGGGAGGGAGGGGCTTGAGGACGGCCCCAGGAGAGTTCTTTTGGCCAACGGTTTTTCCCATGAAGTCAAACATCGGCTCCTCGTTAGCCTTCGAGATTGGGAGAAACCCGTCTCCAATTTCTCATTCGACGTGAAACTGGATCTCACTCTCCTCGGGGAGATCTTACATTTTGACCTTTAGGGTCTTTCATGGCACCGAGTTGTGCCACACTGCGGTTAAGCACTGAACCCGCCGATGCCTTCGACGGATGTCTTTGCGGTAACCACCTTGTGACTGCACCAGGAGTGAACGGAGGGGAGGGAGTGCCTATTCCCCTACAACACCTCCCATCGAAGAACTTAATGGGGAGGGGGGATGCTCCCGAGCACTCAAAAACAACTTACTCAACCTAGTCGAGATTAGAAAAGTTGTTTTTCCTGAGCCCTATCTTACATTAAGTTTCCTTACACATGTACGCCCTCCCGCACGTTTACACAGGCAATGTGTCGAACTAGACATACTCGATTTACAATTTTACATGAACATAACAAAACCTTAATTCATCGATTACCCGCAAAAAAAACAACAAAACAAGCTACTTCCTTACATTTCTAAGTTTTTGAGAACTTAAATCCTATCGATAAATATTAACACGAACAACAAATGAAAACATGGTTTCACGCTCATTAGGTGCTGAAATAACCCTCAATGGTATTTGGTCTCCGCTTATAGAGCAGCTGTACTTTATCGGCTCCTTTGATGTAGCTAATCCTAAAATTTTGCTCTAAGACCAATACTTTACCGCGCCTGAGGCGGCCTTTCGGGTTATTGAGTCTACGCAAGCATGTTACTAAATGGTAGTGGTATTTAAACTTACTCGACTTACCCCTATTATGGTCCTTAACTACCTTTGAATTGAACATTAAGGCTAGAGCGGCCTGTTGCAGCGGGGCATAATTGATGGGAGCGTAGGTCCCATAGCTCTCCTTTAACCAGGTACACGGGAAGATCGTGTCTGGGTTCGATCTTTGGGGATCGAGAAAACTTTTCCCTGCGAGGTCGTTAATGGGCGTAGCGCTCATTACACTTGGCGATTTAGCGGTAACTCCGTAGACGTTCCGTTCGGGAAAGAGACTACTAGGGGTAGGGGATAGCATCCGCGTCTACCATTTGACTAGTCTTACCTGGGTGTATGGCAATAGCACCTCTTTCCTCCTTCCTTGTCAACTCATTTGACTCACTTCTCTTAGTCTGTAGTTCCTCGGGTACACCTGCTCGTACCTCTGCTCTACCTTCTACTTATTCCCTGATAACCCCATTTGGCTTGGTTCTCCTCGTACCTTCTTCCTTAGGTACACATGCTGGTACCTCGTCCCTACTTCTTACTTCTTCCATCGTTACCCCATTTAGCTGGGTTTCTCTCGATGGTACTTTCTTAGGTCCAGGCCGGGCTACAACTTCCTCGGCCTCTATGAGATTCTCGATAGGTGCTCTTTCGAGTGCGAGCAATCTTTCCTTTTCTTCTCTCTCTACTCTTTCAGCTTGAGCAAGTTCTTTTTCACTCTGTATTCTACTTTCATCTATTTCTTTTTTAATCTTTATTCTCCTCTCCTTAGACTCTTTTTCCCTCTTTATTCTCCTTTCCTCGGCTTCTTTTTCTGCTTTCGCTATTTCGTTTTCCCGTCGAGTTCTTCTTTCTTCATCTTCCAGCTTTATCTTTAGTCTTCTTTCCTCATATTCCCTTTCTATCCTTATTCCGAATTCTTTTGCTTCTCTTTTCAACAGTATTATTCTTTCGTTTGTTCTAATTCCGCTTGAGAATCTTCTTTCCTCTATTTCTATTTTCAGCTGTATTCGGGATTCTTCACTTTTCCGGTTCATCCGTATTTCTATATTTTCCCTTTTTCTATCAAACTCTATTATTTCTTCTTCTTCTTCTCGTTGTATTCTCAATTCTTCAAGGATGTAGGCATCCATATCCTTGCCTTCCAATCCCAGAATTTTGACTTGTTGGTAAAATCTTTCGACCGGATCCATTTTGTGTTGGTCCGTCGAATTTTCCTTACTATACTCTCAGGTAATTATGCCACCTCTCACCAGGTAGTGCTCAGCATAACTTACCCTTAATCCCACTACTATGTTGATTGAAATATCACTCCCGACAACAAATTTACCACTTGGCCTACCAATTACTTTTAGATTGTTACCACCCCTAACTCTACCAATTTTCCTCTCGTCAATTATTCTCTTACTCCTGATATGATATTCCTTTACGTGTTGGCTCTTTCTTAAATAGACACTGCTGGGTTTTTTCTAATAACAACCTACAAACCTGACACCACTTTTATTTATGTCGTAGAATTCCCCCCTTTTTTTCTTTCTCTAAGGAGTGCTAAGAGTGTCTAATATATTGATATTATAAGAATATCTTAACGAACAGAGCAGTTACGAAACACGTAAGGATATATAAGAAAAACGAACATTAATCCCAAAATAAACTTATATTTTACCTTTATCAAATGAATACATAACATTTATACATTAACTACAGCAATACTCTAAATATTATTATAAACAAGAATTAATTAAATTAGTTTACCCACAAAAAATGGTTAACGTTTTCTCTGCACACAACAATAATATAAGAATTAGGCTTACGGACTCATGTGGAGTTTAACGGCCTCAGAAATGTTATTTACTCTCGACGCGTGCCGCCGGCCAGATGTAGATGAGCGAGATCACACGGTTGTTTTGGCAAGGGTGGCAGCTAGGGGGTTCACACGTTCTTTCGGGGCAGGGGGGTTCTTCTAGGACAAGAACCAATACAGTGCTTTATGCAACACCTAGGCAGTCGTGGTCTCTCTGGCGAGAGTGAGTCGAACTTGGTTCTTAAATCAAGCTAACTTAGAGTGCGGTGTGACCACCGAGTAACGAGCTCGAGGAGGAGCTTTTCTCCTTCGTTACTTATTTCCTTATGGACGAGGACTAAACTCGGAGAGGGTCTTCTTCAAGGGCGAGGATTACGGAGGGGGGTTTCTCTGGCGAGAATAAGTTACCTAAAGTTCGGTGTGGCCACCGAGTAACGGGCCCCAGGGGGAGCCTTTTCCTTCTTCTTTTCTTAATTCCTCAAGGACGAGGAATACCCCTGGTATTTAAGGTGCACCAGGATATGAGGAGTCTCTCTGGCGAGAGTAAGTTGAACTTAACAAAGTTAACTTATCGTTTGGTTTAATAACCAGGGACTTAGCTCGAGGATGAGCTTCTTCTTAGCCCCTTAAGGTAGGTAGCTCTGCCTCTTTGCAGGGTACTTCTTGGTCTGGCGAGCCAAGTACTCTACCTCTCTAGTCTCGGTAGTTCGGTTTGATCCGAAAACTTCGTCACCTAGAGACTGACGTATATTACCCCGATTTTCCTCAGAGTTTCTCATTTATACCTCTTCACCCCACTGGGGGAGTGGTAAGGGGGGGAGGGGCTTGAGGACGGCCCCAGTAGAGTTCTTTTGGCCAACGGTTTTTCCCATGAAGTCAAACATCGGCTCCTTGTTAGCCTTCGAGATTGGGAGAAACCCGTCTCCAATTTCTCATTCGACGTGAAACTGGATCTCACTCTCCTCGGGGAGATCTTACATTTTGACCTTTAGGGTCTTTCATGGCACCGAGTTGTGCCACACTGCGGTTAAGCACTGAACCCGCCGATGCCTTCGACGGATGTCTTTGCGGTAACCACCTTGTGACTGCACCAAGAGTGAACGGGGGGGGGGGAGGTGACCATTTACCTACAGTCGGCATAAGGAACATTCCTCCCACGAATTAACTTGGGCACCGAAATTCTTAGCCCCTCTCACGCATTTTTTTTTTAGAAGGCCTCCATATTGAAACTTCACTCCAATTTAGAAATAAATTTAATTTCACACTATACTTAGAAAATCGTTTTGGGGATATTGTAAGCATTAAGCGGTACTTTAAATAGATATTTAGTCTATCGATTTTTTCGTTAAACTCATTATTCACTCCACGCATTTTTTTACAGTATATATATATATATATATATCGGTGATGCACTTCTCTCATGGCACATTGACCATGTGACAATAGCGTTGGCTCAAGAACAGGAAGAAAACACGCAAACACTGTGTCACTCTTCTTAACTCATCTTTCGTTAGATGAACTTACCAGACAGTCTTTCCAGGGGGATCCTGGTCGCTTTTCCTTACCTGACTGTCCTAGTTCCCCGGTTTATATTAACAGCACTCTACCCTCTTATCTCGATCTTGCTCCATACGTAGAAAATTTGGTATGGATGGTGGCCGAAATTAGGCTTACATCCCCAAGAGAGCCTGCTAAACATAAACCTTTCTTGCCATAATAAAAATGAACTTATTCCAGGGTTTTTGTTCTTCGTGACTGAGCTCGCTTCTCATTGCAATCCGTTTATGATGGGCCATCTATCATTATCTCTATGAAGCCGAATTTCTTTGTACTCCAACTGAGCACCAAATATGACACTCCAATAACTCATAAAATGGTCATGTGTTTCCCTTAACCCACTACTAGCTAACTCTCTACAATTTGCTTCAACTTTGCCCAAATCTCCTTCCAGATTTCTGCAGCCTCCTCTTTTTAATCAGCAAACCCTTTCCTCAGAGAAAGCCCTCAGAGGACCATCTCTCCACCATGGGTCACCCTGCAATCAGCACCAAGAATCAAAACGCCTTGGTATCACGACATGCAAGCTCGGTGAGGACAACCAAATAGATTACTAACGATCCTTCTATTTTCGCTTGTGACAGTGCCTCACCGGCATTTTCTGGCAATTTCAGCAATTCCTGGCTACCTTAAAATTTTTGTATCGGGGTTAGATATTATAGCACCTCTCGGTTTGGCCGGCTGCAAGCATTCGCAGCCACATAATATATTTATATATATTAATTTATATATCGAAATGCTAATAATATATATATATATATATATATATATATATATATATATATATATATATATATTGGTGATGGAGTCGTTCCTTGGAAACCTTATTCGTAGTAGGAATATGAAGACATATGCGATGGTTATGCACATTTAATTTTCCGGAGGTTTCGGCCATTAACGATGACCATCATCAGCGAATTCTAATTTAAATATAGCTGGGAGTCTCTGACTCTCAGTTCAAGTGAACCGATAGTGAACGGATATATATATATATATATATATATATATATATATATATATATATATATATATATATATATATATGAATCCATTAAACCACATTGAAAGAGAAAACGGAATAATTTTTCCTTGCAGTAATATTTTTATTATCTTTTTTTGAAAAAATCCGTGCAAGTAAGTGATTCGAACCAGGCACACTGAGGCAGCGAGCTCCGCTTTGATCACAGTTAAAAGTAGGCCGTTAGTACACTACGCTACGCAGAGAACCAAAAAATTCTCTGAATAGAATAGCTTTTAAGGAACACTTTCGCCAGCTCGACCGGAGACTATGAAAGAAATATAAAATTAATTGGGAATTCAAAGAATAAATGAGGAATAGGTAAACGCGTGGCAGATATACGACGAGTTGGCTTATGTTATCGGCGAAGTGTATGTTTAGGCAACCAGGCATTATTGGTAGTGGCAGGTCTGCTGTGTATATTGAATACAGCGTGGGCCTGAGACAGCCCCCCTGCGCGAGTCCAGCTTCCAATTCGAATTCTGGTACTGAATAAACATTGATATTTACACATGCTCTTCTGTCTGTGACATAATCACAGAGAATTCTCTCCAGATTGCTATTCATCTGGAGATTTAAGATCTTATATTGCATTCCTCTGACCCAGACTTTGTCAAATGCTTTTTCTACATCTCTCAGGACCAGATCGATGTAGTTATTCTCTGCTTTGGCCTTTGCTATTTTCTCTTTTATTGTGCCAAGTACCATTTTAGTGCCTCTGTCTCTTCTGAATCCGAACTGATAATCATTATAAAGGCCATTTTCTTCAAGATATTCTTTTAGTCTTGTGTTAAGGATTTTCTCGAAGACTTTGACCATGGAGTTCAATAACAATATTGGCCGGTAACTGCTGAGGTGGTTTGGTGGTTTTCCTGGCTTTGGAAGAAATATCATTTCCGCTAGTTTTAGCTATCATGGAAGTAACTGATGCTTAAGCACGTGTTAAAAATATTCTTTAATGCTCTGATGATTATGTTAGGTGCCTTGGTAAATTAATTCTGGTTATTCCTGAGGGGCCTGGCACTTTCTATTTGAATGATTATATTACGCTTTTGATCTCTTCCGTTGTAATGTAGGCACCTGTACCCAGAATTTCATCCCTTTCTCGCTCTACACTTGGTGTTGGAGTGATCTTGTTTATGTTTTCCCGCAAGACTGTGTGGACCATTTTATATATCTCTGGATTTAAGTCTCCGTCCACCTCTGGTGTTATGGAGAACACTGATTTCCAGTGATTACGAAAAAGTTCTTCTGTGGTCCTCTCTTCTTAGATATTTTCTCTCCGTTCATTCTTACTTTTATTTTTTCTCTCGGGGGTTTGCCTTTAAGTATATTTATTATTCTCCATTCTCTTTTGGTCTTCTTTCTTCGTCTATTTTCTCTATTAGGCTATCCCATATGTGGCTTTGCTGTTCTTCTATGAGATGCCTCAGTTTTTCTCTCTGTCTTCTGATTTGTTCGTATCGCTCTCTATTTGGGGCATGGAAAATTATTTGGTCTAGTATTCCTCTTAGTTGTCTATTCTTTCTCTTCATTTCCTCTGTCCATCGAGGATGTGGAAGAGTACGGTATCTTGTCTTTCATCCGTCTCAAGGATCGTTCCTGTTAATCTTGAGTTCTCCTCATCAATATCCTACAGGTTTGCCTCAGTGAGATCCTTTGGGACGAAGTTACTAAGATATTCTGAGTAACCTGCCCAGTTTGCTCTCTTGTAGTCCTTCTCGGGTATTGATTCATGAGAAAATGTGTTCCAACATGGTCGCTACATGCAAAGGTAACTGGTTTCATGTGGATGTTGTATGGCAAATTGAAGCTACTCAGCACGACGTCTGTTTTTTTTGCTGCATTCTTACCTGTGACATATGTTAGAAGGTCTGGCCTTATTCTCTTGAAAATGCTTTTTTCCAACATAATTTCTAAGTTGGTTCCTCTGTTGTTTCTTGAGCGGTACTCATTTGCACTGCACCTGGCATTGAGGTTTGCCCTAAAAATGGTTAGGAAAACCGTGCCAAAAATTTTAAATAGGTTGTGCAGGGGAAAGTAAGTTTTCTTGGTGCTTGGTATCCCGGGGCTACTAATATTGGCGTTAATTCCGTTTCAGAATTTTTACGGCCAAGTATGCCTCATCCAAATTATTAACTTCTTTGAACTTCAGTCCTCTTGCTATTGCTATGGCCGCCCGGTCGTGACGCTCGCCTGAAGGGTTCGCGTTTATGACGGTGTAATCGAACAATTTCATTGTTTTTTCTTTGGATTCACTCCGTGTTCTGATATTAATATTATGCCTCGATTGATCTCTCTGAAGTTATTTCCTAATGTCGATGTTTTACTGATCCATCCTTGAGTGTCGATTTATAAAATGCTGAGCTTTCTTCTCCTTTCTGGTTCCATTGTTTATTAAGTTTGGTCGTCTAGAGATCTCTGGACTTCTTGCGGGTCAATCTCTTGTTGGGTTCTGCTTTGTTGCATTTAAACCTACCATTCTTCTTATTTTGAAATGAAGAATGGTAGAGAGTAACGCAGTCGCCAAGGTAGGTTCGAATTTTATCCTCCATTAAGAGTTTTTGTACTTCTTTCTCGTCTTCTTCTCCTGTCTTTCCTTTGAATGCCCATTTGCATTTTCCATCTTTAATTACCTTAATGATGTCGTCCTGTTTCTTGCCTCTCGGGAGTGGGGAGCATTCATCGCTGTAGACTTTATGTTTTAATTCCTGTGCTTCCATGCGTACTATTTTGTCTCCTTCATTATTTTGCACTGACATGTTTGGAATTGCGTTCTCTTCAGTAGTGTGTTCCTCATTGCTCGTTGGTGTCGATGCTGAGGTAACGTTGATTTTAAGGATTTCAGATGAAAGGCGGGGTGGGTGTCAAGGAGCCACATCTTCTTCATTCCATTTTTCTCAAGCATTGTATTGAGTGTTAGGGCGAAGGTGCCCGGTTTACCAATATTCATCACATGGGCATAGAGTATGCATGTAAGCACTTCTGTTGATGCCCCTTTTGGCATAGTTAGATAGGTATGTGCCTCCTGCATTTGCTTCCCAGTTGCTTTAGCCACTCCTGCATATATTGCATTTCTTCTAGTTTCTTCTTCGTTTCTCGCTTCTCTTTCCTTTTGTTATATTATCTCCTTTCCTTTGGGGCATGCCATTGCCCAATTCTTATTTGGCCAATGACAGTTCACGCATTTCTTAGTACTTTCATTGCACTGTCTTTATTCGTGGTTCTTCTGTCCGCACTCAGAACATACTCTATCTTTCTCAGCACAGTCAGACGTCAAGTGGTCCTCTATTTTATAGCAGCGGAAGCACATTTGAATATTAATATATTTCTCGCGCTCCATGTTCTCTGGTGGAATTCTCATGTTAAACATGAGCAGCCCTCGTTGAAATATCTTTGCTGCCAAATCTGTTGTTGTACATACAATTTCAAAGATATGTGTGTGGTGGACAAATTTAATTATTTCATTTATTTTTATGCCTTCATGAATTTTTTCTATTTCTTCTTTCATTTCCTCTTTGTCATGGGAACCCAACTAAACGTAAACTTTCCTGCATATGATACTTCTGTTTGCAATTATCTGGGGCGGGATTTTGGGCGTTAGTCCTATTCTCTTTAGTGTCTCTATTCCTTCCTGGGACACTAATTTTTCTACTTCTTTTTTCCTTACTTGCAAATACCAGGTAGACATTTGCGATGTCGATAATTTTGACGAGGTCTACTTTTATTTGTCCAAATAATGTCGCACAGAGTTTTCCTTTTTCCGGTTTGATCTCCTGGTCAATTGTCCGTAGAGGTACTCGTAGGCATTCCAGGCTGCCTCTTTTCCCTAGAGGGGGATTATCACCCATCCTTTTGCTAGTCAAGCACCTAGGCGTTCCTTTTTTCGTTCCTTCCTCCGAACCTATGTTTGTTTTCTTCCTTCCTCTCTACATCTGTAAAATAGGACAGTGAAAATGTTCCCTATCACCTAGCAGCCTATGGTTCCCTATTTCCCTACTTATTTTAGAGCTTCTCAACCACTCTACCTATATAGGCCTAAGCTAAGAGGCGTCTCCACAGAAGTTCGGGCTCGTAGTCTTAAGGAGCTCCCTTCTTCGCTTACCCTATTGGAGCTTCCTCCTGGGGTTCACTTTCCCCTACTTTAAGTGGCTCTTGGCGCAGTGAAGGTCGTGCTATGTTGCTTTTAGTTGGTAAAGTAAGTGGAAGTCAAAGCGTGTAATAAGGATGCATTAAGGTTGAATAACCCCTTTAGGGTAAGCACTCCGCCCACTGAAAACAGGAGGACTCTCCAATCAGTCCAGAAGGCGCATGTATTTCTTCTTTCTTGAAGTTGACGTTAACTTTAATGAAAAGTTAACTTTTCCGCAAGTGCCCCCACAGCTCTCCGTTGTAAAAACGAATCTAAATTCAGTCCGTCGGTGAGGGACAGGTAGACGGCGCTTGCTTTTATACCACTCTGGACGCACGGGAGGAAGTCGGTGAGTACGATGTTGCCAAATCAGCGCAGGGTCGCTGCGTCAAGTACTCCGGTCTGAATGCTGTCACCGACTGAAGGCAACCCATGGCCGTCTGACAGCGTCAGACGACGTCATCATTACATGTGACCTTAAGGGATCCGCGTCCCACGGTGACCGTGGTTAGCGGTATACGGCGACAAGCGATTGCACCATGGTGTGTGAAAATTTTTAGACGTAGGGTGGCTGCTCTAGTCGCAAATAGAAGTCACCGCTGCGAGCCGTCCTTGTGCCGATTGGGTTATGAAGTCATTATGGATGCCGCCCATCCATGGCAGGCGCCACCAACCGGCACACGGACAGCAACCCCACACTGACTTCGTCAAGTCCCTAGAGACCCTCTTACGTTTGTCGGCATGTGTTACTCCAGGCCGACCACATTTAAAAGTTTTGAACATGCACAAAACATTTAATCCTGCTTCCCGATGTTAGGTCTGCCCGCCAAGACAAATTTTGGCGACTGTCGATTGGCTTAATATTTCAGTTACACTACCCTTTGTGGAAGGCTAAACAGAATTATCTTTTTTCGTTTTAAATAAAAAACCTCCGCCACTTTCCCGCTTAAGCGATTTTATCTTTAATGCTGCGTAAAATTGGGTGGCTCTGTCCATTACTTTTTTTGTATTTGAATCCTCGATGACTCGTTTTGACGAGAAAAAAAGTCTAGAAAAACAAACAGGAAAGAAAGAGCAATAGACACTAACTAAGAGGCAGAAGTAAGTAAACGAACAGTAATGGGTTGCATTTTTGTGCCTTCACAGCGTAATAGGATAATGGTTTATTGTCCTAAATTAATTACGATACAACGTGCACGACACTAAAAGTGAGCTGAAACGCCACTTCCAAAGATACGGACTAACGGAAAATCCTTTTACTGGCTATTATCTTCACAATATCACATTTCCTATCTTTATGTATCAAACGTATGTAAGAATTGACGCACACATATACACTTATGCATACATGAGTGCAAAATAAAAGAACGGAATGGAATATTTATGTTAATATTACAATGTACGGCTTAATAGACTGTATATATTGATATGTTGAAAAGAACAAAAACATATCACTCACCTACACTCAAAGAATCATTAAAAAATGTGAAAACTGTCTTGGAAAAATACAACACGTTTCATCATTTAAAGAACACTGGGATTTTGTTGGAGGATAAAGAAATAATAAAGATTGATGCTGTTGCAAATCACCACTCAATTTGATTTGGGTTTTGGGTCAAACATTCTGACTTCTTGATTACTTGTGTCTCTTTGTGTCTCTTACAATATTGCCCTTTGCAATTTGTAGTTTGTCATTTCTAATTTGTAGTTTAATTAATTACTTTTTTATAAATATTGAGAAAAGAAGTTTTGATATTTTTACAGAGAAATTCAATAATGCCTATTATTATCAGAAAGAGAACTTAAAGCAAATATAATTAATGATACAAATATATTTACCAAAATTACACATTAAAGACTTGAAAGGTTGTAGTATTCATTTATGCAATGAAATCACAATTGGCCTCCATGCGGCATCGAAACCTGATCCAGACGTCTCGAACTTCACCATGTTTAATTGGGTGAAAACTGTTGTAATCCTGGGCCTAAACTCCACCTTGCTGTTCCAAGGGAAGTTCTTGTTCTCTCTCTCTCAACCGCACCCCCCCACATATAGTCCAGGTTGTTGCAGACTTTTTAGTTGGCAGACCAGATGTTCGGAGAGATGTGGTGAAGGAGAGTGTGCGACTCCTAAGACTGGATACTCTTACTTGTATTGCATTATGCAGAGTGATGCTATTGCATGTACAGCATTCCAGCGGCCACCACCTGGATCCAGGGCAATACCAACTCCTCCTCGAGGCACTTTATGTCGCTCTCTATATTGAGTCTGAGGAAGAGAAATGGGGACCTAACAAGGCACTAGTAGTTCCTGAGCAGCCAGACCCTCGGGATCACAACCCTTACTCATCCAACTCTTTCCTGATCCTCTGCGCCGGCCTCAAGTTGACACATAAACACTCGGAGATTTTCGCATTTTAGATCCTGCTGCAAATACCAAGCATTATAACTTGGCCTTTTCCATATTTTTGCAGGATTTAATTCAATCATGGTATTGCTTCCTTGACAAACGATGCACAACTGAGTCTACTATGATAAGAAGAAAAGAGAACCGACGCCATAAAACCCGCATACATAGAATTTAGAGTTTGCAAAAGCAAAATATTTTCCATAGCACCCTGTAATTAACAATAATTATACAAAAATAATTTTTATAAATAAAGAAAACCTTAAATTTGCAATAGTTTGTTTGATCCTTTGCTAGCTTTGTGGTTCTGACTGATTTGGATAGAGGCGATCTAAAGATATTAAAACTCGTTTTATAAGTTATGTTCACTCGTTTATTACTCAGGCCTCCAACTGGCAACCAGACAACAATAGGCCTTAGTTTCACTCTATCGGGAATTGGTATTTTTATTAGGGTAGGGTGTTTTCTATGTATTTACAATACTTTCCATTACCCATTATCTTTGTGTCATTTCACCTCAAGGAAGAGGCTTAAGCACACCAAATTAAAATGTTAAATGCATAGTAAAACTGATTCCTGCTTAAACCTCAAAGGTTCTACTAAAAATTGTTAAACATTAAACAGGTCCAAACACTCTTGCTACCACACAACTATTTTAGGGCAAGAATTAGAGAGAAATGAGTTAAATGGTATTATTTCTGTCCAACTTATTTTCTCTATCCTGGATGTGACCACGATCTGCGGTCATTTCATTTTTAAGATTTCATTCCACATAATTTGATGTAAAATCGTTGACCTAAGAGTCTTTTCTGCTCTTAGTTCTATAGTTAAAGTACATGAACCTAACTTTCACGATCAACAAATTATGAATGATATTTATGACATCAGTTAACAGTGTTCATACAATTTCCATTTAGTCTTTACACGAAATATATGATGTTATGCGAAATTTCTATACGACAGCAACATTCTGGCAGTGTGTTTATAGAAAGAATTTTTCGTCAGATCATTTTTAGCTCTGCTTTTTGTGTTGAATATTTCACACGTTTTTAAATCCTAAACTTTTTTTTTAGCGACATAAACGGAAATGTTAAGTCGAAGACGCATTGTACTTAAATTTTAAATCTTTGTATCATCACGACCGTTCTAGAAATATAGGACTTATGGTAAGCTTAAGAAAGCCAGAATCCTCTTTGTTGTGATGTTATTACTCGGACATTTCAATATTATGCTAAAGTAACTCCGGTGGTACTTTTGACTTTTGATCGAAGATTTTATTAAATTTTAAATACGTATTGAATTATCAATTTGCGATTGTTTTGGTCAAATGAACTAGTTATCATTAATCGGCCAAAAAATAATTAGGAAATTCATGCCACTCGCAAGGTGTTCATGTGCAACAGCATCTCATAGTAGGAATAAAACAGGATTTTCTAAGGGTGAATAGTAATATTTAGGGCTAAATACAGAATTTTCTTTGAATACTTAGCCAGAGTTATTTCTAATATTTTGCCACTAGTGAAAAGATTAAACAAGACATGGATTGAGACTTCACTGTAATGTTATTGAAAAAACATGAGTCGACAAAGTGGTGAAATCTGAGGAATGTTAAAAGTATTGACGATTCCAATTCCACTTGGTTACTGAGAATGTTATGGAAGTGCAAATTTCAAGAACTTTCTTATACCCTGGAAAAGGCCAGGTGTGCTTGCTTGGGGTATATTGGTGCGGACAAAGTTCGAGAGAGCAGTCAAGTAATATTATTCATTTCACTGAAAATGCAGCATCAAGTCACCTGGACTATTTTGAAATATCACTTAATATCAATGAGTGGAATATTTTATATATGTGGCAAGTATAGGCAAGATTACATGATAGGGCAATTTTGCTTTAAGTCTTTAAAAAATATCTTTTACTCTATTTAGCTTCGATTTCAATTTTCATTGTTCAATGGATTTTCTATTTCATTCGGGTTCAGGAACAAATCATAAATTTATTAAATAATTATTTATTCAGCAAAAACAGTGCAAACCAATAGCTCCTAACCTATAATGGCCTTAAAAGAATTATATGAAGTATTAGTAATGTTCAAGGGGTAAAAATGTGAAAAAGCTACATCCTTTAAGTCGCTATTCAAAAGACGCGACTTGGAGCGTTAACTACAG
Organism: Ceratothoa steindachneri; assembly: GCA_963969495.1. NCBI lineage: Eukaryota > Metazoa > Arthropoda > Malacostraca > Isopoda > Cymothoidae > Ceratothoa > Ceratothoa steindachneri. The sequence goes on from OZ018326.1 coordinate 94,724,912, forward strand.
TAAACACCAAAATCGTTCTCTCTGTGAGGTTTTCATCATTAGCGCGATTAAAGTCACTCTTTAGTTCTTCTCTGATATGAAACTGATAATACAACAAAACACAAGTTTTCAATTTTGATGGGGAGCGTCTTAACAATAATGGGAACTTCTTTCTGTGGCTGTCCGTCTCCCTTATGTAAACTTTGAGCATAATTGAAAGCAAAATGGCAGGTGTATTTCTCTACTTTCATATTAATGAATTTCTTACGTAAGTAAGTAGAGAGAAAAATATTTTGAATTTTATTACATTTCAGACAAACATTGAAACATGTAACATAAATTAAACTCAAATATTAAAAACGTAATAGTTGAAATATATACACTGGAGATAAGTTTGCTGCGAAGTTAAATGTTTACTCAAAGTTCGCTTAATTTTCGGAAAATCCTGACAGAAAAGTTCTGTTTTAAAAATGGATTCAATTTAGAGAATCTTTTTCAAATGCTCAATGTTAAAAAATACTTTTGGCAGGATCATTTAACTCGTTTTTTTTAACGCGTATTATAACTTCTCAGATAAAAATAGCACTTTACTATAATATTTATTGTTATTTTGTGATTCTTATTTGTATAAGTACCTTTTTATTAACCCAAAGTGAAGGAAGAATAATGGTAAGAGAAGCATAAACCAAAGCCTATTTCTCTCCTTTATTCTCCGACTGGATTTCACTCGAGCCATGTTCATAACCACCTGATAAATGCCATTCTCCCAGAACTTACTTCTTTCGCTCGATCATTGGTCCCCATAGAGATTAACTTAACTCCTCTTATCTTTGAAGAAGATATGTCCTCCTCCTCAATCTTCTTCTCATGTGTTTTTTAATCTCTCCCTGCTCGTCTGAACTTTTCTTCTTTTTTAATTGTGAAAGGCTAGCTACTATTCTGTTTAATATTTCCTTCTCTAAAATGGAATCGATCTTTCACTCTAGATTTAAGGCTGGATATAGACCATATTTAGCTCTACTAAATTTAAGTGATCCATTTTGTTGATCGGCTGATGCTGGTTTGCTCGAGAATATTATCCCACATACAGTCTCTTTAAATTGTGGCTGGTGGAAGTGTTTTAGTGATCCGTTTGGCTCCGTTCTATTTGTTATCTTTTTCAGGTTTGTCACGAATGAGTTCCAGAGAGATAAATTAAGGACCAAATATGCGAATACGTTTCCTAAATATATGGAACTGCAAAACATACGAATGAGTGCCAATATAAGGACTAGTTCTGCCATTTACTCGTTGTCCAATGACTCTTGGACAACTTCCTGAAATTCAAATTTGAGAAAACTGTGGTTTTACTAGTGGTAACATCTTCAGGCTGCGCTCTCTGTAAAAGTATTGCTCCTTAGTTTAACTTCGATGGCTTCCCAGTTCCATTCGAAATTGGAAAAATGTTTCATTAACACTCGAAGCCATGTATCCATGCTGCTAATCTTTGTTAATCCTATCTCTGTTCTTCTTCTTAATTAGAGATATATCGGGTCCCGCTTTCAAGCCAATATTTACAAAATTGCCATCCTCGCTTTCGTTGCCTCCAGAATTGATTAATCTGACTCCGCTCTGGCTTTTTTTAAATCTTTAACACTCTCTTTCACTCTTTGTTGGGTCTATTTATAAATACCTGGAAATGATAGATTTAAAAGATATAAACTAGGGGCCCAATAGAGACCCCAGTGGGTCTGTTGTTCATCCAGGTTTCTCTTTTAGCATGGGAATTGCCCCCGTTACACCATTCAACGCCTCGCGGATTCCCCACTGTCAGGCCTCTATCTTTCAACTCTTTTATCCTTTCGACTTGTTGAAATCTTTTAAGCATTCATTCTTCTTAACTGGGGCGCATCTCTCTCCCGATCCCCATCCTGTTGATCTGTAGTGGCTACCCATTCGAGCAAAAATGAACTTAAAGGTAATGCTTAACACCTAGAAGACATTAAAAGCCACAGCCTCCTTCTTTAAATCCTCTTTACTTAACCTACCTAACACTGAGATGTCCTCGACTGGATCCTCTCTTCTATCGCCTTTCTCGACATTTGCTTCTAGAATGTGGAATGATAGGCCTGCTATAATGGACTCTTCCCTTCCTTGGTGCCTTCAAGTGTGCCTTGAAGACATCCGACTTTTTCTCTCGAGTCATTATTTAGGTGGCGACAGGTGCTCTTTGAAATCCATTTGCCTTGAAGTGCATCGTAAAATAATGTTTTGAATATGATTTACAAAGTGAAAAATTTATTCCTTAAGTTCGTACTATCAATAAATCTAAGCCAGAAATTTGACTACACTCGAAATTCCTTAATTGCGAGCTTGTTTGTGTTTTATTTTCATGTACTTAACGCGCAATAGCATCGAGGTCGTATCATGCAGAATGAGATATGTAATGAAAGTAGTGAAGAGAGAGAAAGTGAACTTGTGTTGAATCTCTATGGCCGATGGTCCTCCTAAGGTTTTGGGGGCCCGCAGGGCACACAATTCTCTAGTTGCTACCCTACTTTCGCTTGTGACTGGGTAAAAGGAGATATGGGAATAGTAAAGATAGGAGCAGTAGAAAGGAAAAAAGTGGGTAGATTGCTAATTTAAACGACCACAACCGGAGCTAGTGATGAATGGACTGGACGAAAGCCGGTCGGCGGCCAGCCTGCAGAATTGATGAGAAAAAGGAATAGACAGACACATGTTTGAGACTGCCAGGTGAACTTGGACGAGGAAGAAGAGCCGCTTCCCCAGGTACCAGGTGTAACAGTTCTCCAAACTACTTACAACTACTTACATCACTGAAGTCAGTCAGGTTCGAGGTAAGATAGGTCGGAAGTGGTACAAATTGATAACTTCCAAGTTTTCGCTGTTTCACATTTGATGCGAATATTTAGATAATGTGTTAATGGTTTTAGCTCTTATAAGCACTTATTTTGGGTCTTCGTGAACACAAACACAATTCGGACCCTCAAATCAACAGCTCCCAATTAAATACATTTTAATTTTTTTACTCTTGATCTGTTCCAAAATGATAAAGGGGATAAGTGTGAGAGAGAGAGAGAATGAAAGGAAGTGAGAGAGGTAGTGAGCGAAAGAAATCGTTGTTACTAAACATTACAGATTCTGTTTTTATCATGTTGACTAAAACCTTTTTATCCTCGTCTCTTTGGTTTCAATCATTTATGAAACAGAATTTCATCGCGAGAAGGTTCAGGTTTTACTCCAATGGTGGGTAGTTTACGGAGTTAATTATACGTTACTAACTTTTTACATTCGCGCAACTTTAATTATACACTAGAAATGCAAGAACTTTTAAGTAATATCTAGGATAAAATAAGCATCATCTAATTAACCATTTAACCTTCATTGCTACCCACTTTTTGTTTCCCCCAAACCCTTTCCGGAAAATGATGTTTAGACTGCATTGAAAAACTTCAAAACAGGTCGAGAGAGAGCACATTAGAAGTTCACCCAATGACTTTTAATAAAAATAGTAAAAATCCTAATAAAAAAGGTTATGGTTGTTTGTTATGCGCAATAGATTATTAAATATCCCAAATGATGATGCATTGCTTATTCGATGATCGATGAAACACGTCCTATCTAAATTATGGTTATTGTTTCATTTCAATTTAAAAATCAGGGATTTCTGGCTCTCGAGAACAGATGCGTATTCGAATATTATTTTAGAATACCAATTTGTGCTCTAGCTGCCCATTTGCGTGTTTTATGGTCTCCATGAGTTGTTTTGTTTGGCTTTGAAATTACAATGAACCGGAGATTTATGGTACTAACGGTCACTTAGGTACGCTACAGAGAAGCATTTGCTTGATATAAGAGAGGTTTATAGAGCCCCAGAAGAGGGTTAGAATGCTTTCTTACTTAGCCGCTTACACCTTCCGCTCGTTCAAGGTTTATGACTACTTTGAAAGTTTACTGGGTCATCGCTTCGGGCGCTTATTCAAGCTAATGGAGGGCAGTTCCCTGGGTAACTTTATAGGTTTGTGTCGGGTTAGTGCTTCCCTCTCTCAGGAGAGAGCCCAATTTTCTGTTTGATTACGCAACAGGGAGCGATAATTGTGAAAGAAAAGGGGGTTTCCTCCATCAAAGGGTATATACTCTTTGTGAAGAAAAGATCGGGAATGCTTACAGAGGAAGATGCGAAAACTAAACTTCTTGTAAGGAAATACCAGGAGATAATAGGATTGAATGGACTGCTATAGTAAACCTTTCAATCTCATGACTTCCAAAATGGTGCTCGGTATCATGACATGAATTGCCATGGCATATATGGAATCATTATTTTTAGTATGAGTAATTTTTGGGTTGTCATTCTTCACAATACGACAAAACGTTCCTGACACTCGTTCTTCCTTTTCTCGTAGACGACTTAATCCCAGTGTTACGGAATAACTATATACAAATAAACTAAAAGTTAAGATAATATATATTATTATCTTATAAAACTCGTTTTTTTCTAATTGCAAAAAATCTGTGCAGGTGTGACAATCGAAACAAACATACTGAGAGTGTAGGCAACCGCTTTCCTCTCAGCTTGCTGCCTCAGTGTTCTTGGTTAGATTCTCACCCATCCACGGAAAAATCACATTTCAAGTAAAACATTTTTCTGAAGAAAAATCAGTCCGTTTCTTTTCTATTTATTTGTGGTATGACTGATTAATTTCATCATTCTCAAATCCTCCGCCGATTTTATCGATATCATTTGATCCACTAGGCCTAGGAAAATTATAGCCTCCATGGATGTAGAATCATTGTTCACGAATGTAACAGTCGCCAAAACATAATATTAAAACACGTCTATGACCAAAATGATCACCTTCAGTTTGAATAGCAATGACGAACATGAGGAAACCCCTACAAATCTGCACTTCAGAAGCCCATTTCTATGGACCTAATTGAAGTATGTATCGCCACGTTGATGAAGTCGCTATGGGTTCTCCCTTGGGAGTGCTCTTTGATAACTTCTATATGGAAGCGGGCGAAGAAAGGGGTTTGTCAAGAGTACCCAAGCCCCACATCTTATGCAGGTACATAGACGACATTAACATTAATGTATCAACAGAATTTGGAAATACATAACCTAGAAATAGCCTTTAAAGAATGTTCTTCCCTCAACTACACCATAGAAGAAAGTCAAAACAACTACTAACCATTTTTAGACGTCCTCCGTACCAATATTATTAAAACAATAACGACCAAAGTACATCTTAAAGCCACCAATCCGGGACTTTACATGAATGCAGAAGTGAATGCCATAAACGCTACCGAAGAAGCGTGATCACATCGTATATTAACCATGACTTCACCCAATACACTACATGGAAGGGTACAGACAATGAACTTGAGAGAGCATCTAGGTACTCGGTAACAACGGATTCTCCATTAAAGAAATAGAAACAGCTATAAGAATTAAAATGGACCAATGGTACTTGTCAGAACCACAAAAGAACCGAACTACAGAGAAGGAAAACATTATAGAACTTTTATACAAAAACACTATGAGCACAGAACACCCTGCAGATGAGTGAGCATCAAGGTCATTATTCACCGAGGAATAAAACTAACGAATGCCAAAATAGACAGACATCAACTCTTTTCATGAAATATAACCAAAAAACCCTCCTCAACCCAAACAAAGGAGCCATCTGATATGTGAGTACACATGTACATTAGGAGACTGTGAGCTCTTACCTAACAAGTATATCGGAATGACCGAAACCACACTCTCAAAAAGAATATCATACCATCTCAACAATGGTGCACCTAAAAAACATACACATGAAATACATGGAAATTCCTTTATCAGAAAAATGATGTAAGGAAACATCAAAATTTTAGACTATGCACCCAACAAACGCCCATTACTCCTCCTTGAAGCAATATATATTTAAGAAAACCAACCAAGTCTAAATATACAATCTAACTCCTATGAAATCCTACCAACTTCAAGAAGAAGAAGTCGAGGGACCAGGTACATTTAGGACAGCTGGCTCTAGCCGCTAGTCACTTCTAGGCAAGCAGCTTATCTCCCCCTCTCTCGCCACTCACTTACACTTCCTCGCTAGTTCGCTTACACGTATCTACGTTCTGTTCGTCAGTTTGTTAACACATTTTTGTATAATATATAAACTGGGATACTTGTATAAATTTCCCATTCTACCTCAGAAGATAATATTTGTGGCATCGAAATGCGTCAGTAAAATAAAAGAAAGTGCTAAGATGCATTTATTTCCATCCACCTTTTTGGTATTAATAAATATCAATCTCTGGCGAACTTCGTTAGGCTTATTCACGGCTTGAACAATGCAGAAAAGGCGAACGTAGGACAAATCGAGAAGATTGAAAAGGAAATTATTAACAAGAGAATACCGGTTGTATTCAAGAAAACATGCGAGTACCATCATGAATTATATATATATATATATATATATATATATATATATATATATATATATATATATATATATATATATATATATATATATATATATATTAAACCATATTGAAAGAGAAAACGGAATCATTTTTCCTTGCGTATCATAGTGTACTAACGGCATACTTTTAACTGTGATCAAAGCGTTGCTCGCTGCCTCAGTGGGCCTAGTTCGAATCGCTTCCCTGCACGAATTTTTTCGAAAAAGGTAATAAAAATAACCCTGCAAGGAAAAATTATTCTGTTTTCTCTTTCAATGTGGTTTAATGGATTCATTTTCATCATTCTCTCGCGCTACTTTGAGATATATATATATATATATATATATATATATATATATATTATGACTATTATTAACAGTGTTAAATATACACCAACTCGATGGACGGTTTTGGTCTCGAAGAACATGATTCACATATTGATTTTGATTTATTCGGTCGTTTACCTGGTAAAACATGAATGTAACATAAACGCTAAAATTTGAACTTTCTTAAAAACAACCGATTTCAGAGGAATTTAAGAATTAATTTGAGACTTCAAGTTAAAACAAAACCGTTAATTCTCAGTCAAATCGAGCCTCTACTTCAAAATAATGAAGATCAAGTGAAGATCATCATGTGAGGTCAAAAGTGGTGCATTCGAGGCTACTAAATCTTAACTAATATTTGACCGTTGAACGACGGGTATTTCTGCTAGATGTAAAAATAAGGAAAATAAAGGAATCTAGAAAATCATTTTAGCTATTCCGAAAAAAAAGTAAATAAAATACATTTTTTTATCACTATCTTTTTGTTGGGTTGGTTAGATCAATCTTGTCTTACACCTAAACATTAAATCATTAATTTATTCTGCTAGACATGCCAATTTATCATCATGCTTCGTAGGTTTAGATTATTAATTAATTTTTCTTTTACATTACAGCTCTTCAGCCTTAAATCTTGCTGACGGGGACTGGGTTTTGGATTTTCAAGCTTTTCATACTTTTTCCGCTTTTGATTTAAATAAAATACTAATTTTTTTTATTGGTCGCAAATTTATCTCCATCAAAGCCAACATCAGTGGCGTTGGCAGGTTCGAGTGAAGTCTCCAATTCCATTTCTTTCTTAATAATTCCAGACTTTCAATAAAGAAAGAACTCCATTACGTGAATCACTTCATTTTGTCTCAAACACTTAAGGAGAAGAAATTTCAAGCGAAGTCTGGTTGAAATTTGGCCTCGTTACGCTATCATTAATGTTTTATTTCTTCCCACTTATCTTTTGTTCATTTACTTAATATTTTCCTCTGGATATTCTTAATTTCTTTCATTGTACCCTACATTTAACAATAAATACCAGAATTATTTTGTGTTATACAGATGTATCTTGAAACTGTGATTCTTATAAAGCAACTATTTTATAGACGATTTCCATCTTGATATTTTACCTCATAGAAAGCAACTATTTGTAATAAAAAGAGGAAATCATTCCCTATCAAACATTAATGTATGGTAATTGAATGGTTGGTTAAGTAAACACGCAAACTTTTGTTTGTTTTTTTACAATGGCAAAACAAAATCTTATCTCGATTGCCTCAATTCAGAGGTCTTGCATCTGGCCTCGATGGAGAGCTCTTTTGGAGGTTGATGTGAAGGCTGGCACTTGCAGTGGAGCGATGGTGGTATCCGAGCTATAGAGTCGTGTTAATGACTTCTTGAAGGAGTGTGATGGAGCGCTCGCATGCGCCCTATTGCAACGACTGCGTCGTCCCCCAGACTGTTCGGCATATTCTTGTCGAATGTCCCAGTCTGGGTGATCTTCGCGCACGATACCTGTCTCGGTACCGGGATGGGCGGGGTCGCTACCGCCTGTCCCTTGTACTCGGGACGAGTGCGTGCACCATGACTGGTGGACTTATTGACTTTTGGGGGGAGGCCGGCCTTCTCCCCTTTATTTAAGGTTCCTTTTTTTTGTTATTGTTTTGTTTGTAGGTTGCACTCTCCTGCACCGGGGTGAGGGGGACCTCCCCCCGCTGCCGGAGATTGCTTCGATTGTTAAGTTTTTCCAATTTATATCATTGTTAAGTTTTCATATTTTTACTTTAAAGTAGCCTAGTTCTAGGCTGTCGTGTTTTTCGGCGACTTATGCCCAAGTGGGTAGTTGCCAGATGGGCTCCATAAAATTTACAAAAAAAAAAAATCTTGAAGGAGTGAATATTAAATGGCCGTGCATTAGATATCAGGGCAATTCTACAGATATAAAACTCCAACGTTTCTTTTTTACTAAAATTTAATTTCAATCTATTCTATAGACTTATCAGACTTGTCTGTAGCACTTGAAAGTAGTATTTTTCGAGCCAACGAACTATTATTATTTGCCGCTCATAGACGTATCGGTATGGCGTCATAAACCGCGGGGAAATAGAGATGTTTAGAGATATAGACTATAGAGTGGTAGAGTTAGTATATTATTTAAACAGGTTTAGTTCTGATAATTCAATAGTTAAACGACTAATATCCACGCGAGAAGGTAATCACCATTGTATAACAAAGAAAAGCCATTTTGTACTGAGGTCAAAGGCTTTAGGCAATTTCCTGGCAAATTGCAAGATAGGCTCTTGTTTACTTGGTTTCCAGGGGGAGAAACACCCACAAAACCTACAGAACTTACTAAATACAAACTAAATGACCTGAAAAAAACAGGACTAACAAAATTAACTGGTTAAGTCCTCACCTCACCATGGTATAATTTTTTGGTTTAACACAATCAATGACAAGATGGCTGATAATCTATTGTTTGTTATAACAGAATAATTAGAAATTTTTGCACGTTAATTACTAAGAGTACATAATTTTTTCAGAATAGAATTATTTATTACAAAGCGCCTTCTATTGTGTTAGAATTGGTAATCTGAAAAATTACTGATATTAGAATCTCTCTTGTTTAATTCGAAGGTCTTTTATTCTTCCTGTGAGAATAGTTTGTGCTTGGCAGCCTCTAGCAAATAGGTTTCTTACCTAATTCCTTCCCGAATTTTGTATTTAGCTGTCAGAAACCCCAGAAACTTTAGTTTTCTTAAAGTTCTGTCGCGGAGACGATTCAAATTTTAGCATATTAATGTTCCAAAAGGGCTTACGCAGTACCCGTTTTTCGCTGGCCCATGCGTACAAATGAATTCTTACTTACGTTTGTATCCCGACGTACTTGCGTGCACAGATGTCTTTCCACCTGTGTACATGCACTTAATTTTTCGTATCTTAAGGCCTGTTTTAAGAAATTATGAAAATATTTGTGTTTCTTTCATTTTTTATAGTTTTTTTCTCTTCCTTTTGGAGTTTGCGACGATTAGAAACTTTAGATATTCCCAAAACTTGGAAGCATATTACTGAGGCCTACATGTTGAGAAAGCCTCAAATTCCCTAATAGAGGAAATACGGAACCCTCCCCCCTATTTCCTCTAAAATGAAACTCTGGAATGCTTCTGTTTATCATTATCATTATCATCATCACCACCTATACTGTATATATATAAATTAAATTTTACTTCAGACTTTTTCAGTAAAGGGACTTATTTTAACACTTGTACATTCTGTTAGATCCGCATCGAATCTAGAATTTGTGGTTGAAAGGATTTGCCAGAACTCCTGGGTAGAAAAAGCTGCAAGTTTGGGCGTAACTAAGTCACCCCTTAGTCGGACACTCTTCAGAATGGACATTCCCCGTTTTTTTCCTAAATACCGGATGTGTTAGGCCGGCTGATTCCCTGCTGTAAAATCAACTAAGACCACACTGCAACAATATATTAAATTATTATCGGATAACTAAATGGTAATAACTCTGAATTACCGTATAAGTGTGAATAATAAAATAAAACATGCTTAAAAATAATTCCAAATTAAAAGAGTACATAATAGGAATCAAGAGAATCACTAAAGAGAAGGGAAAAATGAAGGAAGAGGCAGTCAAGGATAGTGAGGCCATACTCATTTTATGAAGATTAATGCCGTAAAAAATGAGAAGAATTTTATAGAAAAAGTATGGTTAAAAATCAGGTTCGTCCTTTAATCCCTAAACTTATGGCGATTATGGTATTTGAAAAAGCACTCGTACATTAAAATTCAGAATAGTAATGGAATAAAAGGATCAATTAAGATTAGGCACCTAAAGTCACTCAATTCAAGAGGAAGCAGCTGCGTTTCGTTCAATTCAAGGTAAGGCACCTGCATTTCGATCAATATAAGATCAGGCACCTCAGGTGCCTGATCTTAAAGTGATCTGAATAACCTACTGTACAGTACAGTTATACATCTGCATTCATATTCCCAACTCAATAGAAAGGTGTAAGATAAGGTAAGGGAACAAGGTTCACGATTAATGATGCTTTCTATTTCCATTAACTAATACATCTTATTCAAGCATTTATTGACAATCGATTTGTTATATCTGAATCAAACGTAATGTTGACAAGCACATTTCCAATTAACCAAGGTTTAATTTATAATTGCGTCATGTTGCGCAGTCGGTTTTGCTTTATATATATATATATATATATATATATATATATATATATATATATATATATATATATATATATACATTTGTATATCTGCCACGCGTTTACCTATTCCTCATTTATTCTTTGAATTCCCAATTAATTTTCTATTTCTATCATAGTCTCCGTTTGAGTTGGCGAAAGTGTTCCTTAAAAGCTATTCTATTCAGAGAATTTTTTGGTTCTCTGCGTAGCGTAGTGTACTAACGGCATACTTTTAACTGTGATCAAAGCGGTGCTCACTGCCTCAGTGTGCCTGGTTCGAATCGCTTACCTGCACGGATTTTTCGAAAAAGGTAATCAAAATATTACTGCAAGGAAAAATTATTCCGTTTTCTCTTTCAATGTGGTTTAATGGATTCATTTTCATCATTCTCTCGTGCTAATTTGAGATATATATACATTTGTATATCTGCCACGCGTTTACCTATTCCTCATTTATTCTTTGAATTCCCAATTATTTTTCTATTTCTATCATAGTCTCTGCTTAAGCTGGCGAAAGTGTTCCTTAAAAGCTATTCTATTCAGAGAGTTTTTTGGTTCTCTGCGTAGCATAGTGTACTAACGGCATACTTTTAACTGTGATCAAAGCGGTGCTCGCTGCCTCAGTGTGCCTGGTTCGAATCGCTTACCTGCACGGATTTTTCGCAAAAGGTAATAAAAATATTACTGCAAGGAAAAATTATTCCGTTTTCTCTTTCAATGTGGTTTAATGGATTCATTTTCATCATTCTCTCGTGCTAATTTGAGAGATATATACATATATATATATTTATGCAGATACACCCACAAAGAAAAAGTAACAAACGATTCCGAGCGCTTCCGTTTTTATTTGTAAAGACCTTTTCAAGAAATTAACAGGACGCTGGACATACATTGCCTTAAATAGTGGATGGAAGGATAAAACTACCCACCTCTGAACATTAATTAGGGGGTACAAAATCCTGAAACAACTTTATTTGAGATTTTATGTATTTAGTGATAATGGCGTCTAGCATGAACAAACCAGGGCTAAAGTTGAAATTTGGGAATGCGTTATTGGAGACACATTCTAATATATTTCTCTGAATATAATTATGGCATTTTATGACTGGTTTGGCACTGTTCTAGTTACTGCTATGGGTAAGATTGTACATATGTAGAAAATGCGCAGATTGTTCACTCTGATTACGTACATTGGCTTGATGTTGCTTAACCCGGACATCTATTTCTTTCCCGGTTTGTCCATAATAACATTTCTGGCAGTTGTTCGCAGCCTATTGAATAAACAATTGTATTCTAAGGAAACGCAAAAACACTTCTTTTGATGTTATTATGGTGGTTAGAATAATAATGTATATAAGAGTCTATGGCTGTGGGATTTCTATATATTTAATATTTGAAACACTGGTTTTTCCGATAAATTAGAATATCTAGGAAAGGGAGTGTGCGATCTTTTTTTACTTCTTTAGTAAATTTAATCGAGGGCACTAAAGGCGAAAGCGCTTGGGATATTTTTTCACTTTTCCTTTGTGGGTGTATCTGCATAACTTACCTTAAATAGTGGAAGGCGGGATTTGACTACCTATATATATATATATATATATATATATATATATATATATATATATATATATATATATATATATATATATAATTAAACCCCACAGCGCCTTTTGTGTTAACAACTTTTCGGCTGATTAGTTATCAATTCTTCTGATGAATTACGAAGCGGAGTAGTAAACTCCCATAAAATCGTCTATACGACATTTGAAGTAAATTATCACCAAGAGTGTATCCCTTGTAAAATTATTGTAGCGAACAAGTAAGTCGTCATATGCACCAAGAAGAGAGACTTATACACCCTTCTATCAATAAAAAAAATATATGCTCTGGCCAAGATAAGGCTCGGAGGAAGGACCCTCCCCTCCAAGTAGCAGCCAACAGGAGGGTGATATGCCGCAAAATCGAGATCTGGATAGGCGAACACTTTCAACCGTGATAAAGTCGCAAATTAAGACACAACATCCATTGGCTAACATCAAAGCGGTAGTGGAATTTAACAGCCACAGCCATGTCTTTAAGATTATTTTGTAGACCTTGAAAAAGGCAATGAAGGCAACAAGATAAAGTCCTAGACTAAAGATTAGAATTCCAGGTGAAAATATAGAGAGGAGGCGGGTGTTTCAATTTGTGGGCTGAAAATTAATTTTTTGGCAATTCCTTCACTAATGGGTTGTTAAAATATACGTTTGGATGTGAGGATTCAAATTAGCAATTCGTTTTGTGACTGCTCAGCATTTAGTTTGGTAAATCAATGCTTGTATAAAACCCTCATAAATAGCTCTCAGAAAACAACATTTATTCATTTTTGCCTCAAAATTGCAAGTAATGCTATATACATTTAGTTTATCTGTATAAAATCTATTCAAGTAACAAAAACACATGTTAGTAATCCTAAAATTCAAATCTACTATTATTTGTGTGATTGTTCAACAATTAGCTTAGAAAAATTATGTTTGAAAAAAGTCCCAACTCATAAATTGGAACAATTATATATTTTATCTTCTCAAAATCGCAGGTAATGCTATAATATTATAAGGTGATCAAATCAGTAAAATAAAATGATTAAACAAGTTTAATCAAGTCTTGCTTCGATTCGTTCTTGAATATCATCCTCCAACTTGCTTCTTGCCAGCCCTCATGTTTCTTATGTATATACCCCCTGTCTGCTGCTTCTGTGAATCGTATCACATACCTCTCTATTAACTAAGTATGGGAGTGCGACTGTAGAACTTGCATAGGATTATCAATGATTTTTTTTAGTTCCATTGTAGTTAGTTAACATGTAAAATGAGGTTAGAATAAACCTTCAGACCTGTCTATCAGCTCCAACAGGAAATAGGCACTTGGGTGGATGGAAGGTGTCTTCCTTAAACGTACATTAGAAAATCATATATTTACCCGCCTTTTGTTTACTAATTACACGTCCAAAAATAAGTCATTCCTTTTATTAACTCATATAATTGGACTTTTACTTTGTTTGCTTAAACCAATATTATTTTTTCTTGTTTATTGTTAAATTTTGAATTTACTTTGATGTAATTATCTTCTTTAAACTATGAATACTCTTCCTAGGATTTGATATTGGATATCAGGTTGTTTGTATTGCTGCCAATTTAATTAACTTCCTTAGTGCCGAGGATATATTTTTTAAATCGGAGTGAGAGTTGTATCTTTGGCCTAATTTAATATATGTGATTTATTACTTTATTGCATTTTTCCAAGGTAGTATTTATTTCAGTCTTATAAAGCTTCTGTTATCAGGAGAGTATTTTACGAGAAATTTCTAAAATTTGGAAGTATAACTCACAAGTAGATTTATGCCCAATTGTCTAAGAATCTTTTTTCATGGGGCAAGTTTATGTTTGAGGGGTAAAGATAATATTTGATATTCACTTGTTAGGTGTCGCAGTAGGAAAATAAAATTCTGGGGTCCGATTTGAATCTTTGCTATATGAATGAAACATTGAAGTTTAAACGAATGTTTATGGTCTTGTCTGTTTCTGTTCTTGAAAATATTCCGTGATTGTAATTATTAAAACATGAAGATACAATCGGAACGGATCTTTTCATGGAATTTTATTGATGAATAATAATGAATCTAGGAGGTAAGTGTTATGGGTGTTGTTATTTAAATCCAATTTCTTAATTTTTTAAGATCTAGGGAAGAAATCGATTCAGTTAGTTGCATTATTTTCTATTTTATATTCAATTAAAGGCAATGAATCAATCGAGCATAAAGGAAAATGTCCAACGTTGGGTTGTGTAGGTCATAAATTAATTATGTCATCGATGTAGTTGTACCTAATGTCATTTTGTGGAGGCTGAGGAGGAAGATATTTTTTCGAAACGTTCCACATACGTATAGGGAAAGACACTATTGCAATTTGCTTAGAGGTATTTTACACCCCCTCCCCACTACGTTATTGAGTGTTAGTTAATTTCAAAGGTTTTCAATGTAAAATTCAGGCTTTTTTATGAGTTCGCTAAATAATAAAGATGAAAAATCAGCCTCCATTGGATTTAGAAGCAGCGACCTCTGGGGGAATCTGATAGCTCATTATTCGCAAGGCGCACTACTCTTCCTTATTGAACTCATTGTAGGAACAAATGGAAGGAATTGGTAGTCGGTAGTGCAAGGCTTGTTTGTGGGTGTGGCTAAACTGAAAGTGATGTGGCTAAGTTCTTATTAGTCGAATGAAGTTGCGAAGCGTTTAGTGGAAACCAAAGAAAGTGTACTTGCTTAAAGAGGCGTGATGTTTAATAGGATAGATAAGAATGTCAGACAGATATAATTCAATCAAAACAAGGGGATAAAATGACACTGAACCAAATCATTAAAGAAGGAAGGAAAGGAGCAACATGAATCATTTGAACAAACAGTGAATAAGGATCTCGATGGAAGCCTAGAAGTTGATATGGAAGAAAGTGAGAACCGTGAGGTAACAAGAAAAGGACAGCTGTGTGAACATCAAGGAGAAGAAGAGAGGAGTATTTGCGAGCAAGAAGGTGGTCACAAGAAAATGGTGAAACTATTTTGCTAATGATAAAATATGATTGGTGTTATGGGTGTTAATTGGGGATTGTATCGGACCATTAAAGGGATAAATATGCAAAAAGTGTATGATAGAAGATAAAATAATAATATTGGGAATTTGAGAAAAGATATTAAATAAAAATATTGTAATTTGATCGTTATTTAAGTGTTGTGTATAAGAATGACTAAATTATTGATGGAGGTGAGTGTGATACATAAGAATTAGGTTTGAGCAACGGAGATGAGGGTGTGTATTCAGAGTGTATATGTGCCAGGCTGCATAACATATGTGCCAGGTTGCATAACTAACTCATTTAGCTGTTTATTGTTATTTTCTTTGGTATTTTTGTTTGTTGTGCATTTATATTGTCACCAATATGCTGACTGCTTTCAGCCACATCGGATACAGCAAGAGAATTAGGTTTGAGAACCTGGGATCAATGAGCGACGCACAGAGATAGAGATTCTATCACATTACGAAAGATATGGAGACCATGTATCAAGGACGCTGGGATTAACATGAGGGATGATAACTGTTGGACTCTGAAAAGAGACATCCTTAGTGCTGAGCATCTTATTAGTTCAAAGAAATAGAAAGTCATGCCTTGAATTCTAAATAATGATGACCTATTATCCAATTTAAATGTACCTAACTTTATTGATGTCTACTATTCAATGTACACTATTAATATTTGTAATATTTAATTAATAAATTATGTTAGAAAACTTAGACGAGTTACAAAGAATTTCGGAACTCATTATAATGAGTTTGATGGGATATCACATTAATTTTTTTAACCTTTGACTACGTTAACTTACCATATATGAAATTAAAGCTTAATTAAAAGCCCATTGATTTCTGTTAAAACCATAGTAACCTACAGCGCCGTTTTTGAGATACAGGGAGTTGTTTCAGAACCCCCCCTCCTTAAAACCTGATATCATATAAATGGCTATAGAATTACTAAAAATTAAGCATTTGAACTCAATTCACGAGCAATTGATGCACATACGATTTAGTTATCATTTGAAATCAGTTATCTTTAGTTCCATTAAGGGTTTTGTTAATGGTAGACTAAAATATATATTTTTCGGACAAGGTCAACTATAGTTTTTGTTCTCATTTGGAAAACAAAACCTATAGTTCCGAATGCCCTGGAATTTAGGTGAATCTATATTCGAATGATGGTAAAAATATAAACCAGTTCTCAGGCGCCATCTTTTTTGTAGCAAATATTTAAAATCGCATGGTATAGTTTTGCATTTTGTTCACAAATCAACGTTAAAAATCTACAGAGAATTTCCACGAATGTATAAAATTTGGCATTATCATAATTTTCACTACGTTCTAGTCATGTTGCTAAACCAAAATATATACTATAGAAAAAGTGCATAAAATGCGCAATAAAAAGATATAGAAAACCGAAAAATGCGATTTTGAACTAAAGAATTTGAAAAGTAACTCATGAACAAATGTGTTATCCCCTTAAATTTCATCCTAAAGATCAGTGGATTGGAACTAATAGATTACGGTTACAAGAAAGTCTATCGCTACCTAAGACACCTTAAATCAAAGAGTCTAACATCTTCTAAAAAATACAATTAATTGTTTATTTCCTCACATTATTCAGTGTTTTTTATTCTCTTAAAAAATAGACTAAGAGGGGGATTTCCGAGATCTCTTTTTGCTTCAACTCATTTTCATCATATGACTGGCAAAACACTTTGTTATACTTTAAAGTCATTGAACTAAAAATAAAATCCCCCCCCCTTAAATTTAAAGAGAATCTCCTTACTCGGTTTAAAGATGCCTCTATATTGCTTTGAAGCTAAATCATTAGGATTCACCAACATTCCTGTTGAGCATAATATGAATATAATTTTTAAAAAGTCATTTATTTCCTAAAATTAATTTCATGTTTTATCACGAGTCATATTAACAAGGCCATTAAAGTTATCATTATTTCAGTTAGGCTTCCACTTCAACAATCAAATATTTCATAAAATTCATAGCGTTGCAATTGCCTCAACAATTGGCTTACTAGCGCCAAACATCTTTATAGCTCATTTGAGGTAAAGATATTTTCTGTCAATTGGATACATACTTTTCTAATAATTTTAATCGTCATTTTGTTGGTGAAATCTTTGTCATTATCAGATTCCTGTGCAATGACAAAGGAGTTCTTTTTAGTCGCGTGCGACTATACATCTCACCATGTCCGTCGGTCGGTCCCCCAGTTTGCTATTTTTTTGTTTTGGTAATAACATTGTAACTATTTGCATTATTCTAACGAAATTGGAAGCTGTTATGTAGTTTACATTCTATTTCAAGTAATATAATTGCCAAGATCCTTTCCAGAACCTTTCAAGTTTTGTCTGGAAATTATTGAAAGTTTTGAAGGTTATAAGGTCATATATCAGAATAGTGTGAGCACGCGACTTTGGTCAGCAGACATTGTTTAGAGACTGTTTTCTAGTAAGCACGGCAAATTTTAAACAACAGAATACTGTGTTTGGCAAACTTCTGTTACACTCTTTTTTTATCTTTGATATGTCCCAGCTTTAGTGGCGCGACTTACATTGGCTGCCTTGATAGAGTCCTTACGGTTTAGTTTATGCCCATCTAGGAACCAAAGATATTATTACAAATGATGGGTGGCTTTATGATTAATGAGGCATAAAAAGTAGATTAGTTTTGATGAAGTTGCGTGGGGAGTATTGCTGGGTGAGGTTTGTGTCCCCTCCACTACTTCCACCCCTTACATGGTATTGCTGGGTGAGGTACGAGTCTCTCCTCTACTACCTCCCCCCTTACCGGGTATTGCTGGGTGAAGTCCGAGTATCCTCCACCACTACCCCTCCCTTTACCGTGTTGTGGGGGAATCTGAGTCGCCCCTCCTTTCAAAACTCCAAGCCCTGGTCAGTAACCTTTTCATATGAATCTAAGTATGCACACACACATACACATCACACATGGCAATTAATCGTTAGGGCGCTTTTGAATTATCATGCATTTGATCGCTTGTTTGTTTGTAACCGTTGCCTAAAGCTCCAAACACCGTCTCCCCACGGTCTATGACACATGCGACATTTTTACATATTGAAAGATTTAATCAAAAGATTACTAATGTCTAGACCATATTTAACATAGCTGGAATCAGGGAATGAAGAGACAAAGATCGCTTGTCAAAGTGAAAAGGAAAGAATATCTATTATTTCATCTGTCAGAAGAATTTGACAGTATAATGAAACGATTCATCAGAGATGATATCCCCCAATAGATAATTGTATAGCGTTTAATATAGATTTTAGTGCTCTTGTACCTCATCCGAAATCATGTTACATTTACTATAACCTTGTAGACTATCAGTTAGTAGGCAAAACCCAGTCGAGGTTGCTGAGAATTATTCACCTTCTCTTCAAGGATGGTTCATTCAGTATAACCTTTGATAATCCACACTAACTGAATCTAAGCTCTGGGGACTTGAGATCAATTTATATCTATATAAGAACAGTTGAAAGGGAAAAGATTCAATTCTTTCTTGGTTATTTGACGATAAAACTACACATTAGAAGAAGACATTAAAAATAATTAAAAATGTTGGATGGTCCACGCGTGTTTAAAGGGTTAAGAGCTCAGAAAGGACAGGGTATTAGATCCCTATTCTGCTCCCTATTACAAAATACGGCGCATTATCTAAAGGGTGGTGCTTTCTATTTAGGAAGAAGGCCATTTCCACCGGTTTCGAAACCGTTCACGATATTATGCATGGAAAGACCGCAAAGCAAGGTTTGAAAGTTCAGCTGGGAAGGACTAAAAATACTATTACTAAAGATACTAGACGATATACTCGTATTAGAAGAAAGTTTCAATTTGAGAGTGATAATGAGAGGAGATCCAAAAAAATGGGTGTAATAAATAAGCGGAAATGGATGAAAAAGTAAGAGAAGAAAAAAATGTTTAATATAGATGATGACGAGGATGGGGATGTTTTTTTCGCATAATATAACAAGCGCACATTTCATAGATTTTCTCATAGTTATCATCGACTTTAAATCATATACGTGTGAAAATGAATGCTCTTCATCCAGCAAGTTATATCTGTTCGAAGACAGAACTTGATCTGTTTACCGTTTCACCGACCCAAACTTCCATCGTTAAGAGCAATTATCAGTCTTACTCTCCACTTAGCAATATCTTTTCAGATCTTACCCCAGTTGAATATTATATATCTGGTAGCGGACAGTATTATATAGACACGAGTGAGGTTTATCTTTATATTAGAACAAGAATTGTGAGTGCAGACGTAAGCGAACTTAAAGATAATATCGTTCCCGAAAATAATATTCTTCACACTTTGTTCACCATGTTGATATTTATTTAAATGATACATCTGTAAATTCCATTGGAAATAATTACCCCTATCGTGCATATTTAGAGACTTTGTTGAACTATACTGAAGAAGAAAAATCTTTATTTCCTTCCACTGCAGGATATTTCACTAGTAAAGAACGTATAAAAAAGAAATATAGCAGATCGAAGAAAAAAATAATTGACGTATATGAAAACTACACACAAATTTCTTCTAGCAATATAAGCTGTTGATGTATGGAGTTTCACTAAAGATAAAGTTATCCATAATAGCACATTTATTTACACTATTTAAAAACCAGATCGGTTTAGAAGCTAAAATAGAATTATTAGAGAGTTTCCTTTACCTAAGAAAAGTCCGCCTTTCAGCATCAACCCATTTGGAGATGGAAACTAGGTTGCTTACATCAAACGCTAAGTACCCTATCACACAAGTTCGTATCCAAAATTTTACAATTGTAGGGGGAATATCACTAAAGAGTGTGGATAATATCTTAATGGGAGAATACCTACGAGGGTAGTAATTGGTATGCTTGACCATTCGACATTTTCTGGTAGCTATGATGCATCACCTTTTGAATTTTAACCTTATAATGTGAATCGCGTCAATATCTATATAAACGGGAATGAGGTTGAATGATATTTGTAGAAGACTATTCAGACGATGCAGATCCAATTGCTCCAAGGGCTTTTTACTAGTTATATACCAGAATAAGGTGTATTGGAGGTGGGTAGAGTATTGGACTTACATATGAACAATTTCTAAAAAATAAAAATATTTATTGTATTAACCTAAATTTGGAGAAGAGTACTACTTGTCTTGGAGAATTCTCCAAAACTATACAACAGGGAACATTGTCAATATATTTACAGTTTAGATCTCAATTAATAAACCCGGTCTCCATTGCTATATATGCAGGTTTCAGTCTGTTATTGAGATAGATAAGTCTAGAAACGTACTAGTTTATTTTTAATGAAATGAATGCAATAGAAATAGAAGAGCTCTTGTATGGAAATAAAATTACAAAACGAGTTTTTCATGGCTCTTTTGAGAGAGACATTCAGCTTTGTTGACCATTAATATTGCCAGCAGCCTATGGCACTAATCTGGACAACAGCCATCGACCTGGATCGCATTTGATAGCTTTGTTTCTTGATAAATGTTTTTTGTCTTACTATGATAGCCAACCCGTTGAGAAGGACAGGGAACTGTACCAGCTGCTGGGTGAGCTGGTTTAAGGCAGAGTGTGCATCGTTATGGGCGATTTCAACAGCCAAGTTGACTGGGAAACCAGAGCATCCTGTGGCGAGAGCGCGCTACTCTTAGAGTTCGCCAAAAACGAGTTCCTCACTCAATGGGTCAGATAACCGACGAGAGGAGACAATATCCTCGACTTGGTCTTCACCTTTAAGGATGATATCGTTGAGGATCTCTCTGTGGGCGAAGAGCTCGGTGGCAGTGATCACCAGCTAGTTAGATTTAGCGTCAAGATTTAGAAGGTAAGGTCTGTTGCCAGTCAATCAAAGAAACTTGACTTGAGAAAAGCAGACTTTGCAAGCCTTCGAGCTGGACTGACTGACGTGAGGCTAGAAGTGCGCGATGCTGTTGAAGACTTGTGGAATAGTTTCAAAACCACATTCATGAGTCTTCAATCGCGTTTCATCCCTCTTAAATGCCCCCGTCTGTCTTTTGTTCAGCCTAAGTGGTTTAATCGAGAAATCGGCCAACTGCTTAGGGAGAAGAGAACTGTGTACTGGCAATCGAAGATCTTGGGTGACTTTGACGAATCCTGGAGGCTAGCCAGGAGAGTGAAGTCCAGCATAAGGATGGCTAAGCGGTCTGAGGAACTCCGAGTGGCGAGACTCTGTAAAGAGAATCCCAAGGAGTTCTTTGGATATGTAAACAGCCGTAAACCAATCCGTCGAACGATTGGCCCTTTGAGGAACAAGAAGGGGACATTAGAGCAATCAGATGCAGAAAATACTAACCTCCTCAACGACTACTTCTCTTCAGTGTTTACTGAAGAATGTGGTCCCATCCCCCAGCCGACGGATTCCTACTCGGGGGAAAAGCTGGAGGCAATGGACTTCACCGAAGTTGAAATCAAAAAGAAGATCAGTGACCTAATGAAGAATAAGTCACCTTGCCCGGATGGCTTTCTACCTAAAGTGTTAAAAGAAGTGCGCGATCAAGTGTCACGACACCTGAGCGCAATCTTCAACATGTCAATCCGACCGAATGCGTTCCTAGAGACTGGCGTGAGGTGGAGGTGACTCCAATCTTCAAGAAAGGAGATCGTAACCAACCGTCGAACTACCGACCTATCAGTCTGACTTCGATAGTGAGTAAACTCATGGAAAGCATTATGGTGGAGAAAATAACGTCGTATTTAGAGTCAAACCTGCTACTGAGGAGTTCCCAGCACGGCTTCCGAAGGCAACGGCCATGCCTGACGAACCTTGTAGAATTCTTCCACTTCGTTTTCAGTGAGCACGATCGGGACAAGGCGGTGGATGTGGTCTACCTAGACTTTTAGGAGGCCTTTGATAAGGTACCACACCGCCACCTTCTCCGGAAAGTGCAAGCGCTTGGCATAGACGGAAAGGTAGCCGGGTGGATTTAGAACTGGCTAAGTGGCAGACGGCAACGGGTGGTGGTGAATGGACAGTCTTCTAAGTGGGTGCCCGTTACTAGCGGGGTGGCTCAAGGTTCTGTCCTGGGACCACTACTATTCATCATCTACGTCAACAACATGGACGGTGACATGGTTGCCAAGATTTCCAAATTTGCCGACGATACCAAGCTTGGTATGAACGTTGCAAAGAATGGAAATACTGCCCGCCTGCAGGAAGATCTTGGGAAGATTGGGGAGTGGTCGGACACGTGGCAAATGCCTTTTAACGTGAACAAATGCAAAGTGATGCATATCGGCCACAGAAACCCCCAATCTCAGTATATCCTTAAGGGCACTGCTATTGAATCCACCGACACTGAGAAGGACTTGGGTGTAACGATCACTAGTGACCTCAAGTTCTCGAAACAGTGCATTGAGGAGGAGAAAAAGGCCCAAAGGATGCTAGGCTATATTAAGCGCCAGTTTGGTTATCGGAACCAGGAGATTGTACTGTGCCTATACAACTCACTTGTCCGACCGCACCTGGAGTATGCCGTACAATTTTGGAGTCCTTCATTGCTAAAGGACATCGCGAGATTGGAACGCGTACAAGCCAGGACAACCAAGCTGATTTCCTCTATCCGACATAAAAGTCATGAGGATAGACTAAGGGAATTAGATCTGTTCTCGCTGGAAACCCGTAGACTGCGTGGTCAGCTCATCGAAGTTTTCAAAATACTTCGAGGGTTCGACAATGTTGACTACCGGGATATGTTCACACTGAGTGAGAACAGAAAGCGCAATCACGGCTTCAAACTTGAACTGAAGCGTTACAACCGCAATCTGTGTGAAAACTTTTTCACTGACAGTATCTGCGGTAAGTGGAACGCACTTCCAGTGGAAGTTGTCAACAGTGAATCTGTTGACCAGTTCAAGTCAAGACTAGACAAGGTTTTGAAAAGTGGCCGTTTAGGGACGCAAAACAATTGAGCAGCCATGTGCCCGCTCGATTGCTAGTCCAAAGGTACATTCCTTGAATGGACCGTAAGGTCTCCTAGGCTACCTTCTTTCTTTGTTGTTACTCCTTATTGTTGTTAAAACAGGATTGGTGAATGTCGAAAACTTCAATCTACCATCACAGAAGAAGAGTATATAAAAAATGTATCGTTTGATGAGTTCCATTGTTTTCTCAACAAGAACTTGTGAAAGAATTTGTCCTGTGGGTTCTTTATGACTACGTCACCATTACGTATCAAAAAAATTTAATAAAATATCTATCTATCAATTATTCTCTCAATGGAAGTTCACAGGATGGAGTGTCCCCAGTCTGCGTCATCAAGACTTGCAGGAAGGAAGTTTAATTTCACCGCAGCATTTTTATTAGAGGAGAATTCATTAAGAAATATGTTTTTTTTAAATTCTAGATCATGTAAAAAAAAATTCTTATATTAATTTCCAAAAATATAAAGTTGCATTAAAAATACTTATTGCTAATTTTTATCCCTTGCATAACGAATACCGTTTTCTTGACCAGATTAACCCAGCTTCTTTGATTCAGAGAATCAGCAAGTGTTTTCAAAATAATAAGGTTGCGGACATCCATGAAATTCTAATTGAAATTATGTATTTAAACCTAGATGTAAAATTAAATTGAGTTTGTTTTTTAAACTTAAGCCGTCTTTTATTTAGTAGTTACATATATAAAAGTGTGAATCCCTGAGTCTACCAACATCATTTGTTGGGGTAAATCGGCTATTTCAATTTGTAAAAAAGATCGCTAAAAGATCTGATGTGGAAAGCTTTCTGTCAGATTTGGACAGCTATACACTACACAAAGCCATGCTAAAATGATTCAAGACAAAACACGTAAAAGCACAATGTCCAAACGAGATTTGGCACGTAGAACTTACTGTGATGTCTAAGTTTTAAAGTTTTAATAATGGTGTACGCTATATACTCTTTGTATTGACGTATATTCTAGATATCTCTGGCTAATTCCTTTAAAAGAGAAGACGGATCAGATGGTGTCAAAAGCTATACGAAATCTTATGGAAGAAACCAGATGGATTGCAAGCTATATATGTTCTGATGATTGAGGAGAATTTAAAGAAAAGAAGATGAAGGGCTTATTGAGCGAATATAATATCAGCGTATATCATGTTCAATCACAAAACAAAGCTAGTCTTGTGGAGCGTGTACAAAGAACAATAGAGGAAAGACTTTTCAGAAATTTGACTTTTAATAACACATGAAAATACATTTATGTGTTAGATGATTTTGCAAGGGCTTATAATAATTCGAGACATAGAATGATTGGGAACACACCGTTTAAAGTTATATATGATCATGCTATTAGAGAGCTGAAGCTAAAAAACAAAGAAATATCTATATAAAATCGGCTATTATGTTCGAATTTCTCGCGTTTCAAGTAATTTTAAAAAAGGATACGAGGCATGGTGGAGTGAGGAACTCTGCAAGATATAGAGGATTTCAAAACTATTAGACATGTATTATATTGAAGATTTAAATGGAGAACATATTGAAGGTAGGATTTATGAAGAAGAGCTAGAAAAAGTAAAGTTTGACTCCCGTAAGAAATATATAGTGGAGAAGATAGTTAAAGCGAAAGGCCATGGAAAAAAACAGATATTATTTACTAAAATGGCGAGGGTACCCAAATTCATTTAACTCATACGTCAAGGCATGTGATATGATCTACTAACCTTGAGCACATGCATTCGTAAAATTATATAAATTTGGAAGATGAGGAAGGTTTTTATCAGTTTTGAAGATGGGGTTAGAGAGTTTTTATGTTACCCTTTCTTCCTCATCCTCAGTGGATGTTTACCCTCAAAATACCATGTCTCACTATAGAACTGAATTGCACAAAAACATCATACCAGACTACAGTCAGTATGAAGTAAGGCTTTGTCAGTTTCAATTTACAGTAATATCTATAATTTTACTAAGCCGACACATGCATTGACACTCTGGAAGTAAATAATTATGCATCGAATACTAGATTGGCAAGAGGAAAGGAAACAAAAATAAATTGGTTTTTACTCTGCCTATGATGAGATATGGATAGACGCCGGCTATTATAAATATGAAAAGGCGCTCATAGAGAAAATGAATCTGAAAATGAGACATAAATTATCATCTCAAGATTTACTGTTTCAATCGGACAAAAGGAACGTAAAATGTCTACTGATTATATGTTACAGCTCACTTCAGGTTCATTGCTGAATCTAAAAAGGAAAGAAAATTCATTATTTCATCTGTTAGAGGAATTTTTCAGTATAATGAAAAGATCCATTAGAGATGACATCTCCCAATTAAATAAATGTCAAGCGTTTAATATAGATTTTCCTGCTCTTGTATCTCATCCTAGGTATTGGTATTTTATCTCTACTGATCCGAAGGAGGTTGGGACATAGTTGGGAAATATTTGGTGACAAGCAAATAAAGGTGGGAGGGAAAAGGGTCATTAGAAACAGATGAGGGTGTGTAGTGGTGTATGGGGTGGGAGACGGGGTTTGGGAGCTTTGTGGCGACGGCGATAAACAAAGAAGCGATCTTCGTATGTTAAATATGGTCTAGAACAGGGGTTCTTAACCTTTATTCAGTAATCAACCCCTTTAAGAAGGTAATAAAAGCTATGGTCCCCCTCTATGGATATTTTCACATAAAAGTCATAATAATAACTTTGCAAGAAATTAATATATGTACTTTATTTTATTGACATATTATAATTATGATTGCCTCATACATGTAGGCCTATAGCATACACAAATATAAAAGTATAGATAAATTAAACAAGCTTAACAAATAACTCATTCCTTTTTAATTTAAAGGTAAATTCTATTGATTCAAATAATAGAAATACAGTCATCTTGGGCAAATTAAACAAAATTATTTTTATCCTGCTCATATATTCCACAAATACTACTTTCTCTCCTGTTAGCTAGTTTATTTTGGGAAAACCAATCCATTTATTTTTTTAATCTGACCCTCACGAACCCCTTAAAACCCATTCATGGAGCCCTAAGGGGTCCATGGACCCCAGGTCCAGAGTCCCTGGTCTAGACATTAGTAATCTTTTGATTAAATCTTTCGTCATGTAAAAATCTATCACAGACCGTAAAGAGACGGGGTTTTGATCTATTTGGCGACAGCAACAAACAAGCAAGTGTCTGATATCTAAAAGGTGTGTGTATGTGTGTGTGTCTAGATTCTAATTCCTCCGAAAAAAAGGTCAAAGTTCTTTGTCCCCGGACGGAAAAATTCATGAAAACGGTCTAGACATTAGTAATATTTTCATTAATAATCCTAACTCTTGCCTTCACATCATTAAACATCCCAATTATTTTTCAGTATTTACTAAATATGGAATGACACGAGAAAACACCTGTGCCCACCTGCGCCCTGCGGATTTACTCCCATGTGTGGTATGTGTGTGTTTGCAGACTGAGATTCCTATGAAAAGGTTACTGACCAAGGCTTGGGGTTAGGAAGGGTAGTGGGGTGGGGCGGGCAGTTTCCAACACAACCTAGGTAAGGGGGGATAGTGGGGAAAGACTCGGACCTCACCCAGCAATACCCAGTAAGGGGGAGGGAGAAGGGGGAGTAGTGGTCGGGGGGACTCGTAACTCACCCAGCAATGCTACGGACGTGCGTTGATCTCCCTTGTTTGTGACGAGTTTATGATATGATTACAAACTAAATCCTAACGATTAATCATCTTTGACACTCTTAAAATAAATATATTACCTTATGAAGCCAGGGTTCTGTTGCTTATAATTCTTTACTGGTGCTAGTTGGTAGGTTGTCATTTTTAACTAGGATTTTAGAATGTTCTCTATAACATATCAATAGCCGATATTAATATTTTATAAGCAATTTATTTTAGAATGCATCGAAGAATGGTTAAGGTATTAAGTAGGAAATACATAGTTTTTGATAATTTTAACAAATAAGTCCTATTTTTTCATTTTATTACTTGATTATTTAAAACCATACAATTTCTTTTGCTTCTCGTATTGCTTTTAAAGATAAACCAACAACAAATCTCACTTAACAGTTGGAAAAGGTATATTCTTCTCTTTGACTCTGATAATGAAACGTATAATTTTCAAGACGCTGTTAAAATATAATTTAAAAATCATACACTTAATCCAATTACTACAACGGCCTAAATAGTATATTTATCACATTGTGCTGCCATATGTAACTATTTTGTATTTTTATATTGAGTCTTTATTTTTTTCAATGATTAATTTCACTATTTTTCGTGAGTGTATCCAAGATATAGATGAATCGGCCTTAGGTTACCCCTACTCCTGCTCCTGATAGGGCAGGCCGAGAGAAGAAAACCCAGGAAATCACCTCCGTCTTCCGCCACGCTCCTCTCTAAGGTCCAAGCATGTTTGGTGAACAAGGAGGAGAAATGAAGGGGACGCCGAGGAGTCACACCTTACCTCAACAAACCCCGCTCTGAGACAATACACCAGAAGGCACACTATCACAAAATTAACCCACTTTGATTCATGCCACTGCGTTTCTCAGAAACCTGATTATCCATAAAGAGAAGTCCTATTGACAAATATCGTATTCTTTAGGGGAATATCAAATACAGCATCTCCAAGTGGTTAGTGGAAGAGTTTAAATTACTGGCCTTGGACTCTACCCACAGATTATTTAAGTTTACATAGATGTGATAAGCGCACTTACACTGCAAGAGAAGGAAATAATCCTGTCATTTGATATCTCGGTCCTATTTATGAGCCTTTCCTGTCATGCATGGCGACTAAACATTTTTTCGTGACAAAATGATGACTAAAAATGAGTAGCTATATATCCTATAAATAATTAGAATAATAGCATGCCGATGGGTCCATATATTTTTCTCGTTCAGTATTCTTTAAAATTTTGTTTTTCAAAATACGCTAAAGAATGTGAAGATCAGGTAGTTTTTACTCAAAATTTACCGTGCATCATTAATTCAACAGATTAACGACTCCATTAAAATTGAAGGTAGTTTTTATAAATATTTGTATTTTGCAGAAATAGGCAAATGCTATATAAGAGATATTGAAGATAAATAATATTTGGCACCTTCACTATCAGTGCTGCTTAAATTTATTCTTATGATGTTATAAAGAATAATAGATCGGACGCCATCTTGTCGATGATGCTTGTTTTAAACCAAAACAATAATGCTTGGATTAGGTTGGATTTTGTTGTTAGTTAGGTTTATTATTTTGTGTCAAGCAATGTTAGGTTTTACAGGTTCATTTGTTTTGTATTTAGTAAATTCTCTATTGCTTTGGATGCTATTTTTCCCACCGCTAGGAATCAAACTGGCATAGAGTTAAAATGGCTGATCTGGAAGACGGGCGCTTAAAACAGTCCTTGCGTTCTCTCGTGAATATTAGTCGTTCACCTGTTGAATTACAAAAAACAAAAAAAATTTAGATAACCAACTATCCCTCACCTTCGGCATCATAGTTATATTTGCAAATGCCTAAATGTGATGTTATTCAATGTTAATCATTTGAGGAATGCTCATTTCATGAATCAACTCTATTTATCTTTCTTTTCCGGATGCATGACGTTATATCCTTAGAGATAGCAGCGCCAAAACAATAGCTCGAAAGTAATGCCCTCAACTGCTAATAACTCTGAAAATAATGCTATTCACGCCGACTAAATAAATACTGACAATTTTATAAGGACTATGGAACAGATTGAAAGTAAACTAAATGGCAAAAACAGTTGAGGCATCATTCCCTAGAATTACGCATAGGTCTAATATAATTTTTTAAATGTATTCAAATGAATCCTACTCACTTATTTACGATATGCTGGGAAATAAATTGATCATACCGCAAGGAAAGTGAAGATAAACGGAATAATGTTTATTAACAAAAATGAATTTTCCTAATTGTGAAAAATTTTGTGCAAATGTGGGGATCAAATCAAGCACACTGAGGCAGTGAGCAACCGCTTTGATCGCAATTAAACTACGCCTTAGCTGACTCGACTCCGCGGGAGAAGTTTTTAAGGCATGCTTCAACAAGACGGTCGGAGGGACTGAAAGAGAGACAGATTAATTGAAAAATCATGAAAACTAGAGAATGATTGAAATATATCAATCAAACCGCCAGGAAAGTGAAGATAAATGGAATAATTTTTATTGGGAAAAATTAAGTGCCTAATTCAGGTAATTTTTTACCTGACAAATTCGTTCCGTTTTCCCGTGTTTGTTTGACTATTAGATTGGTGCTGTGAAGTGGATTTATTGTTTAAGTGTCCTCTTTTAGTTTTATTTGCTTCTATCTTTTATAAGGTCTAAGATTTCTGTCAAACTTCAGAAAATCTACGCTGTATTTTTACTAGAATTCTACTATGAATTAATACATGAAATTCTTCTTTAGGAATACGTAACATACATAAATTCTAAAGTCAATCTTTTACCTCCAGCTAAAGGAACCTCCGATTTCGTTATTGTGGCACTAAAGATCTTGAGGAAATCCACGACCTCAAATAGAGATATAAGCCAAAGATGATATCTAGGTCATCTGGGATATGGATCGCTTAGGACGCGCTCTTGAAACCAAGTATTTGGCAGAGGAAAGGATTTACTAAGATTTCAAATCCTCTGAAGATATCAGGGAGGGTAGATTCGTTGTAAGGTTATCATAGTAAATAATTCGACCCAATCTCTCTAATAATTATTGCATAACCAAATCCTCTCTTCTAAATATTGTAGCTAACTTGAGGCGAAATAATCCTTATAGTTTTTAGTTTATAATAACATTTTTATGGAGCACCTTTTATTAATATTAATACAAGGTTGTTTATGGAAGATTCACGAGAGGAAAATGGGTTAGAATGACCCTTTGTACTCTAAAACAAACAATATAGGATAGTTTATGTCCACTTCGAGACAAAGCTGGAGTTTACTTTACCCCGGCAAACTTTACAATCAGGGAATATTAAACTTCACTGCTTTATTGATAGTAACACGAAGGCTTCTGAGGAATTTTTCTATTGTAGATTGTCATGTTTCACTTTTATGGGTGGAGCCAAAATAGTCAGAAATTTATATCCAACGACAAATTAGAACTAACCTCTGATTTATTTGCAGCTAGATTGATAATAAATTACGATCTGCTCTTAATGAGAGTATTAAATATTTTGATATGTTGACTGATAGCCAAATCATTATTTAATAGCTAGTGTCCGATAACACATGAGTCGAACATTAAAGACAACATAGACTAAATTATAAATGCATCGCAGTGAAACGGATGGAGACGTAGATCGACGAACTGAATTTAGAAAGACATGCGTGTGGTTAAGAGAATTACGCGTAAGTGCCTTATTTGTCGCAAGCTGTTAAATGTGAAGTATACTATGCCATATCAGTCTCCTTTAACCAATGTACGCGTACTAGTTGCTTCACCGTTCTAAACAACCGGGATTGATTATACAGGTGTTCTCACAGTTCGGAAAGATAGAAAGAATGAAAACTTTACATTGTATTGTTCACTTGTAGGAACACGCGAGCTATTCATCTGGAATCGGTTGAGGATGGAGGGCAGCCTTCTTTCCTACTCTCATTTTTTAAAATCACAGCGAAGTTTTAAGTTCTCTTTGCCATATATTCTGATAACGCGGCTACATTTCAAGCAGCGTAAACATATTTAAATGGTCTAGATACAACTTGCAGCTTTACCGATATTAAATGTATTTCTTATCCATCTAGGGTTTCTTGGTAAACAAGGTTCATAAAGCACTTGGTAGGCCTTACAAAGAAGAGTTTAAAAGTAGTAGTAAGGAATTAAATAGTTGCGTATGATGACATTTTGACCCTCATTACCAAGATCGAAAACTTCTGAATCATCGCTTGTAGCAGATAGGCTAAGTTATCGGAATCTTCGTTACTCAGGACCATCGAGTCTAAAAATACAATAGTATAAGCCTTTACTGTTAATTAAGCCATAATCACATCCTCAGAATCTACTTTTGGTTCTTCACATCCCCTAATTTGTCTTTCGGGTTTGGAGTCGCGGAAGATGGAGACTAAAAATTATACTTTATTCATGTTTGTCAAGATAGAATGTCACCCCTCCCCCCCCCGTAGAGCCCAACGACTACCCGTGGCGCCTGAAAATGATGCACCTGCACGCTCAGACAGCCCCAAGGGAGCAGCGAGAATTTCGCGCGGTCGGATGACTCCAGTGCTCTTATCAAGTATAGTCGGGTCAGTCGAACCTAAAGAGCCACCTCAATAATTTCACGCAGGAGCGTGATCCGTTTGGGTTCCCTTTCTCCCCTGTCACATCGCTTGATCAGCGCCAGACCTACAGCGTCGAGGACTTTCGGGCGAGCCTGTGATGCTCGCCGAGAATATCCCCTCCGCCCCTGGCGCGCAAATCTAATGAGATCCCCGCCTCCATTTTAGTGGCTTGTGGCGACCCGCTTCCGCCGAGGCAGTATAAATACTTCGGGAAAAGCCTTGAGAAATTAGTATTATACAGCCCCGTCTTGGTTAGCAAGCACGTACAGTCTCGTACGCCCTGCTTCGCCACTTAACGGCTTCCAGCTGCGAACGAACCACGTCACCTCTCTACCCAGCCTCGCTCGTACCTAAGGGCAGACTTCCCCTCTAACAGAAAATAGACACGGACAGGCATCTATCACTCGGGTATCAACTTTGTTCTCGTCTGGAGTACTTTCTTGTTCATTTCTCAGCGATTTTAACGAAAAAAGAATTTTGAAAGTGGAACTTTGCAGCGTCTAGGTTACTCGTCGTATCCAAATCCTCCAGTCAATTAGGATTTATGTGAGTCTCCCCGTCCTTTGCACTCGCCCCCTTTCCCTGGAAGCAATCACGATGCATCCTCTCTCAGACTCTCGTCCCTGTTGTGTCATTTGTACCCTCCCCATCCGTTTGGTACCCCAGGTCTCATCTTATTTATTGTCATTTATTTACTTTTGCCAATAATATTTTCTTTGTATATACTAATTTTATTTTACTACAATCAGTTTCCTTACACCCCTGAATTCTAAGAATTAATTATTTAGGCCAACCACACTCGATTTTGATTATTTAACCTTCGCACTGGGATCTATATCCCAATTTCTGGTGCGCTCCCTTCCTGCGTCAGCGCAGAGTTGATTCTCGGCTAGCATCGGCTATTAAATTAAATATATACTTAATTAACCTTTAATTATCTAATTTGTCTATATATGTCAACCCGTATATATATGTTTAAAGTTCCAATCTTGTCTCCTCTCACCGCCCTGAAAATGTAGCAAGTTCATGGCGAAAATACAAGTAACTATCCAGGGTTTCCTCAAGTCTAGCCAACTATCACGTTTCGATCCTCCGAAGGGGGAGAACAGGAGAAATCAGAAGGGCTTACATTCTATTATTCAAGTTTGTCATTCCGATGATTAGGCCTTAGCGACTTTCTCACTTCTTTATCTGATTTGATTATGTCAGTTTATTTTCTTCTTGTACTCTTAATTAGTTCACCTTGCCCAATCTAAATGCTTTAAGATTTTGTGCTAAATTTCCATTGCCGGAGATTTTTACAATAGGTCTTAAGCTGTGTAAATATCACTTAATACTAAGAACTATATATATATATAATTAGCCAACTCATAGTGAATATACAAAGTTCCAGAATTAATCACCTAATCCTCTTTAAAGTATCACCAGACATATAAGTTGCTTTAAGCGCTATGTAAAGTTGTAGAGTTAGAATATATTATTTCCTACATTCCTCCCGACCTAGTGGACCTTTTGTCAAGAGGACAAAAATGTATTAAAATTCAGGCCACCCTCCATCCAAAGGAAATCTAACAATTGTCGCGCCTCAAGGAAGTCTGATCCTATCACCCTGTAATATGGTAGCATCTTCGAACCAAACTGCTTCAGGAGAAGTTTAGTGATTCAATCAACTGAGAAATCGAGGTTGTCCGACTGACACATGCGTCAGAAGTGCAGAATTAGAAACTAGCTGACACTTTAAGGTACACTCGAGGCCAGATCAAAAAGATTCAAAATGCTGGATCCCAGAGATTTAGGATAAGTAGAAGAGGGAAGGCCAATAATTAAGAATTATTTTCGCAACTGTTATTTTAAAGTAATAATCATTGCAATGTTGACTGTAGAGGTTTCGCGACATAGCTAAGCGCTTAATTCCATAAAGTTATTATTTTTGCGTTATCACAGTGTAACTATGTTAGTTACAACTTTGAAACTGTAATTTGGACTTCCCGTTCGGTTATCCTTTGCAAATATTGAGTCATATTTTGCATTAGTAAACTCGTTAAGTATTTTAAATACATCAATAAGTTGGTTGCGAAGATGCTGCTGTTTGATTGAATGTAAATTGAGATGTCTCAGCCTTTCTTGGACGATCTGTTTTTAAATTACAGAAAGCGTTTCATTGGGCGTCGCCTGAAGCCTTCTAACAGTACAATGGCTTTTTGTGCATGTATAGAGTCCCGACCTATACTATAAATGAAGTTTACAGGCTTTAAGTATATGCTATCTACAATATCTTTCGATTTAAATGCAAAAAGTCTAGCTTATGTTTTAGACCCCTAGTTCCCATTTATCATTTTTCGACAATATTAGATCGTTAGAGATAGCGAACCCAAATCCTTTTTCGGATTTTACTGAGTCAAATTTTGAACACTAACTTTGCCTTATACCTGTAAACGTCGAAGTGCATCTGCAATCTTTCAGACCATTTCACCAAACTGTCCATGGTTTTTTCCAGATTTTTACAGGTACTATAATTTATTCGAATGCCAACACTCGTGTCACTCGAAAATCTTTATTGCAATGAGCCGCTTTGTAAATATAATCTGAGTATAAAACTACTTTCATTGTTAGTTATTCATAATAGTTATAGGAGTAGTTTCTTCACCAAAATTTATTGTTTTGCCTCGCAGTTATGTTATCTATATCTTCGAGGGTTAAATCATTATGAAACTACTAATATATTATCATCACAGCGTTGTTCGGTTTGTCAATAAAGACACCATCGGAATTACAAAGGGGCCAGAGGCACTCAATTATTGACTTAAGATTATTTTCATATCTATAACTACGCTTCGGCTCATGTTTTGCCAACAACGATAGTTGTTTTTCGTATTTGCATTTTCTCTTCTTATTTTACCTTTGGTAAGACGAATATGATAAAGGTATCTCTTTCGATTATCTGTACTATTGCGGGTGGAGTTATTTGATCAAATCTGGTACATTCCCTTATTCACCTTTTAATTTCTTGACCAGTAAGGGATATTTTCCAAATTATCGGATTAAATAATTACTAAAAATAGACAAATTTTGTTTTGTTTCATCCATATTAGGGCTATAAAGAAAACTCGGGGTGAAATTAACAAGAATTTTATTGAAATTTCCCCAATAAGCCCCCAAATGTTGTCTATCATCATGCTTCCATTGTATACTCCTTAGTATCAATGTTCATATATCAGTTTATTTTGATTTAATCTCTCCTCTTGCTTCTCTGAGTATGGTCCCATTTTCTCCCTGATCTCGTTTCAAGATATACATTAAGAATTTGCACCTTCTGGGACCTCTTGAACTTCCATTGGGCCATAGCTTTTCACTAAGTCGTCAAACAGTTGAAATTTTGTTGGCTGAATCCCCTCGACACAGAAACAAATATCTTCTGGGCTTCTTTTCCTTTTGAGTAAGTTTTTAAGGGAATTCTAAACACTATGACTTTCCTGATTTGTTGTAAAAAAAGCAAATTCCTGATTTGTAGTAAAAAAAGAAGCAAATTCAACCTTTGCCCCAGAGAGTTGGGTAAAAATGTTATGAAGATACTTAGAAAGCAGCAGAGTCTTTATTAAGAGCTCTACACAACCTACTTCATGAAACCTAGTTTTAAATGTAATGGAAAGAACATCACCTTTTGAGTGTCTATCCATTGCTCATGCTTGATATTATGACATCCGACAGAGAACTCAGTCTTTTTGGCCAGTGCTTTTTGTGGCAATTTGCTCTATTATCCCAACTCTCTGAAAGACAGAAAATTAGGTGAAACCTACGTGGAAATCCATTGAAACTTATAATATTTTGAAGTCTTCATCACCTCCAAGCATACTCATCATAATTAAAAGCTTGTAGCAGGATCTTGTGACTGTAGTAGTCCTTCTTGAGATATACAGAATGAGCCAAGGGAAGGGATGGAAACTCATTCCAATTACGGTAAAGTATAGCTTTAATGCTTCTTGAATAGATGTCAATGAAAGAGCCTCCACTCATCTGGATTACATGTAAATCCAATTGCATCAAATAGCTCAGATATATCATTGCAACAGCATAGCCCAACTTTAAGAGTATAAGTAAAGAATATTGAGAAATATTTATAAAATTTCCTTTGGCTTGTCACTTGTGTGTTTGGACACTCACTTGCTCACTTATGCGTTAACTCCACACTCACACTTTAACTTTCAAAACGCGTGTTACATGCCAGAAACTGCTTGTCTATTCACTTCAGAAAATTACTGAAGAGGTAAGTTAATAGTGACGAGAGAGGCGGTAAGAGGTAATAGCCTTCAGGCCCACTACGAAACTTATCATCACCGTCGAGATTACGAACCTTCCGTTTCCTCAACCATTGAGCTATTTCTTTGACTACTCTTTGCAAGGTCGTCTTCTAGTTCCAATTATCTATAGATTCCTAGTTTAAGATGGTTCTACTATTTGTGTTATGCCAATATTCACTTCAGATCTATTAATCTTTTTAACATGTCTGCCACGACTGTTTGTGTTTTGTACAATATCTGTCACTTGTTTATGTGCTTTATTCCTTTTTCTTATTTATCTGACAGGTTATTCCTATCATTTCTGCTATTTCTCTCTGGTTCTCTTCAACTTTGCATACCTTTGTGTAGGGTGCACGTTGCACTTCCAGAGATAAGGTCAAATAAGATTCATTATATACTATGTCACGCTTTTTGGCAAATCTAACAACAAATTTTAATAATAAAAATTAAAATGAAGACGCGATGGCATCTCTTAGCATATTTTGAATTCCTTTGATTATATCAAAATTAAGCTGATATCTCGTTTCCCTCTCGCTATTTTTATGACTAGTTTCTTTCGCCTCAAATATCTTTTGTATATTAAATTAGAGATTGCATAAAAGAAAAAATAGCGTAAATTTAATCTAAATATAATTGATTTACGTAAATAAACTTTTTGGTCAATGATCATCTAATGATATTTTATTTCTATAAAATTAATTAGCTAATTTTGTTACAAATTCAGTAAAAATAGAATTTATGTCTTCCTTATTATTGAACCATATATTCCGATAATGGAATTGATGCACACAGGGATTTGCTCATATTTAAAAAAGGCTGTTTGATTCGTTTGGATCGTAAAGTCAATTATTCTCCACTTTGCATAGAAGATAGTAAGTATCTTTTACATATTTTTACACTCGTTTGAATCATTTTTGTTCAAAACCTTCACGAGGAATTTCGTGACTTTAAGCTGATCTCTTTCAGCAAAAATACGTAATTTTAGGAAAAACGCCCTAGCATCTAACATATGGTGATATTAATAACACTGTACATCAAATTTCAGTGTGAAGAAAAAGATACATCTCACGTGTATTTTATTATGAAGTTGAATGTGCTGAATTCGTATTTGATAACTGAAATATCCCCTCACGTAACATTTTCTTGTAAACTGCCGATTTAATAATTATGCAAATGATAACATTTCCACGATACCATAAATGTATTTCACTCGTAAATTCAGATTAAATGTGCCCATTGTAATTAATTCATAAATATATAATGAGTCAGTATGATTGTTAGCATTATAAAATATATTAACTTATATTAGAGTATTTACTTCTTCGTTTGTAATACTCGTACGTCTCAAGTGTGTCACGCTTCAGGTTACAGCACAAGTTAGTCAGCATAGAATAGCTCCATTTTCCCTTATACTTTTTTTCATTGGCACTATAGTTTGATGTTACCTCTCTCCATGTTTCTCTTTTAAATCTAGTGCATTCTCGGGGAAGAAGGAGGAATGAGAATGAAGAAAGTGTATCTTCAGTGACAAATTGCATCCGAGGTCTTGGTAGCACTTGAATAGGCTCTTCCAGAAGTCCGTTGCATGCATCTTTGAATGTATCCCAGGCCGCTTGCTTGGTTTCATTTATTGTCACCTCGAAGTCCTCATTAGCTATAAGTTGACAAATCTGAGGTCTTACGAATATTCCTTTTTTTTATATTGGCATCACTCTTTTTAGAGAAGATAACTTTGAGTTACTTGAAACAGGGCTTGTTAAGTTGCAGTGCCTTGGAAAATTGCTTCATTATGCCTAGTTTATATGCAGTTATGGCAAAATGATCTACTTAACTAGTAGCTCATGAATTACATTATGGCATCCAGGCGTCATAGTTTCCCGAGGTGACCATTCTGAGCATATATAATGTTCTCATCTGGCCCTACCGTTCCACTTGCAAAGGAAGCACATAAACTTGATAAATCCAGTTTATAGCCCATTACGTATGGTTACTAGTTTCAGGTCCGCAAAAATTAGCCACTCATGCTCTTTGTAACTTAAGCGGTCTAGAATAAATGCAAGATTATTCTGTCTCTATTAAAATGACTGAGTGAGCAACTGGAACTGAAGGCATGTTGTTCCCAAAGTGCAACAGAAAAGTTTTTATGCTGTAAAGAGATGCATCTCTGTATAACCTCCACTTATTTAGTTCAAAGGTCAGCTCAAAGGCATTAAATAGGTCTCTGATATCATTACAATAAGTCAGGTTGTTTTCAAAAGTGAAGAATTGCTCTAGATCTGCAGAACGGTTCCTAAATATTGTAATTTGAGTATGTTCAGTCAACAAATTCCATTCATCAGACGGGAGGAAAGGAGGTGACTATGTTGCTTAGTAAATGTCAAATCACGAACTAGATCATTGAGTTCCGGTTAGGTTGATGGGATTGCAAATCGTCTGAGTTCACATTTCATCGCCTGCTTGTTCCCTGTGCGGCTGTAGTACAGGAATACCACTTGAAGTTCGAACTAGGCGAATAGCAGACTGAAGATCTGGATAGATATTAGATTTCGTGCCTTCTCTGTTGCAACCTGCTGTGAAATAAAATAAAATAAGACAGAAAATGGATATTACTGGCTCTATCACTTGGAGAAATAGTGGAAGTACAACATAATGTGTATTTTTATCTTTTTAATTGATACATTTCAAGAAAAGATATTAAAGACCAGGAAAGAAAAGACATTGACTATCCACCTTTAATATCTGTTAAGAAAAGTAGCAATACGTTAAATGACCCTATGCTCCATCTAGACCAGGGGTTCTTAACCTTTATTCAGTTAGGGACCTCTTTAAGAAGGTGATGAAAGCTATGGACCCCCTTCATGGAAATTTTAACATAAAAGTCATAAAAACAACTTTGCATGCAATTAATATATGTACTATATTTTATTGACATAATATAATTATGATTGCCTCATACATGTAGGCCTATAGC
Source organism: Ceratothoa steindachneri (assembly GCA_963969495.1). Classification (NCBI taxonomy): domain Eukaryota; kingdom Metazoa; phylum Arthropoda; class Malacostraca; order Isopoda; family Cymothoidae; genus Ceratothoa; species Ceratothoa steindachneri. The sequence goes on from OZ018326.1 coordinate 94,764,035, forward strand.
ATACAAAAGTATAGATAAATTAAACAATCTTAACAAATAACTCACTCCTTTTCAATTTAAAATTAAATTCTATTCATTCAAATAAAAGAAATAGTCATCTTGTGCAAATTAAACAAAATTATTTTTATCCTGCTCAAATATACTACAAATACTACTTTCTCTCTTGTTAGCTAATTTATTTTAGTGAAACCCATCCATTTATTTTTTTTAATCTGACCCTCACGAACCCCTTAAAACCAATCCATGGACCCCAGGTTAAGAATCCCTGATCTAGACTATTGGTACGCCAAAGATAAGGCCAGGCACTTTGTATTTCCCCCAGGCAGAAAAGGAACTTGTACACCTTACACAATATATGTGAGGTGCCCAACGTATGTCCTGGTCACCCATTTTACATACAAAGTACAGCTCATGAAGTCTCGTGTATTGTTTTAATGTAATTGATCCACATATATAATAGAAGCTGTCTGGGGAATCTTTGCATTCCTTTCTTCCTCTAAAGTAAAAACACCGTAGTATGTGAAAAATAATATAAATAGTAACAGCAAAAATATTAAATAAAGAAGTAAAAATAGGAAGCATTAATAATAAGTTACAAAATTATCAAGCGTTGCGTAAGATTTACCACGGATTTTGACCGATATAACTAAAAGAATACTGAGTATACTTGCATACATTTCATAGGTTAGGTTGGCAAATACCTTAAGAACACTCCATTATAATTATTTCAAAATCCATTTATAACTTTTAGAGTTGTCACTTTTGCCCCAATTCTGTTTGCATTCAATCACAACGCAACCATCAGTGGATTTAACGTAGATAAGATGATAATTTCCGAGAAACTGGAGAGTCTCAGGAACAGAAAGATGTTATATTCGTGATTTATGCAAAAAATACCCCTAGAAAAGATTATTCTCATTTCCGTTTTTTTTATTATTGTACAGTGTAATTATTGATATTTATTAAGATTTATGAGAGATAATTCTAAACTTTATTGAATAAGTAAATCTTTTGTGAGCACTGTACATATTTGGGAGTTCCGAGAAGAAAAACTATTATATGTAAGGTATCATCCGAACCCCTTTTGGTTATGAAATATGACATCTGCCACAAAGACAAACCAGAATTGGAGCCCATCAAGCCAATAATACTACCATATGTGGGTCAATATCATCATAATGTACATATGTAAACCTTTATTTTCCTTCGGCTGCCAAAGAGTGGAGTTCTAAATCGTTTTGAGCATCTGCCGGCTGACTATAATGAAATGCAGCAAATAAGGAACCAAAGTGTACTCATTCTTTGGCTACCTGTACTAATTAGGGTACTAGACATAGTATAATTTTGTGTTTATTTAATATTTTTATAAGTGGGTCGAATTTCTATGTAAACGTTATTTTTCCCTGTGAGGGGATGCTCTCAAAAGATCAGCGTGAAAGGAAACCCCTTGGAATACCCCTTTCATTCCCTTCGCTCTAAACCACGTGCTCCTTAGCGTGAGAAGTTTAGAATCATTGAGAAGGACGAAGTCACTCGCTGAGTCACATGACCCACCTGTATTTACTTTCGGACGCTCCTCGCTTCCCCCCTCCCCCGCGATAACGCCAAGCAGAGCCGTACTATCCCTAACTCATGCTTCCCTAGGCATGTCTATTCCCCCGCGAGGGCAGCCATACTAACCCTCTCCGATCTGACTCGTTATCTTGAAATAAGTTTACATATTCTGACGTCGAGAATCATCTAGGGATGGCTAGACCCTAAGGCTATCTATCGGATCAGCCACCCGGCTATTTAACCCGGAGTCCGCCATTCCTCGAGGAGATTGAGAGTCCGCCAAACCATTCGTTCAGGCTGTTTTCATGTTCCCAGCGAAGTCCCGCAACCGCTGTTCGAGTCGTACCTCGTCCTAATATCTCACCAGCAGAGCTCCCTTCGTAAAGCTTTGGCCCCTGTTCAGAGGAGAGCTATTGAGCCATCTTCATCTTGGAAAATTATGCGGGCCCCTTAATCTCGGAATCCATTCAAGATTCCCGTTCCTTCGGGTCTGATACTACCTGCCGATCCGCAGAATTGTCTCGCATTGAGATTACATCTCTCTGGAGGAGAGAAAATCTCACTTTTCAACAAGAAGTAATCAAAACGCCCACATACGAGTCATCATAAGGACTCTCCGAAGGCCAGTGCCGTTGGTCTCTCCCCACCCCCGTCAGATCACCAGCACGCTTCCAGGTAAAGCGATCATGGGTTGTAATCCTCTGATTACACCCCGTCAATCGTCACTCGCATCCACTTTTGAATTTACTTCCCGTTCAATTCTAATTAATATCTCTTGTTCGAGTAAACGTTAATTTTGCTCCTCCCAATTAACTGTCATACTATAAATTGTCACAATTAACTATCTTCATCGTGTTATTTGTTTCCCCTTTTTGTACCCCCCCACACACATATATATATATATATATATATATATATATATATATATATATATTGCCCTATTTATTATATATATTTTAAAATTATATTTTGGGGTCTTGTTCTTCATATATCCTTTGAATTGCAACTTGGCAAGCCATTAGATAAATCCTGGTCAACCGTAAATCGTACTCTATTAATTGCCCCAAAATATATCACAGGCGGCCTAGGGTCAGCTATCTGCCCATGCTTATGTATGCGCCCTTGCGCTAGCGAGACTTCACAGGCATAAATCGACATGCCCCTCTCCCTGTCTCTTTCAATTATGGGCTAAGGCTATCGATCTGATAATAAAATAACAATGATTAAAATAACATTCCATTGGCGTGGGTGAACCCTTTCTGTTTTAAAGGGACGTCCATGGTGAGTGTGTACGTGTGGCTCTCTCTAGTGTCTATTGCTTCGATCACATTCTTCAATTTGTATTTAAGAACAGTTATTTATAGTGTACAATAAAGTTTTATAATCGTTTTATTATATTTCCAAGCTAAGTAATATGTATGAAAAAATTAAAACACTATTTAGTTATGTTTTTAAACCTATAACGCGTCATGAAATTGAAAGCCCTTTGTTTGGCGCACCCTGTGCCATTAGTGAACGAGTATTGCCGACTTATAAAGATGTTATAGAATATGTTTTGTTTGAGCGAGATAAGGAAAAGAACCGCAATAGAAAAGACCCGCCAATTAAACAAATTTTTAATTTAGTAGTGGAGAAGTTAATTTCTATTAGGAAAACAGCATCAATCCATTGTCTGTCAAAAGAGGAAGTTAGAAAAAGAATTTTTAATTATTATTCAAATTAGCAGGCATTAATGAGAAATATTAGAAGGAACAAGGCCTGCTGACCAAAAAGTCGCGTGCCCCTAATAATTCTGATTTATATCCTTACGACTTCGAAAACTTTGAATAATTCCTTCTTTAAACTTGGAAGGACCTTGGCAATTCAATCATTCGAAAGAGAATATAAAGAACTTAAGGGTTTCAAATTTCGTTAGAATCGGCCGAATAGTTATGATGTGATTGCCCCCAAAATCTAGTTTCCTGGCTAACCTTGAGTGACTTTGGTAATTATATTATTTGGAAAGGAATGTAAAATAATATAAGGGTTTCAAATTTCGTTAGAATCAGCCCAATGGTTATAATGTTATTGCCACCAAAAACTGATTTCCGTGCTAACCTTATGAGGACCTTAACAATTATTGCATTCGAAAGAGAAAGTAAAACAACATAATGGGTTCAAATTTGGTTAGAATCGGCTGAATAGTTATGATGTTATTGCCAAAACAAATGAACTCCCGGGCTAACCTTGATAGGACTTCGGCAATTATACCATTCGAAAGAGAATATTAGACAATATAGGGTTTTCAAATTTGATTAGAATCAGACGAATAGTTGCAATGTTATTACAATGTGATCTTTGAAGACACCTACGGACTAGATCGATATAGCGATAAACTATTTCTTAAGGAGGATGAGTTTTGGCTTGTGTTCTGGGAAATACACAGGTTAAAACAGGATTCAATGAATGTCTAAAACTTCAACCTACCATCACAGAAGATGAGTATATAAAAAAATGTATCGTTTGATGAGTTCCATTGTTTTCTCAACAAGAGAGCGAGCACTATCAAACTTGTTAAATAATTTGCCCTCGGGGATCTTTATGATTATGTATTCATGAGGTGTAAAGAAAATTTAATAGAATATCTATCTATCAATCATTCTCTCCATGGGAGTCTACAAGATGGACTGTCCCCAGCCTGCATCATCAAGACTTGCAAGAAGAAAGTTTAAGTTCACCGCAATTTTTTTTATTAGAGCATAATTCCCTAACTAATATGTTTATTAAAATTCTAGATTATATAAAAAAAAAAATTGATATTAATTTTCAAAAATATAAAGTTGGATTAATACTTATTGATAATTTTTAGCCGTTGCATATCGAATACCGTTTTCCTGACTTGATTAACCCAGCTTTTTTGATTTAGAGAACGAGTAAATGTGTTCAAAGTAATAAGGTTGCGGACATCCATGAAATTATAATTAAAATTATGAATTTTAAGCTAGATTTAAAATTAAATTGACTTTGTTTTTTCAAGTTAAGCTGTCTTTTATTGAGTAGTTATATAAGTGTTAAACTGACCAGATACTCAGGTAAAAAAGAACTGCTGATTGTTACGCTTATATACATCATCGAGTCGGGCAACATCTTTTTGTGGGGTAAATCGGCTATTTTAATGTGTAAAAAAAAGATCGCTAAAAGATCTGATGTGGAAAAGTTCAAGAAAAAACATGTAAAGGCACAATGTCCAAACGAGATTTAGCAGGTAGATCTAACTGTGATGTCTAAGTTTTAAAGTTTTAATAATGGTGTACATTACATACTCTTTGTAATTGACGTATATTCTTTATATCTCTGGCTAATTCCTTTAAAGCAGAAGACGGATCAGATGATGTCAAATGTTATACGAAATCTCATGGAGAGATTCAAGGTTATATATGTTCTGATGATGGGGGATAGTTTAAAGGAAAGAAGATAGAAGGCTTATTGAGCGAATATAATATCGGCGTATATCATGTTCACTCACTAAACAAAACTAGGCTTGTGGAGCGTGTACAGAGAACAATAAAGGAAAGATTTCAGATAATTTACTTTTAATAACACATGAAAATACATCGACGTGTTGATGATTTTTCAAGCGCTTATAATAATACTAGACATAAAATGATTGGGAACACACCCTTTAAAGTTATAAATGATGTTGCTATATCGAATCAAAGAGCTGAAGTTATAAAAAAGAGGTTTCTATATAAGATCAACGATTATGTTCGAATCTCACGCGTTTCCAGTCATTTTAAAAAAGCATACAATGCAGAGTGGAGTGAAGATAAATAGGATTTCAAATCTATTAGACCTGTATTGAAAATTTAAATTAAGAACATATTAAAGGTGGTGTTTTTGAAGAAGAGCACATGCATTCGTGAATTATATAAAGGTGGGAGATGAGGAAGGCTTTTATCAGTTTTGAAGATCGAGTCAGAGAGTTTTTATGTTACTTTTGGTTCCTCATCCTCCCTGGATGTTTACCCTTAAAATACCATGTCTTACTATAGAATTGAATTACAAAAATCCATTATAACAGACAACAGCCTTTATTAAGTAGGGCTTTGTGGGGCTCAATTTACAGGAAATATCTATAATATTACTAAGCCTACAGATGCATTGACACTGACAAGACGCAACGGAAAATGTCTACTGACTATTGCTCAATGTGAAAAAGAATGAAAATCTATTATTTCATACTTCAGAAGAAATTTCCAGTATAATAAAATGATCCATCAGAGATGATATCTCTCAATTAAATAATTGAATAACGTTTAATATAGATTTTAATGTTCTTGTATTCCATCCGAAAACATGTTATAATTACCTTGTAGACTATCAGTTAGTAGGAGGGGCCCAGTCGAGGTTGCTGAGAACTTTTTACCTTCCCTTCAATGATGGTTCATTCAGTATAACTTTTGATAATCCAAACTATTTGACTCTAGGCTTTGGGGACTTGAGACCAATTTATATCTATATAAGAACGGATGAAGGGAAAAAATTTTCCATTCGTTCTTGTGCACTTGATGATAAAAATACAAATTAGAAGAAGATATTGAAAATAATTGAAATTTTTCAATCGCCCACGCATGTTTAAAGGGTTAAGAGCTCAGAAAGGACAAGGTCTATAATTCCTATTTGGAAATGCAGCACCCGATCTAAAGAATAGTCCTCGCTATCTAGGAAAGAAGGCCATTTTCGCCGGTGTCCATACCGTTCATGATATTATGCATAGAAAGACCACAAAGCAAGCTTTGAAAGATCAGCTGGGAAGGACGAAAAATACTATTACTAAAGGTACTAGACGATATATTAGAAGAAAGTTCAAATCTGGGAGTGATAATGAGAGGAGATGCGAAATAATGGGTGTAATAAATATGCCAAAATAGATGAAGAAGTTGAAGAAGAGAAAAAGTTGAATATATATGATGAAGATGATTGGAATGTTTTTTCTCCTAATATATACATAGAACCACACATTTCATAGATTATGTCATAACGTTATCATCTGCTGTAAATCATACACGTGTAAAAATGAATTTTCTTCATCCAGCAAGTTATATCTGTTCCAAAACGGAACTTGATCGGTTTACCGTTCTACCGACCCAAACTTCCATCGTTGAGAGTAATAATCAGTCTTACTCTCCACTTAGCAATATCTCTTCTGATCTTACCCAAGATAAATTTAATATATTTGGTTGCGGACAGAATTATATAGACCTGAGTGAGGTTTATCTTTATATTAGAGCAAGAATTGTGAAGGCAGATGGAAGTGAACTTAAAGAGAATATTGTTCCGGAAAATAATATTCTTCACTCTTTGTTCACAATGTTGATATTTGTTTGAATGACACATCTGTCAATTCCATTGGAAATAATTACTCCAATCACGAATATTTGAAGAACTTGTTGAACTATACTGAAGAAGAAAAATCTATATTTCTTTCCACTCTAGGATATTAATCTAGTAAAGAACGTATAGAAAAGAAATATAACAGATTGAGGACAAAAATAATTGACGTATATGAAAACTACACACCGCTTTCTTCTCGCAACATAAGCTGTTGATGAATGAAGTCTCACTAAAGATAAAGTTATCCAGAACACCACATTCATTTACACTATTTAGAAACCAGACCAGTTTAGAAGCTAAAATAGAATAATTAAATAGTTTCCTTTACCTAAGAAAAGTCCGCCTTTCAGCATCATCTCATCTAGAGATGGAAACTAGGTTGCTTACATCAAACGCTGAGTAACCTATAACACAAGTTCGTATGCATAATTTTACTATTGTGAGTAGAATATCAATGAAGAGTGTGGATTTTATCTTCATGGGGAGAACAACTCAGCATTCAGCATTTTCTAGTATCTATGATGCATCTCCTTTTGAATTTAAACCTTATAATGTTAATAGCATCACTATCTATATAAACAGGAATGAAGTTAAAAGACGATTTGAATTAGACTATTTAGACGATGCAGATCCAATTGCTTGAAGGGCTTTTTACACATTATATGTATATCGGAATAGTGTGCATTGGAAGTGGGCAGAGTATTGGACTTACGTATGAACAATTTCTAAAAAATAAAAATATTTATTGTAATAACGTAAATCAGGACAAGAGTACTACTTGTCTTAGGGAATGCTCCAGTCCTATACAACAGGGAAAATTATCAATACAGTTACAGTTTAGAACTTCATTAATAGACCCGGTTCACTTGTTATACATATATACAGAGTTTCAGTCGGTTATTGAGATAGATAAGTTTAGAAATTTACTACAGTAGTTTATTCTGAATAAAATAAATGCAATAGAAATAGAAGAAGTATTGCATGGAAATCAAACTACAAAACGAGTTTTTCATGGCTGTTTTGCGAGAGGCAGTCAGCTCTTTCAACTTTTAATATTGCTAGCAACATATATTATTAATTTGGACAGCAGCCATCAACCTGGATCGCATTGGAGAGCTTTGCTTCTTGATTTTTTTTGTATTACTTAGACAGCCTATGTCTAGAGTTCCAGAACTATGTTTATATTCGTAAAAAAATAGTAAAAATGAATAAAATTATTATCGTCAATCTATTCAGAATTCAGAGTTACTTTTTAGACTTAGGCGGCTTGTTTTTTGTCTATTTCATTTAGCAGATGGTAATCGATAAATCATATCGAGCTTTCATTGAACAATTTAATTCTTATAATGATCAAAGAAACGAAGAAATCGTAGTAAGGAATAATTGTATTAGAATGTAAAGAAAATTGATATTGTACACTCAATAAATATTAATTGTTAGTTGGAAAATATGTAATCGTGTAGCTTATCTACAAAATTGTATATAATATATGTTATTATGTAAGCTGGTTAGTATAAATTAAATTTTATTTTTAGATTTATTAATGTGTAGAAAAATGTATGCATATTTGGAGCTTTTTGACCCTTGCCGCAAACAAAAAGCCTTTGCTATCTAAAAATGTTTGTGTTTGTGTGTGTGTGTGTTTGAGAGAGAGAGAGAGTGTGTAGATTTTAATTCCTTCAAAATAAGGTCAAAGATCCTTGTCTCCGTACGGAAAAATACAAGAAAACGGTCTAGACATTAGTAATCTTTTGATTTACGCTCTGATATTTGGTCTTCGCATCTTTAAACATCCTAATTATTTTTAATATTTACTAAATATGTAATGAAACGGGAAAAAACCTGTGCCCACATGTACCCTACCGATTTACTCCCATCTGGTGTGTGTGTGTGTGTGTGTCTAGAGACTGAGATTCCTAAGAAAAGGTCACTGATCCAGGGTTTGGGTTCGTGGGAGTAGACTCTGACCTAACCTCACTGACCAAGGCTTGGGGGGAGGAGATTCGGACCTCACCCAGAAATACTACTACTGTGTACCTATTAGATTTGGTAAGTAATTAAAATGCATTAACTGAAGTAAGCAATATATTTCTCAAAATTATGAAAATCTATGAAAATTGGAAGACTGATTTTTGTAGTAGGTATATAAATAATAAATATGTGGCTATAATTTATATTGAATTTTTTGTTCTAATTTTGCTGATTTGTCGATAAATGTGCCTGGAATGGAAATTGGCATCACACTGAACCAGACCGGCAGAATCTAAACAGAAAAGGCATAGTATATTGTGTTTAGCAGATAAATGTGTTTCAATAAAAAAGGGTGCAGAGAGGCTTTTGTAAGTTTGATAGCCCCCATATGCTTACTACCAATGCTCCACATGCAGTGCATTTGAGTGATAGAGAGATGATTTGTGGACAAAAATTTCTTAGGAAAGAAATGTTTGAGTTTTTTAATTTAAACATAGGGAAAACATTACGATTAATGTTAGAAAAATATGTTTCATTGCTTGGTTAAAGTCGCTGAATTTGATTAAAAGATTGTTATTATGGAATAAATATGATGAGCGAAAAATAAAAGATAGCACATTAGGGCTACAAAGAGGGTGAGAAAATCCTCAAGAGTATCGTACGACGCAACGTCTCACTGACTGATTCCACAACTAAAATACACTTCATCATATTTTACAAAACAAGGTAAACGGGCTCCTTGATCATAAAAAACAGCTACCTCTGTCAAACAACCAAACTACAAGAGGTCAACGGGGTTTACCAATATTCATGTCCTGTCGCTGACTGTACGCACGGCAACTTTGGGTACATAGGGGTGACCTCCACTAACTTTTTTAAAAGACTGTCAGCACACCTTTAGAGTTGCGTTATAAAACGGCACTCAAAAGAATCAACCTCTATGCCTATGATGAGAGCCACCGTGGACGATAACAAAGAAAACATCTACAGTGACTCCCATCTTAACCGTCTGAGGATGGCTGAGGCCAAATAAATTTACCACGAAAAAACGGAGATCAACATCCAGCTTCTCTCAGACAATTCGCTTGCATTACAATGTAAGCAGCTCTGCAGCGCGTTGACGAACAGACGCCCACTCCAACTTTAACCGAACCACATTTCCTTTTGACTTTGCCACCTTCACCTGTACTTTAACCATTTGTGCTGTTTAAATGTAAATTTCAATTTTTCTATTTCAACAGTAGGCTGTGCATTGAATATTTATCTTCTTTAACTTATCGAAAAGGTGTATAATGTCTAAATGCATTTTGCATTTACATAGCTCAGTTTTATTATGCGAAGAAATTTATCTTTTTTCACGGCTATCACACCTAGTAAAAATAGATCAACAGCAAACAACTGTAGTAGGTAGTCCAAATTGCCTGTGGTCTTGCAACCAGAGAGATCGCAGATATTCTCCTTAAATCCTTATCTATTGTCGCTAACTATTTGCATAAGCTTGGGTACGTTTCCAAGTTTGCTGTTTGGATTCCATATGAATTGACTGTATGCAACCTCGTAATCTGCGATATTTTGTTTAAACGATAAGAAAAAAATCCATTTTTAAAGAAAGTTATCCCTGAACAAATGGATACTCTACAAGAAATTGAAGCAGAAACGATCATGTACGCAGCGCGGACAACATCCACAAAAACTTCTCCGACAGGGCTCCATCAAAGGAAACTGCGTGTCATATCGCTGTGCAGGTTATATGAGCATAATTTTTCGATGAAAGTTTAAAAGAATAATATAAGAAAGAACCTCCTCCAAGAAGTCACAATTTTGTGGAAGTACACACCCCCTCCAATACATAAGAACCCAAGTATATAGAATTATATCAAAGAAAAATTCAGAAACAATTGAGTAAAAGATGGATACCAAAATGCACACACACTATAAGATAATCAAAACGAAAGATGTAAAATGAAATATTAATTGAAAGAACAAACAATCATCCATTGAGATGTGTATTATATGCACTTTAAACAACAATACTTTAGAAATGTTCATTGCTAGTCAATCGAAAGGACTACCCGAGACCTCACACATCTTTGCAAACGCGGTAGAAGTAGTTAGGGTTTGGCTCACAGTAGTTCTCAATTGGAGGCAATACCCCTAAAGTGAGCCATGGCAAGATTCACGAGCTCCAGAATTAGAAAAGGAAAGTCAGTGCCGGCAGTGTTACCATGTTTAAAGACTTTTCAACTGTCTTTGACCCATTATTCTTAGAATTGAAATAACTAATCATCTGTGATACTTGGAAAGTGAATTTAAAATTTACTTCCCAAATACCGAAGGGGGGGAAGGGAAATTCGTGAGGAATCCATTCATTGGCACACTTGATAGTACTATCATTCCAAACGATGTTCAGGACGAATTCTTTGATTCCAAAATGATCCTCCTGCTAAAGATCTTTATGAGGAAAAAATTTGGAAGGTTTTCCGGTGTTCAATGCATCAGTCGTAGCTAAAGATTAGTGAGATTTCACTTCTACTACTCTTCCATTTTCCGTCTACCTATTTATGTGAGTGCAGCTTCTCCACCCATCTACAAATAAAAATAAGGTCGATAATTGACTGGATGTGGAACCCGACATGAGATGTGTGTCGTAGAATAGGCTCCCGACGATATAAAATATATCTATTCTTTGTGGGGATTATTCAATATTCGAGTGCGGGTTGATCAGATGGCCGAGAATGACTCTACGTAAATAAATAGGCCTGGAGAGGGCTTATTTATCTTCAATAGGCTTAAGAAGTGGAACGGAGCCCAAGGATAAATAATATTGCAAATATTAATCAAATAGAATTTTATTAATTTCATCTAACTAACAACACATGGAAAATATTTACATTACCGGGGAATAAAATGGGAGATACACAAGAAACGAAAAAGATCATGGGAATATTTGACTAAGCGGAGGATTAAGATTTGGACGGATTTAAAATGACAAAACAAACAAGAAGGGAAAGGGTTGGCAAAATCCGTTTAAAGCACAAAGTTACGCTGGAACAAAGTTAAAGAGTTAAATGCAAGGCGTAGCTTACGTATTTATAAGGTCGTCGTGAAAAAAAGGCGATTTTTAGGAATCTTCGGTCCGACTGGCGATTTTTTTTCCAGTAAAAGGGTTTTTAGGGGGGTTTTCCTTAAAGAGGGGGAAAGGACTTACTTCGAGGAGTGGGAGCGAAGTGGGGCTCGGAAGTACGAGCGATCCTTGAGACAGGATATCGGAGATGTTCTGGATGAAAAATTGAGGTTATTGGTGTAACCAAGCATTCTCTTGAAGAACGTTAAAAGGGGGGAATTAAATTACCACTGACGTGATATCTGGGGAGCGAGAACCGTCTCTTGTCGAACGGGCTCGAAGAACAATGACTGTTCTAAAGTTCTTTTCTTTCTGAACAACAGGGGGGGGGGGCGAGAACCGTTTCTTGTCGGACGGGCTCGGAGAACAATGACTGTTCTAAAGTTGTTCTCTTTCTGAACAATAGGGGGGCCCTATTGACTTGTCGTCTCGAGGGGCACGAACCTTGGCACTCAAGGATATTGTCCTCTTCTGGACAATAAGGGGGTTCTCGGGGTAGAGTTCCTAGGTGCACAAGGGAGACCGGATTGGTGTAATGCCTCGCGAAGATAACCGGGATCTGGTTCAAACGCGAAATTCTATCGCATAAATAGCCGGAGCCAGCTCCTCAGCGTAGGGGACAATGGAGGAGACTTTGATGGAATGTCTCAGGAGCGCTTGGAAAAATCTTATCTTCCCATAAGCCTAATTCAATCTGGCCTGATCGACGCCTAGAGGCAAACGGGGGATTGAACCTCCTTGATTAAACTTGGGAATAGTGGGCGATAAGAACGCCGTCCTTCGCTCTCTCGCAGGATGCACGTGGGAAGCATTAGTTTCGATATGTGATAGAGGCGAGGCGTGTCAGCCTCAGGCCATTCTATCACACCGTGCATTGTCAGTGACAAAACCTTGAATTCGTCCATTTACTGAAAAGAAACAATGTTAGATTTCTAATTGAGGTCTGATCCAATTTTTGTGAGTTCAAATAAAATTAAGTTTGATTTTCATATGCAAATATACCTTAATTGAATTTTTAGTTAAAGTATTGCAAAAGTCAATCAAAATATAAGGTAAATATGATTGTCAATTTTCCAATAAACAATGAAGTAAGTGCGTTTTCTTTATAACCATTTTTTACCGATTTGAACAGGTCTTTTAAGGAGCCTCAAGGATGTTCAAAAATCAGAAAGGTGGGAATGGAGTGAAAAAGGCTCAAAACCACTTGGCTAGGAAGATTTGTCTCATCCCCTATACTTCGCTGACCTTGCTTGTTCTGATTTTCAACTTTTTCCGTCTATCTCTCTTCAAAACCTTTTGAATGAGCATGCAATCAATTGTCTAGAAGAAGTAAAAATTCACCGAGATAGATTTTTTGCCGCTAAAGACCACAGATTCTTTGAACAAGGAATATTCTACGTAAGTAAAAAATGGCGAATGCTATCAGATCAAAATGTCAAATATGATATTAATTATATATATTGCTTTGGGTCTCTATTGTGTTTCCTTTTTCGAAAATAAAGGTCGAACTTTTGCACACAAAGGAGGGAAGGCAAACAGATCCTTAGCGAAGGTGGGTGGAGATGAGGAGCCGCGTGTCGTATGCTTTGGAAAGTCATATGAGCATAATTTATCAATGAAAGTTTAAGAGGATAATATAAGAAAGAACCTCCTCCAAGAAGCCTTTAAGTGGTGGGTGTATACACCTACCCAAATAATAGGAACTCAAGCATACATGTAGAATAATGACAAGGAAAAAATCAGAAACACTTGAGTAAAAATGGATAAAAAATACACGTAATTAATAAGATAATCAAAAGGAAAAAGGTAAATAGAAATTTTAATTGAAATAACAAAGAAAAAAACATGCAGAACAATAACAAAGAAACAAGGGAATAGGGAAATTTATCCATCTTTCATACTCATTCATAAATCTATCCAATCGATTTAAAAAAAACAGGAAAGACCTTCCTATCACGTAACTTCTGAACTTATTTTATTCATCTGCAACCCATTTTGTGAATTAATTTCTACCAATCTCTTTCCTAAATCAGAGCTTGTTCAGCTTAAATCCATTGCTACGTGGCCTCCGAATAAACCTTAATACCATATTAGCTCTATTCCTAGCAAATAATAACACAGCCTTAAAAGCCAGAGGTCGGAACATTGAAGGACACCTAAGACTCCTTCGTATTCTGACCTTGCTAAAACAATTCGATTCAATTTATAATTATTAAACGGATTACGCCTACATAGGCTAAGTTCATTACTCTTCCTTATATTACGTGATTACGGCGACTGTTGCCCAAGTAGGCGGTCTCCAGATAAACTTCTGAAATAAAAAAAATTCATTCTTATATTAAATTTCATTTGAGATTTCTATGACCGTTAGAATGATTTGGTCTTAAAATACATCAGCATCGGAGTCAGACTTTGCATATGATCATCCTCATTTTACTATCATCATCAAACTTGTACAATGTACGCAAGAAATTAATGTACTAGGAAAATGGCATACGAAGAAAGGTAGTTGTAAGGACTAAATTACTTAAATAGTTAGAATGACCTTGTGGTTGGCGTGCAAACTAGCAAGCATCTACCAAGTTCAGTCTTATGCTGCGTGATAGCTTTTGCTACCAAGAGTTTTCTATAATTCTTTTACATTATATAATCATTAAGCCTAATGTCAGTAAGCATCCCCTAGTCTATGAAAAGATACAAAAATCCTTGTATAAAACTGTGCGTTTCACAGTTTTAGCGACACGGTGTTTGACTGTTGTACACATAATCACATGTGCGAGATAGGAAGCTGCACGCTTGGGAGCGAAAATACTAGCTCACGCAGTGCCGACCCTAGTGTGCTGGTGGTGGGTAGTGTTTATTTTTGATATTCTGGTGTGTTGTGCTTAAAAACGTGTATAGAAACTTGAATGTGATAAAGTGTAGAATTTAATTTTTTTTGGGTTCTTTAATTATTGAATTCTGAAAGACTAAACGCACTTGCAGTGCTTTCAATATAGAAAAAACTTCTCAGTAGTCATCTGGAGATCAAGGTGAAAATAATTAATCTTTTCGCGCATATTAAAGCGAGAAGAATGGAGTTCGTTTTTAAATGAATGGATCAAGCTTGAACTATAACAATTTAGGCCATTAAAAGTAAATAATTTGATTTTGTTCTGTTTAGGATTTTATCAAGCTTATCTATAAATTTTCATTTTTAATGTTTATTTTTTTATAGAATATTAAAACAATGCTAAAAGAAATTCTGATGCAGCACTACTGCTAATTTTAGCTACAAGCCGCCACATCAATGCGCATTAAATCTTTGAAGTTCCTCCGAAATTTTCGTAGAAAGTCTCTCGTGTATACTCGTATCACACAATTCATAAATCTTAAGTTCAAATAGAACACAACCATGAACTATATGTGGAGTTAGCAACTATTAAGGAAATATTGTGGTAAAAAAAATCATGATATTTTGACAGGAATAATCCCAAGAATGGAATTAGTATAAAAATTTAGAAAAGTATTCCTTTAGTAATAATTGTTTGAAAGTTCTTTTTAATAGGAAGTAGTTATTTTTTTAAAATTCTGTAATTACTAATAAGAGAGTCGCGACCTTTTTAGAGTAGATGGACTCTACTTAATCATACGGAAAATTTGCGAGGAGGTTCGATTGTCTATATATGAATGCTGACGTATTTTTGTTAGAGTCAGCACCGATCTTACGACCAAGCTATGGGACTCCCAATTTAATAATTCATATGCAAAATTGCTACTAAACATAAACATAAATTATAAATCGTAATAATTTCATACGAACGAGAGTAATTTGTAAATAAGATCGATGATCTAAGATATTTTGTTATTAAAGCTAGAATGGAAAACTATAATATACTTATAATCTTAAAGTTTAAACTTGGCGGTTATAAACTACTGTTAAAGATAGAATAATATAAAACGGCCGGAGTCTAACTGCATTTAAAAACAACGGCTGAGTAAAGAAAATATACATATCTAGATATATAAAAACATTGCTACTGAAGTAGAGATTAATCGCATCAAAATTGATCTCGCTTTTGTTCATTGCCCGCTAAGACAACGGAATAAACAGAAAACTATCAAGTCTGACAACCTTTCGACGTTATTTAGACAATGGCCAACAGTTTTATTTAGTGGCAATAAATTTCCAAACGTAAATTTTGATAACAATAGAACAGAATTGAAGGCAGACTTCGCGTAAATTATTATACTTGGAAATGATATCTTTCTGATCAAAGAGTGAATGAGCAGACGCGCGACAATAAATTTTATAGTTGGATTTTGTACATGGAAATAGTTGTCATAGGCTAATTAATTATTTCGATATAAATATTTTTAAATAATGAAGGTGAATTCTCAGTTAATACTAGACTTTAAATAAATCATATAATTTTATTCTCTTTCCCGATCCGTGTATTGAGCATTTTGAAAATCATTATTTGCTATATATGCATATAATGAGATTGAGCGTTATAAATCTTAAATCCCTACTCAATATAAAACCTTTTGGATAGACAAATAGATTTAAAAAGGAATAGCAGAGAGTAACCAAACTCTTAATGAATTAAAAGGCTAGAAATAATTTTGAAAGATGAAACCGATACATTTTTATAATACTGTTTCTCAACGCAATATAAGGCGGAAAAGCCTCTGACATTGGCTTAAAGCTTTTTAACGCAGAAGACACAAAATATTGAACTACAATTCGAGACTAAATAAATTTTGATCATCTCAGTAATCTTTTCATTATTATTCTAACTTAAATATAAATAATTAATATAAACGAGATACAAATATCCAAACTAGCAGTTTCACATAAAATCTAACTAAATAAATTTAAATAATTAAGAAGTGAAAAAGAAAAACCCTTTGAAAAATATATTTTTAACTTGTAATAATTTTTTAAGCAATTATTATCTAAATCAATGAAGGGCATAAAGCTATCGATATGGTTTATCTCGATTTGCAGATGGCGTTTGATACTGTGGTTAAATGGTTCGGCATTGGGCTGGAACGCTGTCCCTAGGTGATCATTTCTGGTCTATTGTTATTTTTAATCTATATTCAGGAACTTTTGAGTAATATATTGAAAAAAAATTAATATGAATCAAAATTTGATATGAACAAAAATATTGCCGTAAATTAAAACTTTACAAGTTAATTTTAATATAGTGTCTTGAAAAATAGAAAACTACTTAAAATGGAGATGAATGTAAGTTAATTCGGTTATGGCATCCAAATCCTTAAGAAGTGGACAACAATACCGGTATTGCTACTATTTGGGTGAATGTATTTTAAGGGAACGAAAATTTATAATTTAATGTATTTTCACAACTAGACGTTAATATACTTTGCAGCTTTGTTCCTCTCATTTATGAAATGATATCCTAACAATACAATGAAGATCAAAATAAGAATAATAATAGGCAAAAGGGAATTATTTAAATTGAGATAGTCTCTTGATAATTATTCTGAGGAGGGATTCTCAAATGGAATTAATTTAGTAATGTAAATAGGCTCAAATCAAAAGTGGGAAATTGACAATACTAATATGGAGGGGTTTCAGTCTTACGAGTCGATGACATCGAGAAAGCTCCTTCTTGCGATGAGGCGGGTGGGAAAGAGCTGATGAGGCAAGTGGGCACGATCCGAATGAGGAAGGTGGTGAACGATCCGAACCAACCTCCGGATGAAGATAGCGAAACTTCAAAGATGACGTTCGATGGGTAATGTGGGAGCATTTGTAATTCCACTGAAAGAGAAATCTTCTGTTTCTCAAAGGTAATCGATGGAGATTTTCTTCGGTTCGATTAAAAGAAGGGAGACTGTTGCGCAAATTCAAAGGCTTGACGTTCACAGAAGCTACCAATTGACTTGGGTAGAATCACGGCTAAGGAAGTCTGCTTTTGGACGAATGCTCACGCGACGAGACGATAAGGACGACCTAGAGTTGCGGGCTGGACTTCTGGAACTACAAATAGCCCGAGTATTTGTATGCCCAATTCTGTATGAGAAGTAGAGTTTGGAGAAATGAGTCACAAGCTCCAGACATCTCAATCCGGAGGCGGAGTAGATTCACCATTTAGCAGCAAGGGGCAAGACATAGTGGCTCTTTCACAACTCGTCATCGGAGGGAGGGGGAAAGAGGCTTGGGACGAGTTCGCACGATTGTAAAATTTTTTCTCACTGTGCTCAGGAGTCGAAAATCCGAGAATGTTTGAACAGGAAATGAGGTCGTCCATGGCGTGATTACATAGCACGTGGTCTCCGATAGATTGTGTGTGTTGGGATGGGGGGTCAGAGGCTGTTCTTTTACAGAACGAATAGCTTAAAAACGCGTTTTTCTTATAAAGACAAAAATCCCGATTTTGGTACTATTTTGGTTATATAACCTAACCTACCCAAACCTAAAAAATAAATGTAATGGACCGATTGAATATGATTTAATGAAAATGAAAAGTAAAGTAGCAGAATTTTTTGTATTATTTTAAAGGTATAGAAATTTCTTGACTTTATAAATTTGCTGAACCAAATCCGTGTTTTGATATTAGTGAAAATGAAAAGTAAAGTAGTAGCAAAAATTTATTATTTTAAATGATAGAAATTTCTTATGTCTTTATAAATTTGCTGAACCAAGAACAAGCGAAACAGCTTCGCAGAATAATATTATGGAGTCATAATGGCTAGTCGATCTTTCTGGCTGGTGACGAAACCAGCCATTTTTGCTTTGTGGCTCCTAGACAAAAAAGCGCCGTTAATTTTCTTACACTACAAAATCGTACTCTGTGCGTGGTCTGATCATGATAGTGTTTCTTGGACTGGCTTCGAATTGCTCTCCTGGGCTCTATTAATTGAATTTAAGAGAAGAGAGTAACAAGAGGAAGAGAATCTTTGTCTTCACAAAAAGGAATTAAAATAATATGTTTCAAGGCCTTGAATATCCTCGGACTGAGTATTTAACTATCTATGGGCAAACTTGTGAGAAAATCTGTCTTTGTAAGCGAAGTGCCGTTTTTAAGATGGAAAACCTTTTCCTAGTCTAAGGACAAATATAGAAAAATCACGAGCACACATAAAGCGCAGACGACAACCTTTAACAATAGGTAAGGGGGAAAGTAATAGATCTAAGTATCTCAGAGTCAGGGATAGCTCAATTGTTAGGAAAGGTTGGAGGTTTGGTGGTGTTGTGTTTATTATCTTATATGTAAGAAGAAGAATCTTAAAGTCAATTGGGAATCGAATGGAAAGTCATTGCGGTTTAGGAAGCACAAGGATTGCACAAGAAAAATATCCCCTGAAAAGAAAAAGACCGGCCGCAATTTTTTAAACAATGAAGGTTTGGAGAGTGGATTCACGTGAGCCAGCAAAGATGTAGTTAGAGTATTAAAGGTTACTAGCGGTAAAAAAAGAATGGTTAGCGCTCACAAAACTTTGTGATCTGTGTGGGATCTGGTTCGTTTAAGATTACAGGAGAAAGAGGATGTGGTTCATTGAGAGCAAGGGTTTTGATAGATAATAGACTAGAAAAGGCGACTTAAATACTTCCCTCCTTAACGTAAAATAGTATTAGAGTGAAACACATCCACTGGATTGCTTAAATTCACACATCTTTCTCAAAATTGATTTTCAGAAAGGTCGGTCTACTAGAGAAATTCCATAATATTTTCATATGCTGATAGATTTCTTAGTCTCAGCAAAAAAGAATATTAAGTTAAATATTAGAGATACGAAACATGAGTAGACAAGGGCCGAGCCTGATTAGCATGATAACAAACCTGTTTCCTCTTTGATATATCTCCACCAATGTCCAAATAAATTGTAAGAAAGAATAGGTACAAAAGAAAATCATTAAATTCAGCCTTATAAAGGCGCAGGAATTTAAGTAGGTGATTAGGGAAAAACAGTATGATCGATACTATCAAATCTTCCCGAGATTAAAAAGTAGAAGAATACAAGGCTAACCTAAATACTTCGTACGATGAAGCTGATCAGTTAAGGATAACTAATTCAGTGCTGTGACATTCGCTTTCCCCCATAGCCAAGACACTAGAAAAAATCATCCTATCCTCTATCACATCCAACATCCCAAACATACCACACCAACATGGGTTTAAACCCATGCACTCAAATACCACAGCATTACACACAATAAAAAACATATTCACAGATGGATTCAACAAGAAATTTCACCACATAGAACCCTAGCAGTGGCCCTTGGCATATCCGAAGCATTAGACAGAGTAGACCTACACAAACTATTCAAAGATCCACAAACTCACCATAACCTCCACCCTCATCAAGTAAATAGCAAACTACCTCAATGCGCGACTCCAATACACCTAAATACAAAACACAAAATCCAAATACAGACACACAAAATCTGATGTTCCCCAAGGAGGACTACTTTCCCCAACACTTTTCAACATCTAAACCTCAGATATACCAACTCCCCCAACAAACAATAAAAATTGTCAGCTACGCAGACGACATCTCAATAATCTTCTCACACAACAAACCAGAGACCCCTGCAAAACAGGTAAAACCTTACCTCAACAAAATACACACATGGACAATAGAAAACTCACGAAGGCTAAACGCTACCAAACAATGACCAGTCTCTTCACGCTACACCCTGCAGAACACAACACAACCCTAAATCTAAACATACCTAACATAGCACTAACCACCACAAAGAACCGAAGATCCTTGGCCTCACTTTCTACCCCAAACTCACATACTCAAAACACATACAAACACAATAGTCAAGGCCACAAAAACACTAAATGTCATCAAGGCACTCACAACTACAAATGGGATGAAAACGAAGGAAACGCTCATTAACACCTACAAGACAACCACAAGACCAGTACTAGAATACGCCAACACAATCTGGTCCCCAATTATTTCAGAAACCAACACCAAAAAAATGCAGACAATACAAAACACAGGCTTCTTCACTACCAAAGGATGCACTCTTGACACCAACACCCAACATCTACATGGAGAGACGAACATATTACCAGTCAAAAATCACCTAAAACTGCATACATCACAACTCAGGCAGAAAACGCAACTGACAAATTATCCCCTCCACCACATTACCAGACAACCTTCCAAGCACCGACACAAAAAACAGACCATTTTCGATAACAACAAAAACTACACCACCAACTTAGACATATACCCTAACACAACAACAGAAGACACAATCAAGCAAAACATGAAAACGATCCACTCTCAAATCAAACAACAATACTAGACACACAGAACTCATAACAAAATATTATGTACACCACCTCCAACCATACACACATCAGAACAAACACTCACTAAGCAGATGAGAAAACACTAACACAGCTACAAACAAACAAATCACCACTCCTGCCATCATAAATGCACAAAAAATCTCCCACCACGCATACACCACCAAAGTATCTCAAATGCCTAACACGATACACGATACCACACATCTTTTCAACGGGCAACATATACACACAGACCTGGGCCCGGTGGATATCTGGTAGAGGCTCCGGGTGGCGGCCGGTCTGCTTCTGCGATGGTCCAGGGAGCTGAAGTGGGGCCTAGATTAGGTGTGAGGGTCCCCGAATCACTGTCGAGCCGGGGACTGGGTCGCCACCACCACCACCAAGATGCTCTAAATATATAAAGAGAACTTGTAGGTACACTAGCATCCTTGTGGACACCAGCCTCTTTAGGAAATTAAAAGCAAAGGAAGGTTGAGTGAGTGATTGGCAAGCAACTAACAAGGTCGTTTGGTTAAATTAGATTTCTTAAATTCTTAAAGAGCAGCAGCGGGTTTGAAGCCAGGAAGTACCATGCAGGGCAAGAGGTAAGTTAGTAATAAGGTATTAATAATTTTAATCAATTAAGGTTGAAACTTCGTATGGCAGAGTTTGAAGAGACCACATATTATTCTTAAGAGTAATTGGGAGGGCAGATCCTTAGGGGATAAGATAGCAGTATCTAAATCTCTGTCATTTGAAAATTCCCGACAGACCCTTCTTGGAACAAAATAATGGAATGGTTCTCTGCCCACGACCTTTTTAGAGCTGTGTGAGTTATGAATAATGTGGATATCGTTTTTGCTTGATAAAGTTACATGGCGTTATAGTTTGCTTTAATGTGCTTGGGTGCACTGTTATTCATAGAATTTGGCATCATATTTGAGATTTGTGCTGTAGTGTAGTTAACAATGAAGCATATTTGCTTTCCTTGATTCTATTTTTTGAAAATTTCATTGGGCTAGGAATTTTCCTGGGAGAATGAGAGTGATGAATGTAGCCGGTTTGTTCTGATGAATCGGTATGACCTCCCTCGTTGGGCACCGGTGAGATAAGTGAAATTGTGATCGCTTGAAAAATGACGAGACCCTCGTTGACGTTCCCTGACGTGACGTGCGTTCATTAATTTGGAAGTTTGAGCATCATTTCTTTCCTTGAGCGCTATTGAGAAAATGGCCAAAACTCAAACCATTTTTGAGGCTGTGGATTAAAGTCAAAGCGAACCACACCTTTTATTCTAGTTTCTTATTAGCTAATCCTGGAAAGTATTACTCCCATGACTAACTATGTCTCTTTTTATTGCAAAAATGGTGAATGGTTGAAAATTGATTGTAGTTACCTGCAAGAGTGTATTTTGCTTCGATGTGAGGTATGCAATTGTATGCACACCAATGAAAAAACACTAGTGAGATAAATCACTCATAGTTTTTTAACGACCCTAAAGTTGCTTTACGATTGACGTATAGTCGCCAGATGGTGAGAATTATCAGATGATAACCAAACGCCACAGCGCGTAGAAATGTTATTATCAATTGTCTGATGTGATCGCTTTATCTTAAAATTTAAAGAGCAGAGCAAACGATGACTTATTCAAGCAGAATGTTAGTAATGAGAAACTGTGAAGAAAGAAGTGAAGATAGATGATGTGAAAAAAGAGGTATATATTAGGGTGGCCACAAAACGGGGGGAAAATTTTAAAGTCCACTGATCCTTTCTCCACACAACTGCTTTTTATCGAGTTGTGCTCCTCTCTTTGCGTGCGAAATTTCATCACAATACAAAGATAATTAAGTGTCGCCCCATTTTAAATCTTTTCTTTTTTTATTCATATTTTAAGGTTATGGAAATCACTGCTCGTTCTAGCCCCGAATGTTGGCTGCTCTGGAAGCTTACTGATTCCCGATGCTAAAAAAGCATGAGGATCAGAAGCAATTCTCCTTCCGTCTCATTTACGAACCGCGAATGGCCATCCCTTCACGCTCAAAGACCAACCTGACAAATAAAAAGTGAAAAGTGGGCGACTTCTGTAGTGGAATTACAACATAAAGCCTTCCCGAGGGCCAGGCGGACATATACATTAAAGTTTTCCTCCCCCCCTTTGCGGAGTAAGCAAGAGAATCGAGCCACATGTGGAGAGTCGTGGGAAGGTTCGACGGCGAATAACCCTCTTACTGTCTACCTTGTTTGATCTCCCCGCCGCATAGTTAGTTGAAGCGGGCCGCTGTTTTAAAGTGACCACCAAAGGCCCTTACAAAGCGCTCAAAAGATCCAATTACCTACAAGATTTAAAGGCCCGTGGTTACATCGCCAAAAAGCGGGGCCAGTCAAAAGGAACGCCAAGGATAGTGACCCTTGGAGGTGTCTCTAATTAACAAGCCGACTTGGACACTGCGGTGCCAACCTCTCAACCCTCGCTCTCCCTAATGCGGCCTTACCCCACGCTCTCCCCTCTGAGGCCTCGCCCCTCCCCCATTAGTTGGGTCGGTTTGTAGCAAATAAATAAGCCCCTGAAGGAAAGAGAAATGATTATTCGGGAGAGACGATCAAGGACCAGTTCGAGAAGATCGGTCCTTCGCCCAATTTCGATATAACCAGGATTATTCGAGAAGAGACGAAAAAGGATCAGTTCGAGAAAATCGATCCTTACCCCAGTGTTGAATTAACTTAAAACGTCACGTTTTGTATCTGTACCAGACCGAACCATCCTGTACAGACTTAGAAGAAGTCTGACTGGATTACCATTCCTAGTGCCAAACCAGGAATTTCGGCAGCAGCCCGAAACATCCTGCACGGGCTCTGTAAGAAGCTTAGCAGGACCAATATTCCTAGTGCCAAATAGGAATTTCGCAAGTAAGATAATAAAAGAAACGGTCACCCTCGAGTAACCCTCAAATTGCGATCTTAAGACCGAAGAATTAGACATCAGATTCCCTTATCTCCATCTTATCTCGAAGAAAATCTACCATTGGACGCTCCAACACACAGAAGCGCGAGAAAAGCCATCTAGTGACACCTGGAAACCCCTGATCTTATCTGTCATTTAAGTTAGAATGACCATTTATATTCGTATTGCGTTAGTATGAATATATTACGGTACTCAAATTAGCTGAAGTAGAAAAAATTGTGCGTGAACCCCGTCATATTTACTAGTAGAAGAATGTAATTTAATTTGATGTTTAACGCTAATCTGAAAGGGTCACGATAAAATAACTAATCGGCAATTGGTTTGTCCACGTGAAGCCTATTTTTTTATTTTTGTCATGAATAGATTTTGTAATAGGCCCAGTTCAAGTATGTTTAGCCTCGTTTAACTTATTAGGTGAATATAAATATTTTTACTGTGTTTTTGTAGTTAATTGTTAAATTTAAAATATATGTCTATTTTGGCATAGTTGTGGTGATTCAATGGATCCTTTACCTGTTTACGACCTCTCTCCTTAAAAGGGATTAAATGCTGTGACACTCTCTCAAAAATAAAGTAAATAAAAATTCCACTCAGCCAATATTGAAGTATTGTTGTCTTGCATAATTAATAGGATCAGACCGGCTTCCTTAAAACAACAAATACTATACGATTAATTACGACAAAAATGTTGTCAGGTCTGTAGGTTTTTAGGAGAAAGAACCCAGCAGCGTATAATTAAGGGACAGCCAACACGTAAAAGGAATACCAGGAATAATTGACTAAAGACGAGAGGAAAATTGGTAAAATCAGGAGTAGAAACAATCTAAAGGTAATTGTTAGGCCAAGTGGTAAGTTTCGGTGGTAGAGTAGGTCAAGCTCGATTTACAAGAAAGTAGATGACTGACATAAGCGCGATGGCATCGTTTGACCTTTATCGGAAGCAAGGTCAAAGCCTCGAAGTGAAAGAACTCGAGTTGAGCTCGTATATTCAGGAGAAAGAGAGAAACGAAAGAGAAGAAAGAAGGGAAAAGATGAAACTGGAAGCCGAAGAACGTAAGATGAAATTGGAATCCAAAGAACGGAAAATGTAACTGGAAGCTGAGGAAAGAGAGAGGATAATAGCCCACGAAAGAGCTCTTAACAAATACCAGTAGAGGTGCAGTCAGTGACATCCAAAACAGGAGTGTCACCAGCGGCCAGCAGGAAACTCCTGGAGTACAGGGACGAAGAAGATTTATGCTCATATCTGTCCCATTTTGAGAAAACATTCGAAGTCAATAATTGGGACCTAGAATAAGATGGGGTCGATAGACTGTTACCCCTACTCAATCGCCGGATGAGTGGGATATTTGTATCTCTCCCCTTAGAAGCGACTGTCGACTATTTCCCCCTCAAAGCCGAACTTCTCTCAGCAACAACCCTCAAAC
This sequence comes from Ceratothoa steindachneri, assembly GCA_963969495.1. NCBI lineage: Eukaryota > Metazoa > Arthropoda > Malacostraca > Isopoda > Cymothoidae > Ceratothoa > Ceratothoa steindachneri. The sequence continues at coordinate 94,789,712 of OZ018326.1, forward strand.
CTGAAGAATAGAGAATGAAGTTCAGGCAGGCCCGTATAAGACCGGCACAAACATACAAACATTTTGGCTTTGAGCTTCGTCGAAGCCTACAGTTTTAGATGGAGTCAGAAGGGGTAGAGAACGAATTCGCCTCGGTCGTCGACTTCATTCTTAGATATCAATTACTAAGCACACTACAACAGGAAATCCGTGCATTTGTTAAGGCCCGAAAAGCTTCTACCTTTAACGAGTGTCTGGACGAGGCTGATCTCCACGTGGTAAAACATCGTTTATATCCGAAGGAGTACAAGAAAGAGAAAGCTCCCTCCCCAAAGAAAAAGGGGCCGCCATCAAGGCATTTGCAGAAGAAGGCCTTTAAGTTCTCAGCCACAAAAGGAACTTATAGCTAAGTTTTGGAGGAGCAAAAATTCAAAAGGAGGTTAGGGTTCCCCAAGGATCATACCCTAATACCGGCACTTATCCCAGGAAGCCCGTCACTTGTTATACCTGCTAGATAGTAGGTCATCTGAGTTTCTAGTGCCAACAGAATTCCCCACTGAGGGAGACCTCGAGACAACAGGTGCAAAACCTGACTGCCGCGCTCCCGGCAAGACAATCTGATGCTTGCTCCATCCCCGAGCCACCATCCGAAGGCCCCCAACAACAGGTAAACTTTCTATTTAACAAAGGTTCGCCAGGCGGCTTACAATTCGAAAATGGCACTGTTAATGGGTGCCGAGTATCCACTTTAGTTAGAGACACCGGATGTACGTGCATAGTGGTATCCGACAAGTTTTTGCCCCCAGTAAACCCGAACCATAATAAATTCACAATCATACACGACTTTTTAGGAGGCGACAATCGATTCCCCGTCGTGAGACGTCATATACAATGCAGATATTTCACGGGTTGGACAGACGTGGTAGTAGGCCCGATTAATTTCTGCGCAGTGCTAATCGGACAAAATCCCCAAATCCCAAGCAAGAAGTGGCCTAACAAGTAGTCACCCGGGCACAAGAAGTCCAGGGGAAGGAGCAACCTGCTGAGTTGACCCCAAGGATTACCCTCGAAGACAATGGGTTAAAATTGACTTCCTCTGCTATTGCTCAGAAGGAATGCCCCACTCTTAAACCCCTATGGGAAAAGGCGATTAAGGGTGAAACTCTCCACGTGAAAAGAAAGAGAGCCTCACCTCTATCTTCTTTGGATCACCCAGAATACAAAGAGCTTAATTCGCAAGCCTTCGGGACCGCGCAAAAAGAATGTCTGACTTTCAGTCCCCTGGAAGATAAAGCGGCGAGTGAAGAAACTGTCCCCAAACAAATGGTATTGACAGAAAGTTGAGAAAATGATTTAAAGCATATGCCTAATAAGCAAGCTGTAACCAAGCAAGTTTCTCCTGATCAAAGTGTAATCAAAGAAACTTTTCAAGAAAAAGTTCTGACTGAGAACTCTTCACCGGATCAAAATAAAAGTGCAGAATCTCTGCTGGTTCAAAACCATGGAAAAATAATTCTTAGAAGAAAAAGATGGTCAAATGCATTGATTGAAACAGGAGTACAAAACTACTTTCAAGAAAGGGATTGAAGAGGGTTTAAGGAAAGAAGAGATCAAAGAAGAATTTCGGGAAGATCAAACTCCCCTCTCTGATGAATATGAAGATAAACCCGACTCCCGAGATGAAAACTCAATAGCAAATAGATCAATAGAGATTAAAAGAGAAGTAGAAGTAAGCAAATGCATAGATGGTTGGAAGGAGGCATCCTTTTGTGTTGATAACGTGTATGTGCCTACCCTGACACGCGAAGGACACTTACATGCCCCCCACCGAACCCTCCAGCGACTCGGCAAGCTCGGCTTAAATGTGTTTACGTCGAAATGCCATTTCGCTTACAAGGCCAGCTCGGATCGAGGAGTCAAAATTGGGAAAGATGATCTATCCACACTACAGGATAAGGTAAACGCCATAATTAAGATGCCGCTATCCCGAACCAAGAAGTAAATGCGTTCGTTCTTAGGGACCACCCCATGCTAGCGACGATTCATTCCCCATAGCATATGTCAGTAGGAAGCTTTTGAGTTGAGAAAGAGCCTACGCCACGGTCGAAATCGAAGCTTTGTCCATAATATGGCCCATAGGTAAATTCAAATATTATCTAATAGGGCGCGAGTTTAAGTTGGAATGCGACCTTAAACCGTTGTCATACTTAAGTAAGAATGGAAGGCTCCTTATATGGAGTTTAATCTTGATTGAGTACCAGTACTCCATTCACTATATAAAAGGGTCCACAATTGTATGGCCGACTCGTTAAGTCGGAATCCTGTCGACGATTAAGGAGCATGCCGACTATTGTATTATAGTAAGTGTCAAGTTAATTATAAATCGTTAGAATTGTAATTATATATATATATTATGGAAGATATCACATTGGCGTGATGTATATCAGTGAAAGATAATGGTAAACCACAATATTTGAATCTAGATTTTATTTATAACTATCGGACTAGTTTCGGCAAGATGCTATTTTCACCTCATATATGAGAAACTAGGCAAAGAACACAGTATATATAAGGTAAAACACATCCTAAACAAAATGAAACAGCAGGAGACAATCTGATAAAAACTAGAGTGTATCTGGCGCGAATGACAAACTAAACAAAATGAAATGGAACCGGAAACAATCTGGAGAGTTTCTAATCTCCTAGACCCATTGCATCCGGCGTTTATAAATACGAGTGGCGATTTTATTCGATATATATTTGTTAAATTTGTATTGCCCTTCAGAAAAATTGAAATTATCATCTTCGTTGATGATCATGGATCCCCCAAATTATTAAATTAGTGAGCTTATGTGTAACGAATAATGTATTTTCAACTGAAGATAAGTTTTTTTTCCAAAAATATGGCCTAAGTATCGGTAGCACCCTTTCCCGCATCTTATGCAATGTATTTATGGAAAACTATGAAATGACCCTCTTTCTAGGATCCATTCCCAACCTCTTATCTGATTCCGATATGTCGACGACATCCTGTTTGCATGACACATAGCCAATCAAAATTTCAAGGAATTTTTCAACAACCTGAATTCGTCACACCAATCGATAAATTCAAAGTATAATGGGATAGAACAATTCTTTACCGTTTTTAGATGTAAATATCCACCTTTTAAATAATTATATCCAGTGCTCAGTTTATCGAAAGCCTACAAATTCAAATGCTTCATACTCGTACATATTTTCTCATTACATGATAAATCCGTTAAGATATCTGGTATTTCTTCCCTATTTCTCCGAACCTATGGAACGTGCGACCCAATCTTCCTTCAGAATAAAATTAACTACATTATCTGCAATTTCATTGAACTAAAATACCTAATTCACCTCATAAATAGATGTCATTCGAAAGCACGAAAAAACTTCTATGACATCTCCATACCACGAAGGGGCGTTTTTAAAAATGTATTAGTTTCCCATATGCTCCAGCCTTGGGCCCCCTAAAATCATATCCTAACGGGAAAAAAACATAAATATTACATTCAAATATTCTAATACCATTCGAAAATCCTTGACTAGACTGCGTCCAATCAATCTCGATGCTGGAGTATACAGCATACCATGCTAAAATTGAAAATTAACATACATCGGAGAGTCGGTCCACTTTAATAAGAGGATGAAAGAACATTTAGCTGATATCAGAAGGTGTATGAACTCTTCAAGTCTCTTTACGCACATGCAAAAGCACGCCTATAGAATTGATTTTATCCATGCAAATATCATTTATAAATCAAACAATTATATTGAGAGGCGAATTTGCGGAATCTATCATTATCAATAAAGTTTATAATTTCAATTTATCTGAAGGGCAGTACAAATTTAACAAATATATATCGAATAAAGTTGCCAATCGTATTTATAAACCCCAGGATGCAATGGGTCTAGGAGATTAGCAACTCTCCAGATCGTTTCCAGTTCCATTTCATTTTATTTAGTTTGTCATTGGCGCCAGATACATTCTAACTTTTATCAGATTGTTTCCTGCTGTTTCATTTTGTTTAGGATCTGTCATGCTCTATATATTCTGTGTTCCTTGCCTAGTTTTTTCATTATAGGTTGAAAATGGCATCTTGCCGAAACTACTCCGATAGTTATAAATAAAATCATGATTCAAATATTGTGGTTTACCATTATCTTTCATATATATATATATATATATATATATATATATATATATATATATATATATATATATATATATATATATCCAAAGCTCCCTCTGCAAGTAAAGAAGACGGGAAGGTGCACAATTTAGGGCACTGGGCAGCAGGAAAGGTCTGCTGTTGCCCTAGGTTTAAGTTATAATATACATTCACCTGATACAATAATCACTTTGGGGGGATAGGAAGAGTAAATATTTTTTTTTTAAATGACGGAGGGCTTTAAATAGGGGATAAGAACGACTCAAGAGAAAGCCTTATTTTCTCTTGATAGATGTGTTAAGAATGTATGCAAATACGACGGACAAGACACTTTGTACACCTTTCTCCCCTCCTTTGGCCTTCTACCCCATCCTCCTCCGTGAGATTAGACACTATAGAATAAACGAACTTCAGGAACTCAAAATTATCTGATCTATTATGGTAAATTGTGAATACCGAAGCAATTATTTAAACCAAATAATGAACATATATTGAGGTTGGTTTAAATTCATGGTGTCGATTTGCGTATTGTGCTCTCGCACAAGGAAACTCGTCCAAGGCTAAATTTAAATGTAATAGGGCTCTGTTCTACCTCCTAAAATTGATGGGTTACAAATAAAAAGGATTATATGGTATTTGACCCATTAATATAAGATGCGTACTCATACGATACAAAATTCGGGGCTTTGAACTGATGCGGCGCGTCATGGCTATGAATTTAAAATGCACTACTGGCCAAGATTTCGTTGATGAGCCTAGAAAAGAAATCAAACGGACGGAAGAAAGCAGTAAACATTAAGAATAATTAAAGTAAATTGTAGTGTTATATTATTATTATTATGAGAGCTATCAAAGCCTCCCTTCACAGTGCAAAATCAACTGCTAAATTGATTCCACACAAAAGACAAAATGGTAGTGAAGAGAGGCAAAGGCAGCCCTAAAAAAGTGAAGGGCTAATAGTAAACCCAGATAAATAAGAAATATTAGAAGATGAGAAAAAGCTACTGTTTGAAGAATGCATTCACACGTGACCTAAATGAAAAAATATCCCTTGAGTGTACAATCTCGCTGGATAAACCATTCCACGTTTTAATTAACGATGGTACTAACATTCATAAAATTCATAGCCAAGTCATTAAGATTAGAGCCACCCTTGCCACGCGAACTGGATTAAAAGAATCAGGCAAAGCTGCGTGCAACGGATGATGAATAGTATTAAATACCTTGAAAAAAATCCTAAGGACACCAACCAAACGCCGATGATCCAAATCAAGGGAGAGAGATGGTGATATAAACTTAATTGAGTTCAACGCTCTGACCAACAACTTGAGATGGCAATTAGTAGCAGACATCCAAACAGGAGTACAATACTAAAAAATGAGGCAGAATGAAGATAAAAAAAGATCCAATAACTGTAGAGTCACATGCAAAAGTTCTATAACACTTACGAAGTAATCCTGTCTTCTGTGAAATTAAGGACGACAAGAAACGAATGTGCTTCGCAAAAGTTAGCTTCGATTAAAGAATTACTCCAAAAAGACGTAAATCATCTACTTCCTCATTAAGTTCACTCGATATGTACAAACTGGGATGAGCTGGATCCAGTGTACGGGATCTACTAATAACAATAGAATGCGTCTTATTAGCATTAAGCTTCATGCTTCAAAGTTGACACCAAGAGGTAATCTTGGCTAAATCCAAATTTAGCCTAAAAGCCTTAACCCTAGAGCATGCACTCATTCTCTTCTTTGTCACCAAAACTTAAATAATTTTGACAAATATATTCCAGCGCATACCCTGTCATAGTTCACCTACTTCACTATTTAGCCCCAAACTGGCTGAAAGAGTCATATATCTTCTTAACTCTCCTTCCAGTAGAAACAAATTAAAGCAGCAAAGTAACCATTGCAGAAATAAGATCTTTAGCAAGAAACATTCAAATTTCATGTTGCCCGAGGACTCTATCTTTCACTATCATGAGCCACCAGGCTCAAATTACAGAGGAAATTTATATCATATATAGATGGGAAAGGGAAGTTACATATATTTCAGAAGTTTCAATTAAAGGGGAATGGGAGCATATAACCTTTAATTACTTAAAGTTAGCAAATGATCCATGATGGGACAGAAACATCGTGGAAAGAGATTTGCATTAATATTTCATTTTTCCTTCCTTTATCATTTGGTCCTTCATCATGTTTGTTTGGAGACAATCAAAATTTTCATTATCAAGTAGCTTTGATACTTCAAAGCAATTTGATTACGCTAGGCGATGTTTCTAGGTTATTTAATACAATATAAATCAAAGCGGCATGACGAGTGCGACTGCTATCGGATTCAATTAATTCTGTGCATATTAAACGTAGAACTTTGGATCGGAAAATCATTACCAGAAAACGACTGAAAATACGAGAACGAAAATAAGAAGTTAGAAAGGGTCAAGAGGATTAACTACAAAAAAATGTTCATGATTTTGTTACGTAGAGCCATTTACACCATAGGAAAAATTAGCTGATAACTTTCATCGAAAAAAAAGATCCTATATTCTGGGAGTTACACCAATCAATCATCTCAGGCAACCTGGTTACCTTATCCTACTGCTGTGCCATATCTTCCAGGAAGTCGGCAACCAAGGATTTCCATCTTCTCTGTCAAGCGTAGCTCTGATGAACTGCCCGTGCGATGTTCTGCCTCCAATCAACTTCACCAGTTTATCTATGTATTTTTTCTTGACCTTTTCTTTCTCTCCTTCCCTCCACCATTCCAGTTACAACCAAATTTTCCATTATGTCTCTTATTATCACATGAACTAAGAATCTCAACTGTTTTTCTATTACAATATTCATCAATTCTCTCTTCTCTCTTACCATTTGCAAAACTGCTTCGTTCGTTCTTCTTGCTGTCCACGGGATCTTCATAATTCCTCTCCAGCACCACATCTCCATCACCTTTAATCTTTTCACCATTGCTGCGGACATTGTCCAGGTCTCCACTCATAACAAAGTTGACCACACGTGCATCTTTATTAAACTTTTCCTCATTTTAATCGCTAACTTCCTGTTCGCTAACATTCTTCTAATATTTTCGAATGCCACCTTTGCTATTTTTATCCTTCCCTTGATTTAAATGTTGCTTCTTACATCTTCCGTCACCACACTTCCTAGGTATTTAAACGACTCCACCTGCTTCATGTCTGGTCTTTATAACGTAATTCAAATCTTGGCACTGGTGTATTCTTCGATATAGCCATACATTTCGTCTTTCATGCATTAATTTTTCAGCCCTTTATTTCCACTTTCTTCTATTACTTTATTGAATATTAGTTGTAACTTGAGTGAACTCATAGTACACTATCGTCCGCGTATATTAAATGATTGATATTACATCCTCCTATTCTTATCCTTTTAAATTCTTCAATATGTCTCATTATTACCTTACTATATATTGAGAACATGTCTGGTGACAACACACACTCTAGTCTTACTCATCTACTAATTATCTGGAAGTTTCTTCCCCATACATTCTTACACATTAATTCCGTGCCAGTATATGTTCTTAATCACTTTGAACTCTGTAGCAGAATGAGAAACAATGGCGGCCACGTGCCCTCCTGTACCCAGGGGGGTCCGGAAATCACCTCATGGAGCTGTTTGTCGAAAGCATGAGAGCCTAGGCAAGGAGGCGGCGGACGCTGTTATCACTCGCCTCAGCTGCATTTGCCTAGGGACAAAGGTTATCTCACCCTTTCTTCTCGCGGCCACCTCGCCGTGAGCATGCGGGCGCCTCTGCACAAATAATGGAATCCGTTGGACATTCCAATGAACCTTATCAAGATTCCCCCTTTCCCCCGAAGGAGTCGCTGACTTTTCACCATGATCGCGCGCATCTCTTCTCCAGGCGCTTATATAACGCTCCAACGGATTTAAGAGACCGGCACTGTCAAACTTCCATTTACTCTGACGAACGAACTAAAGGACGCTCTTCCCCTCCCCTCCTTCAGGGGTGATTTCGATTCAAGTGAAGGCTAAATCGATTCGTGGACTCGGCCGTAGTAATTCGGCATGTTTCGAATTCAATAAACCCTGCCCTATTATACGGGTGACCTTTGATAGGCCCTTGTGGCTTTTGTCATCCGTGAAATTATGTTATGAAATTATGTTAGTCAATTGGCAAGGACTGACAAGGATTCCACAACTCCGAAGACGACAGATGCTCCTTCAAACTGAAGCTGAGGAAAACAACTTCTACCTTCGTTTCACCGTACCCCACTGGCCCCATTTTTGGAACGAACTCATAAAGTAATTGTCACCATGGCCGCCGGCAGATTGATCTTAAATCTGGCTTATCCCAGTTGCTCCATTATTTGTATGTACGCCCCAGTTAAAATTACCCTTTAAACTATCAACTGTATCTGACCCTTTTAATCCATTAATCAACGTACCTGATCGTGTGTAGATCTTAAACCCAGTCTGGGTCTTAAAAACAATTAGAGAAGCCCTTGCCCTAGCAATGGATGTATAATCTGCGATCCAGTTGAAATAACGATCGGTTGGTATGTGTCAGCCATGCATTCTAAATAAGGTGGCTATTTAGCTTTCCCCATCTAGAAAATGTCTCTCTTACTGTTGACAAAAGGAAGTGCTCGCAAGGAAGAAATATATTCTTTCCTTTGTAGTTAAATCTCCAGAGATCAAGGGGAAGTTTTTTGTTATTTAGTGTTTCGACTAAGGTATAGCTCCTAAAATAAATTGCTGTATTGAATATGTTGTTTACCTGAGTTTATGAACGGAAAATTTTTATAATCTTATGGGCAATTCGCTTAAGTAGAAATTTCCGCTTACCGTACTATAAACTCGAGCCAAAGGATAGTTTGGATAGTTCAGTAGCGAAGATGTGATTTCTTCTGCGCTGGAAAAACTGGCATCTGATGTTTGATTTTTGTGTAATGTGCATGAACTCATAGGGCCATAGGCACAATTTAAAATCACCACCACTCCTTCGCACTCACAATATCAACACATCTTGTAAAAGCCGACTGGTCTATGTTCTCTAATGTGAGTGATGATAGATTTTGTGTGATTTAAAAGTATCTAAAGTAGTTTTGATGTCACTTTATTCCTTGCATTGGCTTATTCTATATTTCTTCTTAAATAAAGATATTTCAGCAGGGGGAAAGATAGTTGATTATATTTGAAATCCATAACATTAACAGTTTTCTCATAAGAGACTAAGTTAAATTTATAGCTTTACTGTTCGATAAACACTTCCTGCATTGGGTTTTCATTAATTGATTCGGGGTTAATCAATGAGATGAAATGGGATTTCTAAAAGTTGCCTTTCCATTGCTAAAACCAACATGCATAAACTCGAAATAATACAAAGGGAAGCCCTTAAGGAATTAACGGATGCACACAAACCATCCACATATATTCACACAAAAATTATTACCATAAATATAACTTAAACATGTTTGGCACACATGCGCCCAATCACACCCATAAAACAATATTATCATAGACATAATCTTACCAAACCTTACCAAAAAATTCTTTTTACTACACTACAACATAATTTACACCTCGATACCTCCTTCTCCTGCACAACAAAAAGAAACCATATCCATACTCAAATGGTCAGAAGTCACTTACACAAATTTTCAAACAACTCTACAATAAGTAAGGGAGAATCTAGCCTGCACAGAACAACAAGAGTCACTCTCTCCAGACTCATATAAGGCCATGAACCAAACTTAAAATAATACAAATACCTGATTAACTAAGCAGATAATTAACATTACACATGAACTAACTACACTTCAAAATACATTGAATTATTTGCGTGGAGGAATGAATATAACGAAGACAAGCAGACGCTAGTTTTTCATACGGCGTCAACCGTTACTCTCCGCATGTGCCAAGACTCCCCGCCCCCTTCCTCGCTGCCCCAAGACCTTTAAAAGCCCACGCAAAGATGTATTTCGTTCAGCAGATTTCGTAATTTACGAGACTGGTTAGGTAAACTTTCATCCCGGAGTCAACTATCCAAGACTTGCTCTCTTCGTCTTGTTAATATAAACATAGGAGGGTGCGAAAGCCTTTATAATGAAAATCTTGCTGCCTAAGGTTTCGTCGGCAACAAACCTATTAACAGGCTCACTGTTCCCTCCGTTGTTTATGCCTATTTATCGCTAATAGACGAAATCTCACTTCCCCGTGTATAAAAATGAAGGGAGGAAGTGTCACAGCTTTGAAAATTTATGCCCTAGGAGAGGGGCAAAACGGTTGGCTATTGAGGGTTCACCCCTCCTAAACTCTCTAGTCTCCCCCTCCGCCCAGTGGATAATCGACGTATATATTTCCATCTTAAGAAATTTAGAGAAAAATTCGCGTAGGTATCGAGAGAAGAAGACGAGTCCCTGAGTCAAACAGGGAATAAAGAACATAGTTGGAACCAAGCGGGACTTACCTTCCTGAGGCTGTTCCTTTGATCGCTTAGAAGAGCAGACCAGTGGTATCGAGACCAACTCTCCTACCATTCTCGTCGAGAGAAAATCACGTATCTCAGTTTTCTGAAAAAGCAGCGAGATACCCCTTACCATTAAGAAAGACCAAAGTGAATTCCCATTGGAGAAGAGACTCACATCTTGGTTGTCTCATCGTCGAGATGTCGAAATTGGTAACACTTGGATAGGGAAAACCACTATTCATCTAAGATCCCCTCACGTATATCTTTAAGTCAAGAGAAGCATCGTCACTCGCCTCAACCACCCCGTAAGAAGCATCAGCTGTTTACCCGACCCACCTCGCCTCAGTGAGGACGTCCACAGTCAAACTCGCCCAGGCCAACTCATCGAGCCTGCTCACTTTCAAGGTCACCCAACTGTCGACGCACCCCGAGTTAAAGGTAAAACGAATACAAAAAATTATTCATTTTGTTATTTCCGATTCCGTGCGGAAGTTTATTTGTAACCAAACCATCTGGTACTCGTAACCAAACTATTTTAATTCCAAAATGACTTAAGAATTCGCATTAATTGAGCTTAAATTTCGTGTATTAGAGGTAATTTTTGCGTCAACCATCTCGTATTATTAATTTGTAGTGATAAATTTTTATTAGACCCTCTTACTATAGAATTAGTGTATTTAAAGATTTAATATTCCGTTCTTTTATGTGATTAAAAGTATATGTTTTTGGAGTTGCTTAATTAGATCCTTGAATCCAGCATTGGCAATAGATATAGCATGATACGAAGCCTCCCAGGTTCAAGAATAAAATTACAGCACTCTTAAAGAAAAGCGGAAGGGATTAACCTACATCCGTAGTCGGCCGTAAACCAAAACACCTTGTATCATCATATCCAAGCCTTGAACTGTACACATAAAATTACAACATATATTGATTCAGAGGCTTGTAGGTTTGGCCTTCTATTGTAGCAGCCTTTTTAGCTGAGGTGAATTGTCTGTATTACCTATCGTAGGATCAAAGTAATAACTATTCTCCTAAAAATATGTGAATCTTGCCGTAGTCTGAACTTATAGCCAAAATTATAGATTGAAAATTTAGAAAGTTAAAATTTTTACGTGATTAACGTCATAAAAACGGAATAAGAAAAAAAACTTTGGTTAAAGTAATAATCTGAAGAGGGTTTGAACTGCCGAGGCTCATTACGAGAAAGAGAAAGCCTAATTGAATTGTTCATTACGTACGTACTTCCCCAAGATTCTTTCTATTCTGCCTCTCTCTTATAAGTAGCAAATGTAACTTTTCTGTTAAACAGCAAAGATTCAAAGTCTATTTTTTAACTGCTGCTTTTATTTTTTCTTAGATAGATTACACTATGGTTCCTTGTGTTTATAATTATTATCGGTATTTACTTATAAACTAAGAGCAGATAACACCTAAGCAACCAAGTTATGAAGCGATGAGTGTAATTAAGCGGGTCATTCCAGGTAACTTGCCGCAAACTATGCAGAGACTCGCTTTCTGACTCTTTAGTAAACATTAACGGAATTATAAACAGCCCTCTTGGTTACCACCTAAATCTTTTTCTCTTCAACTTTCACAACCCACCATCGGCGTACTGTCCTCATTCTAACCGGAAAATTTTCCCCACAAACTTCTGCTACTGAGATGGATAGTCATCATTCAACTCTCTTTAAACAAAGTTTCGCCACCACATCCTCCACCCACCGAAATCTGAAACTGAAGCATACACTTGCAGAAACAAGCATCCAATGTGCACCTCTCTGGGAGAAGGTTGTGCCTTGCCGAGCTCTATCCTTCTTCCTATTTCGATCTAAATCAAGACCTTTCTCCCCTGCTGTTTTCCATATTATCATCATCTCATCCTATTCTTTAACTTGAGTATAAAATTGATTTTTTTTAGTCTTGTCTTTTATTTTTTTTAATGAATAAAACCTCGGGCTGTTGTCGACGATCCTCCGCCATCTTTGTTTACGTTCGTCAGCTGACGGTAGGCTAGTGGGCTAGTCATATTTCCTAAATTATTTTTATTAATCATTTTAATAGTTTTTAACTTTTAATAGCAAAATCACTTTTTAACTATTCATATCTAATAAATAATCATCCTTTTTATTTAAAATTGCTGTTTTCAATCTAGGACCACCTGTTAGACTAGGCCACCTGCCACCCTAGGCATAGGTTTAAAGTTATAATTTCTTATTCGACTAATAGGCTAAAATCTCAATTTGTACAGAGGTCGGAGTAAAATATCTGGTCATGTTGGCCTTGTATAGAAATACATACAGACACACTAATTACAAAAAAACATACACAATGACACAAACACTTCATATGCCTAAGTCAACTCTACAACACAAAGATAAATAAAAATCATGGACCTACATTCGTTCAAATATCACATTCACTACTACCCGACATGTACATATACAGAAACACATACACACATATACCTGGCTTCCAGGGCGTTAAGCCCTGCAGGCAGTGGACTAAATATAGCTTCATGGCATAATGATGCTCCTCATTCTGTGTGGTGACACAGGGGCTTAGGTCAACCCCTATCCGCGTGCCCCTAAGTATCTGTGCCGGCTATGCAAACGTACGGTCAGGTGGGGGCAGCGGCCATGCAGTGCGACCGCTGCTATGGGTTTTCCATACTCGATGGCTGGTATCATGTCAGCTGCGTTGGGGGCTTTACAGCGGCGTAGGACAGATTAGTTGACTGAAGCCTCAGATGGATCTGCTGGGATTATGAAGCAACCAACTGGAGCTTCAGATGGATCTGCTGGTATTGTGGAGCAACCAACATATCGCCCTTACCACCACAACCCCTCAATCAAACCCCACCATCATAAGATAGAAGGATAGCTCGGCAAGATATTTTAGACAATTCCTCCCCTACCCATTACCGAAAAGGAGACAGGACAGCATTGGACCATTTGACATCACCCACTTCCCCCACATACACAACCCATTCCACACCCAATTATGCTTATAATAACACATTACAGTATTTATCAATACCACCATTCACAAAATCAGATCATACCTTATCTATCACCCATTCCAAAACCATGCATAATGAATCTCAGGCCATAAAAGAGTCATCCAACCTCCGCCTAATTACCATCAACTTCCGTATCATTACTAACAAAAGAGTCGCATTTCATTATACTCTTAACACATATGGCCCGAAAATTATTATAGAAACAGAGACTTGGCTCACACCAGACATTTAGGATTGTTAAGTCATCCCAACAGAGAGTCCCTATAACATGACATTATACAGGAAAGGACGTCAGAACGGTAACCGAGGTGAAGTCCTGATAGCAACGAAGCCGGGACTAGTTGCGCCCCCAGCTATAACAACATTACTACATACTAATTCCTTAGGCACATGCCAACAAGACAAAGCTACTGCACTTAACACACAATTCCAAACTGTATTTACCAATGAACAAGCAGACTTACCGTATATACCACAATCACCATACACAGCCATTCCTCCCATTATTATACACACCCAACGAATTGAGAAACTATTATCTGAGGTAGACATTAAAAAAGCGACTGGACCTGAAAATATGCCCTGCAGGATAATTAAGGCTGGTTCTAACGTACTGGCCCCTCTTCTGAAGATTATATTTTCACAGACACTACAAACCGGAGAACTCACCCACGATTGGCTCTTGGCAAATAAGACTCCAATTTTCAATCCGCTGACAGAACCCTCCCTGTGAATTATAGACCTGTTTCGCTTACTTCAATCCCATGCAAAATTCCTGAGTATATAAATCACAGACATATCAGGACCATTTTGATAGGCTAAACATACTGACTGATGTTCAGCACGGCTTTAGGGCCAAACGGTCGTGCGAGACTCAACTACTGGAGATGACCCATGACATTTCTCAATACCTGAACGACCCCAATATTAGTTAGACAAATGGACGCCATATTGAAACTTTGCCAAAACCTTCGAAAATGTTACGCACCAACGACCATTAGGAAAATTATATATTTATGGCATGCGAGGACTTAACTTTCACTGGATTAGGATGTGTTTGACTCCTAGAGAGTAACGTGTTGTGCTCTATGGTAGTCAATCCTCTTCAGTTTCTGTGACTTCTGGTGTACCTCAAGGTACCGCCTTGCGGTACCTACTATTTTTTTTTACATTAATGACCTTCCACTATCGCTCACTTCTACTGCTAGGCTATTTCCAGACGATAGTTTAGTTTATAGACCAATTGTAGATAGGAATGTCTGCCTTCGGCTCCAGGACGATTTACCTGCACTTGAAAAATGGGAAGTCTAGAAAAACAAATGTCATCACATCCGTTTCACCAGTACTAACAAACTCATTATATTTAATTACAAACACTATAACACCAACTTAGAAACCGTATCATCCTACAACTATTTAGCCGTCCACCTCTCAGTGGACACAAACTGGAACACGCACGTGAGCAGTGTCGGCCCAAGGCAGACAGGGCCTTGGGTTTCTGCACAGCAGACAGCTCAGTGGGTGTAACGCAGACATCAAAATTCTCGCATTTAGAACACTAGTTCGAGCACACTTGAAATATTGTTATACCGTCTGGGATCTACACACTCACAATAACATTAATAAATTAGAGGCCATACAAACAAAGCCACAAGATGGATTAGACTTGATTACAGACACACTCCATCAGTCACTTTAATCAAACAAGACATTATACTGTGACCACTAGCAACAAAAAGACAAATACACAGACGAAAGATGTTATACAAAATCACAAAACAATTTAGTTGTCATAGACAAAGACACATACTTCCAGCCTACAAATATATGCACCACCAGAGGCAACCACAATCTAAAATACCACACATACCAAATAGGGACTGACAGTTTCGGGTGTTCATTCTTCCCCCGCAGCATCCAAGAGTGGAACATATCCTATCTTATATAGTTAATAGCCCTACTCTTGACACATTTAGAAACAGGATTACAAATCATTATATCACTCCTGACCCACGTCCTACTCCCTATTCCTAATCCTTTATCCTTTTCCCCGCACATACCTCGCATAATATGTCGCCCGTGAGCGGCCCTCTGCAGGTCCGCATAATCAAGATCAAAATCAAAGACAAGGTCTAGGAATTGAGTAAGCAAGGGTCACATTACATTAGCTGGCGTGTGCTTCAAAATACTGTAAAATAGGACTGACCCTATTATCACGGAATTTGAAGATCTCATTGAGGTGATAAAAAACAGGAAACTTTTATTTCATCAACATTACATTTTCCATCCTTTTTTTCTATTTTCAAGCTGTTTGCCATCTATCTTCACCACTATTTGGAACTCTTCTGCAACCCAATGCTGATGATCTCATTAAAATCTTCTACAAAGATGTCCACAAGTGTGTCCCAACGTCAAGGTTTTGACCTACCGGAGGATGAGTTTTTCTTATGAATAAGTAAACTTTTCAACTTTCCGCAAATATTTTCCCAACAGAGGATTGCTGACAAATTAGCTGTCTTAACCTTTACTTCAGAAACGGTGGTAATAAATCACAAATTTGCTTCTGGGTTTGGCGTTGCACTTTAGCGTTTTCGGTGCTCTCACTAGGTTGAAAGATAGTTTCTTTGTTGATAGATGTTTTTTCAGATTTCAGCTATGTTTTCTGGATTTAAATAAAAGTTCGAAGTTTAAAGCTCATAATAAAACGCTCTTTAGGACAAAGAGTTTTTATATAAAGGGATACCTATTGAATGGTGCTCTTTCAAATAGAGTAAAGTTATTATTAATAATAAACTGTGAAAGATAAACGAGACGTCTTTACTTAGACGCAATAGTCTAATAAAAGGAGTTAGGAATTAAATTATGGTATTAATTCATGTCAGTATTTATGTCGAATTTATATTAAAACCTTCAAAATTTTCCTTCCTTCCTGCCAATTATGACCTAGTTCTGATACCCACTACCCAAATTGAACGGAAATATTTGTTTTATGTACCTTTCGTAATACAACATTAATTTTTGGAAGAAAAATCTAATAACATTACATTTTAGAATTTTGTTTTCGTCAACGTAATTGTATAAGGAATGTTAACTTAGCGGAGGCAATACCCTGGAAGAGAAAAAGTTTGTGGATCAACAAAAGTAGAGATTGGGTATTGTCGTATATGATAGGTGTGCATAGAGGAGGTAGGTATGGACGTGCTTGGTGGCTCCAGCCATCAATGTTGCTTTACTGAAAAAAATGCTTCATCCCGATGCCCTTTGGAGGTATGAAGATCTACCAACGCGGATTAATGCTTTGTGCTTAAGAAGACACAGTGTAGTTTATTGTTTAATGGCGTCGATGTAGCGCCACCTTCTCTCTATTCACATTCATGAAGAAACATTTAAAGTTTGAGGGTAAAGTGAGAAAATAATGTTAAAATTTCAGAAGAAGAGTATAACTCTCTAGCATATCCCATATTCTGTTTGGGCAGAGGCTTATTGATTTTGTCCTAGTCATTTCGATTTTGCTCTACAAGAGGAGTTGGCTAAAAGAGAAAGTTTGCAGTGATCTGATTTAGGATGAGGGGCGCTATGACTTTAGAAGGAGGCGATAAGCCAGTGACGGGACGTTGTGTGATATGAAATACCAGTTGTTGTTCCAAAACACTCCTTCATTGATATCCGTTGTATAGTACAATCCTCCCTGAGAGCAGTTTTGCTAGTGCGACCGTTAGATTTTGTTCCCTCAAGATCTAGTATTTTCATATAGCTTTATTATTAGACAAATCGCCCGTTCTGACCAAGTAAAATACCTCGAAATGTCAAAGAGTGGCATTCCTCTAATCTTCAATTTTAAATCATGCTTTCTTGAAGATTTGTATAACTAATCTCAAATTGCCATGGTCATGAACGAGTATTACTATTAGGAAGAACAAATAACGATTCACGCGAACAAGTGTAAACAAAGATACTTTAGGAAATTTTCTGTGTAATCTGAATTTTATAAGTTATTCTACTCTAATATTAATGAATCATTCCTTTAAATACACATTATATTCAGTATTAAATTTTATCAGCTCTTCTATGAAATGCAACTTGAAAATCAACAGAGGCAATGTAAAAGAATATTCTGTGCCATTTTTATGGAAATGGAACGAGTATATTCAAGAAGATTTACACTTTGGTATTTTGTTCTATAGTTTTGGAAAGCACTGTAGATGACGAGACATAGAATTATTCGTCATTGATAAGGAAAAGATAATATTTTCTAAATCCCAGAGAAATGCAGCAAAGTAAAGCATTGACCCATTTCAATGGAAAATTAATGTTTAGGTCTTTGCCTGGTACTTAAGTATAATTTGAAAAATGATGAAGATTCCTTTAGGATCCTAAAGAACACATTCAGATCTACATAAAATAATTGCGTATACTTTGTAATAAAAAATAATTACTAGTTACAAAACATATTCAAGGAGGAGAAAGAATGGACTAGGCCAGCAATGCGTGGGGCATTAGCCTCTCTCAAAGTTCCCTCAACACTCTTCAGTCCATATAAAATAATGCCCAAGAACAATCAAAGACTGTGGCACTAGTACACTCCATGTTACCAACACTTCAGACTTCACTCTTCAAGTTTAAGTACTACCTTGAAAGTAGACTCAACCAAATACTACCTACAGCTTCCACAAATCCAGGTTACAAACTACACGACAGACAACACCTTCTCAAGAAGAATCATAAAACATAATCTAACTTTAATACTTCAGTAAAAATGGACATCTCACTCAGCTCACGCAGCTTAAAAATGCTTCCATAATTCATTTACATCCACTTCAACTTCACTCCCTAATCTATCAAGTCAATTTTCCCAATGCATTTCAAGAAACACTGACATTCACACCTATGATTCTTGCCATCTCCACTAGGACAGGTTTGACCCGGTCACTCTGTAGTGTGAACATCAAACATCCCTAATGATTAACCAGAAAAGGCTGGAAGTGACCATCGCGGATGCCTGTGCAAGAATGCAATACATACCCAACCCACCATAAATAACATAGTGGAAAACTGCCCTGCGCGTAAAAGCATCAGCAACAACAGCATATGCATTCCTTAAGGGACACTGAAACCAGGGAGAAACCCTATTCCAAAGGCTATTGGGTTCTGCTCAGCCAGACAGCATGAATATCAGCAAAAACAGCAATTAAAAGCACGGATTCTCTTTGATTATCATTCGGGCACGAAATCAGACAAAGCTCCAGATCCTCTAAGCGCTTTTCCTCGCATTTTGCACATAAATAAAATTCCTTCCTCGCAATAAGGAAATCTAATGTAGTTCTTAAATGAGATATGAAAAGAATAGTTGAATTACTCTACAATTCGCACCATACTATTCAATAAGTCCATGATCCAGATGAGTTAAATAAATCCAAGCATGTTTTATAGAACAATGTGCACCGTAGAGAGAAATTCTAGACGCAATTCTTTCACCCTTACTGACGTTCCTATATCTCACCATAATATACACCTTCAAATTATAATATTTTCAAGATTGCTGGTTAAATACGTGGTTACTGAATATTGAGGCAATTTTCATTTTCTTATCATCTGAAATCAAAGAATGTCTATTTTAAAATACAATTAAGCCAAATAACAATAAGGGCATTTAAATCACAGTTATATTTTCTCTTATTATTAGTTTTTCTAAACACGAAACACAATCATCAACTTTTGTCTACTCATTCACAAATTGTACTTGTTACACATTTAGATAAGAAACTTCTCATATCATTTTATTTCTTCTTCCATTTTTTTAACGAATCGATTTTACAACTTCTTTTAAGGACTATTTTATTTTGTCGAGTTAGATGTAGATGTGTAAATCTGACGGTATCTACAATTTCAAACATCTTTCTCGTTTAGTGCATGGCCTATAATAAAGTATTAGAGTAATTAACTGCCGTGTAACTATGAACACCATGAATTGTGTATATACTTCCTTTGTACACACGTATTTTCATTTGCGCTTTACTTGATCGGCATTTATGCCAAATATTTGTTATGTTCTGCTTGTTAGATTTTTACTTAGTATACTTCCTGTAACTAGATTTCATGATAAACATAATCAAGGCTAAGATTTCATTTTATCCTGCTAGCACGATTACAAGATGAACGCCCTAAGAGTGGCATTTCAAATTTCTTTGTGCCATCAAAGCATATTGTTAGTCACCTCTAAGCGAAAGTAAACATCGACAAGGAAGTGGAACATCGTCTCCATATGCTGGAGAAGCCTTCCAGAAACAAAAGTCCAGGATCTTTGTCAATTGCAACCTGAGATAAAGATAAAGCTCATGGTATACAATGCTGTGATCCTCATATAGTAGCGAAACATGGATCACATACCGGCGTCATGTGAAGTCACTCGAGTGGTTCCACTAAAGAAGTTTCCGAAGAATCGTACACATTTCCTGAGACGAACGAAGAACAAACATCAGCGTTCTAGAAGAGGTAGAGTCCATCAGCATCGAGTTCCTCCTAATAAAACTTTAACTTAGATAGGTTGGGCACTGGTTCGAATACTGAAGTGTTGGTCGAGGAATTTGAGGAAGAAGCCACCGCAATCATATTTCTAATGCATGCGATGATCAACATTTATATTTCCTCAAATTTACGAACTAAGTACTTATTTATTAATGATGACAGATGAATATGATTAAAAAATAACATTATAATTTTATAGGTTTCCTAAAATAAATGCCCCCAATTAAATCTATGGCCAAGAAACCAAAATAATTAGATCTCTAGTTTAAATTGCGACCAGCATCGAATGCTTTTCGTCAAAGTTCATGAAAATTCTTAGAAAGGATTCAATCCCTTTGAAACTAAATTCAAAGAAAGTAGAAAATTATTTCGATTAATATATAAAAAATTATTTCTACCAGATGTGGAAAGTGTTTTCTTTTCAGAAAAATTTTAGTTATCCAAATTTTCTATATATCAGGTACTAAATTTCCATTTTGTTTGTAAAGAAGAAGATAAACAATGCACTATAATTTATGGTGATCGAACCCTTCGATATAATATGAATCACGAAAACTACGATGAATGTTGTCAATTGCTTTTTAATTCAAAGTTTGGAGATAAATTATTTTTATTAAGGAAAGAAGAAAGTGAAGTGGCAAATAGAGCATCTTTATCGCCCCCGAATGAGTAGGAATTCGGATATTACTTGCATCATTTTGCAATCCTATTTGTATGGTGATTAGCCTCTTTACAAACCAATTTTAGGTGCGTGTTTGTTTACCTTATAGAGAAATATCGCAAATCAAGACGTAATATTTGTAGACTTAAAATATCCCTAATGCTAATAATTTTATTTTAACTAATAATAAAATATTTTTAAGGAAAAAGTCGCGAAACATAGCAGTAATATTATACCCAAGTTAGATGTGTAATTTTTTTTTAAGGTTTTGCAGATCGTTATCGCAGTTTACTCCAGAACGAGTGCAATACCATATCTGGCCGCTAATCCCATATTTTATTCCCTCTTTATTATACCAAACTTCAAGCAATTCAAGTTTGTTATTAGTAGAATTAATATGTATATTTATGGAGATCGAATTATTTAGCTGTCGTAGAATAATGAATAAAGAGTTGCTTTACACGCTTAAGTACCAGGTTCAATATCTAGCAAGATCGGATACAAAAACTATATGAGCTCGCAGAAAACTGCCGCCAATTAGGCAGTCCATAAATCTCACCCATGCAAGCAGAGAGTTTTGGTCATTTATATTACCAGAAAAAAGCTAATAAATACAATGGTCTCTCTTTCCCCACTTTGCGCACATAATTTATCACTCTTATTTCTACGAAACCCGCCAAAGGGGTCACCATATATATGTTCCCCTAGTGTGAAATGTGAGGCTTTCACCTGGAAGAACGGAGGGTTTTCTGCTCGATATTGTTATGTATACTAATGGTTAAAAGGATTCATTATGTAAATTTATGTAATTGTAATGTATATATTTATGTAATTGTGTATATATTTGTAATGGTTAATATATTTATTTGTAATGTATATGTAATATGGAAACAACAATCTCCAACTCCTTTAGTGATTACCCATAATGCAACCAACTAACCTCCTCCCATACAACCAACTAACTTGCCACCAATACTTATTTAAGTTTAAAGTTCCCCAATTTTAGGCAGTTCACCTCCAACCACGTAACGTGCTCCTACTGGAATTGATTTGTTCTAGATTTTGTGTAACTATTCAATTAATGTGCTCTCTCAACGTGTGATAAGTACTATCAAGATTATTTGTACGTATTGTATAAACTGTAAATATGATATTTATGTTTCTCCAAACCTTATTTATTCATTTATAACTTTAATATATTAATTTTCTCTATTTTCTTTGTTTTGCCTTACCAATACTAGGCTATGCTATACATAATTTGAACTCTGATT
The DNA here is from genome assembly GCA_963969495.1 of Ceratothoa steindachneri. Classification (NCBI taxonomy): domain Eukaryota; kingdom Metazoa; phylum Arthropoda; class Malacostraca; order Isopoda; family Cymothoidae; genus Ceratothoa; species Ceratothoa steindachneri. The sequence continues at coordinate 94,811,831 of OZ018326.1, forward strand.
TAAGCAATTAATGTAACTTATCATTGTTACTTAACTGTCTGTACACATTTGGCGTTTCTTAAGGCTAGCATAGAGTCCAGCTTAGCCTATAATTGGCGTTCTAGAACCTTGTGTTCATAACGAGGTTCTTATTTATTTTCTTTGGTGTTGTCGGACTTAACCCTGCCCGTAACAATATCCATGGAAAAAACACGGTACCGCCTAACTTCATTGCAACTTCATCTCCCCTCCCAACACGAATCAACACTCGTGCTCATGCTTTCCTACCGTGTGGCATTTCGTTCTTCATGACGGTTTTATTAGGCGGCCGGAGAAGATCGTCTACAATGGTAATATTATTAATAAAATAAAAATTACCATCACATTCAGCAAACATATGGGCAAAAGGGGACAATTTTGTATTCGATTTAACCTAAACGGCGATTTTTAAACAATGCTTTCCTTAGTAAAATGGCCTAAGTCGAAAGTGAAAGTAATCATTTAAATTGCATTGCAACAATGTAGGAAAACCTTTCATAAAATATATTAATAACGAAAATAAATGTGTTCTTAAAGGGAACTGTCCTCAGTCGTAATATATGCTCGTTATGGCTCATTAATACCATAAAGTTTCCTATAAGATTAATGAACAATATACTCGCTTGCTAAAAATAAAATGAACAATATAAAGAGCAAAAAAATACTTGCATTACAGTGAGGAACACACCTTTAATTGAATTAGTTCTGACAGGATTTTTTTACTATCTTTTGGCTCTGAATCCAAAAATTATCTCAAGTTTTCTATATCACATCATTTTTTTGAGCCACAGGACACAATTGCTTTCTATTCAAAACCATGAAAATACCACGTGTACAATTTGTGCTTATTTTATAGAATATTATAACAATTTATATATAATGGAAATTAATAAAACTTTGCTTGAATATAATGTTTGTATAAATTTATTTTGTTCATACAAAGGATATTTTTATTTCAAGTCAAATTGTTTGAAAGCAGATATGGCAAAAACTTGCGCCTATAACATTTCTTGGGGAGTTCAGTATGTTAATAATTCCATTTCTACTTAAACGATAATCAGTCAACATAGTTACATCATAACTACCATGGTACCATTCCTACATGTCGTAGAATAGACTCTCGACGATATACCATATATAACTATTCGTTGAGGGAATTATTCTAATATTTCGAGTGCGTGGTAATCTGATTGACCGAGGTTATTTATCTTCAATATGCTTAAGAAGTAGAACTGAACTCAAGGATAATAATATGGCTATCATTAATAAAATAAAGTTTTATTAATTAACTATCAACAACACACAAAAAGAAAATGTTTACATAAACGGAGAATGGAAAGGGCGTGGGAATATCTGACTAATCCGAAAATTAAGATTTGGAGAGATTTAAAAAGGTAAACAAATAAAAATTAAAGGCGGGGAATGGTTCGCTAAACCATTTAAAGCACAGAGTAGCGTTGATTAAAAGGTTAGATCATTAAAAGTAATGCTCAGCTTACGTAATTACAAAGTTGTTGTGCTGAGGAAGACGATGCGAAGGAATCTTCGGTCCACTGCTGAGTTCCTGCAGAAGGGTTCTTCGGGGGTTGTCCTTAGCGAAGAGGAAGGACTGTTTTCGAAGAGTGAGAGCGAAGTCGGCCTCGAAGATACGAGCGATCTTTGTGACAGCAAATCGGGGATGTTCTAGATGAACAATGGAGGTTATCGTTAAAACCAATCGTTCTCTTGAAGAACGTTAAAAAGAAGGAATCAAATTATCCTGACGGGATGTCTTAAGAATGAGAATTGTTTCTTGACGAACGGGCTTGAAGAACAATGGCTGTTCTAACGTTGTTCTCTTCTAAACAACAGAGGGGGTGAGAACCGTCTTTTGTCAACGGGCTCAAAGAACAATGGCTGTTCTAACGTTGTTCTCTTTCTGAACAACAGGGGGTGAGGGTGAGAACAGTTTCTTGTCAACGGGCTCAAAGAACAATGGCTGTTCTAACGTTGTTCTCTTTCTGAACAACAGGGGGGGGCCTTATTGACTTGGTGTTTCGAAGGCACGAGCCTTGGCACTCAAGGGATATTGTCCTCTTCTGGACAATAAGGTGGTTCTCGAGGTAGAGCTCCCTGGTGCACAAGGTGAGACCTGATCGGTGTGATGTCTCGCTAAGATAATCTGGATCTGATCTGATCTTATTGGGAAATGCTGTTGTATAAGTACCCGGAGCCATCCTCTTGGCGTAGGGGACAATTCAGTGGGAGGCTTGGGGGAATGCACCGGTCGCACCTGGGAAAATAACTTATCTGCCCGTAAGCCTAACTCAATCTGGCGAGATCGACGAATGGAGGCAAAACGGAGGGGGGGGGGGGCATGACTTCCTTAGTTAAATATTGACTCAGGTGGCGATAACGCGCCCTGCTTGCTCTCGCAGATGCACGTGGGTAGCAATGTTTCTAACGATGTGATAGCGGCTGAATTTAAGCGGCCTCAGACCATTCTATTATACTACACGACCCTCAAATCTTAATAAAACCTTTCACCTTCCTAATCACTGACTTCACCAAAGTCTGGGAAGTTAGCAAAATGGCGCTGCAGAAAATTAAATTTGATGTTAGTACTACAAAAGATCGTTTTTTAGATTAGATGGAATATATTTTAACAAAAATATAATTGCCTCTTATAATTGTGTCCTTTAATTTACCTAGTTATAAACTAGCTAAATTTGCCCTCGAACTTCTATGCCCTATAGTAAAAACCTAGTGCCTACTACAAACTTTATGTACCAATTCCAAAACAATTTATTGATTGCAAAATAGATTATAGTCATTTATTAGTGTTATGATGTTCAGTCACTTTTTACAAACATTCCAAATATTTAAACCGAAATTATAATTTTAGACAGTTTTTAGGGATTCTCCATGGATTTGGTAAAATTCAATTTAGCTCCCTAATAAACTTAGTCTTTAGTGGGTCTGTTTTTACTTTTGATCGTCAAGCATACAAACAAATTGATAGAGTGACAATGGGTTCACAAATAATTCCCTTGGCAGCTGAAATTTTCATGATTCATCTTGAAGAGAAAATCTTTTCTTAGGTTTCCTCATCTGGCATGCCAATAACCTATAGGAATTCTGTTGACGATTACATCCATGGAAAAATTCCACCTGTTACTCAAGATAAATTGACTTTTTAAGCAATATTCACCCAATCATACAATACAAAATGGAAACAAAAAGTTAAAATGCCCTCACTTCTTTAGATATCTTAGTTCTAAAAAAATGAAAGTGGCTTAGAAATATCGATTTATAGAAAACAGACTTCTACAAGGTTGCGAACAAATAGAGATTGCCTCTCCTTTGCAAATGACGTTTAATGTGTAATCCACTTGGAATAAAGTGAGGCTGATATGCGTCAGCTATACCATCCAAACAATGTGTTTATTTTGCTTCCCCTACATAGGAAATGTCGACCCAAAGATGAAAAACCGAAGCACCTGCAAGGAAGAAATATTATTTTCTTTTGTTGTTAAATCTCCAAGGATGAAGGTAAAGTTAATGTTACTCTCACTTTCCCCCCAAAAAGTACAGCTTGTGAGTTTAAACATGGAGGAACATTGATAATATTCTCATCCCCTCAAGAAAACGGCTAGATAAGTAGGGATTTCAAAATGGCACCAATAATTTCCCTTTCTTAAATTAGATGAAATTTTATTGGAATTTGGAGAACCCAATGGCCTCTGCATTAAGTAGAAATTTTCCCTGACAGTATTATAGACTTGAGATAGAAGGAAATTTTGAGAGTTAAATAATTAGTGATGATGCGATTTCTTGTGTCGTGGGCAAACTTGGATCTGTTTGTTTGTTATTCTGTTTAATGTGTATAAACTCGTAGGGGTATAGGGACATCCTCGGATTGCCACCTCACCTTGGCACTCATCATATAAATATACCTTGCACTTTGTAAAAGGCACCTAATCTAATGTTCTATTATATATATGATGAGATAATTTGTGTGATCTTAAAATATGTAAAGTACCTTTGATGTCACTATATTCTTTGCTTTGGCTTATTGATATTTCTTCGAAAATGAATATATTTCAGCAGTAGGAAAAATAGTCGATTGTATTTGACCCCATAACATTAATAGTTTTCCCCAAACAGACTAAGCTATACTTATAGATTTACTGCTCGATAAACACTTACTGTACCGGGTTTCCATGAACTGATTTGGGTTTTGATCAATAAAATGAAGTGGGTTTTATAACAATTGCCATTACATAAAACTACTAATTCATCTTGCCGCAAATATTTTCTTGTTTCATATCTTGGTAAAATCCACATTGGTCTTGATAACCTTCGTAACTGGATGGATTATAATCAGCATACCACCAATCGCTAATAAAAGAAAAATTATTATGCACTTATCCCTAGAAGTAGTAAAGCCCTATCTGTTTATTGATACCGTTATGCCCTTATTAGGGGTAACTAGACGAGACATTTACATTGCTAAAACCATCATGCATAAACTCGAAACAATACAAAGGGAAGCCCTTAAGAGAATTACCGGCTGCACACATACCGCTCCAAAATATTCACACACAAATTATTGCTATAAATATAACTTAAACATGATTGGCACATATATGCCCAATCACACCCAGGAAACAATATTATCATAGACATAATATTACCAAACATTACAAAAAATTCTTTCACTACACTACAAAATAATTTACACCTCGCTACCTCCTTCTCCTCCACAACAAAAAGAAACCAATCGCATTCATACTCAAATGGTAAGCTGTTAATTATACAACCTATTAAACAACCCCACAATAAGTAACGGAGAATCTAGCCTGCCTAAAACAACAAGAGTCGCTCTCCAGACTCAATATGGCCACGATCCTAACCTAAAATACTAAGAATACCTGATAAAAAAAGAAAATATTTAACCTGGACCAAAGTCTAACAACCCTTAAAAATACATTGAATACTTTAATCAACATATCGAAACGTTGAACCCTACACATATAATTACAACATAGCTTCAGTCAAAGTCTTGTTGGTTTGGCCGATTATTATTGCAGCCTTCTTAGGAGAGCCAAACTGCCTCTAATAGCCATATTAGGTTCACCCTAGTAAGAATTAAAGCATTTAGAGTTTGAGGTTAATGTGAGATATATTGTTATTTCAGAAGAAGAGTATATCTTAATCTAGCGTATCCCAACTTCACTTTCAGTGTAGGCCTAATGATTTTCTCCTTGCCAGTTTAAATTTCCTTCACGAAAGGAGTTGGCTAGAATGGAAAGTTTGGAGTGATCTGATTTGGGATGAGGGATGCTATGACTATATTGGAGGGAAAAAGCCAGTCATGGGACGTTGTGTCAAATGAAATTCCAGCTCTTGCTTTCAAAACTATCCTTCATCGACATCGGTAGCATCTAACGATCTTCCATCCCTTGGAGTTGTTTTGCTAAAGCACCCCGTTTTTATTCATTGATCGTCAAGATCCAGTATTCTCATAGAGCTTAATTATGAGGGAAATTACCCTCTTATAAAATCACTCAAAATGTCAGAGATTAACATTCCTACACGTTTTCACCTAAAAATCATGCTTCTTGAGGATTTGGCAAACTTCTCTCAACTCCCCATGCTCATAATAGATTATAAGTATTAGTAACACTCTACAATACACTCGAGGCAGAGTTACCAGGGAAACGTTACGATCTTTTTTAAAAATTGGCATTTTGTAAGCTATGGTACTCTAGAGTTATTGAATCATTTCTTCAAATGCACATTATATTCATCATCCAATTTTATTAGAATTCTACTAAATGAAACATGGACACTACCAGACGCAAAGTGAAAAGATTATTATGTGCGATCTATAATGAAATTAAAGGATTATTTATATTCAAAGAGATTTAGATTTAGGTATGTTATTCTCTAGTTTTAGAGGGTAGTCTACATAAAGTAACAAATAATCTTCCTCTTCGAAGAGTAAAGGGTAGAATTTTCTTACCCCGAGGGAAATGTAGCAAAGTGAAGCGTTGAACACTTTTCAGTTGAAATTAATGGAAACGTCTTTGGCAAGTAATTGTTTCTAATGAAATAATGATGCAGATTAATTTAGGATTAGAAAGAACCCAATGGGATCTCCATAAAGTATTGTACATATTTAATAAGTAAAAATAATTACTACCTATAAAACATAATCAAGGAGGACAAAGAATGGACTAGGCCAGCAATGCGTGGGGCATTCGCCTCTTTTAAAGTTTCCTCAACACTCTCCAGTCCATATCAAAAATGCTGAAGAACAATCAAAGGCTTTATTTACCACTAATACACCCCATGCTACCAACACTTCAAACTTCATGCCTTAAGGTCACTGACTACCTTGAAAGTCGACTCACCCAAATAATACCAGCAACCTGCACAAATCGAGGTTATCAACTGCACGGCAAACTACAAATTCTCAAGAAGAAACATTAAAATATAATCTAACTTATAAGACTTTAGTAAAAATTGACATCTCACTCAGCTCACGCAGGCTAAAAATGCTGCCATAATATATTTACATCCACTTTACATTACTCCCCGATCTATCAAGTCAATTTCCCAAATGCCTTTCAAAAAATACTGACATTTACGCCTATGATTCCTGCTATCTCCACTAGGACAGACTTTACCTGGTCAGTCTGTAGTGTGGACATCAATCAGCCCTAATGAGCAATCAGAAAAGGCTGGATTTGATAGAATTCAATTTAGCTCCATACTTCACTTAGTTTTAGTGTGTAGTTTTTTATTTTAGATCGTCAAGTATAGCAAAAATTAGATGGAGTGGGGTTGGGGTCACCGATACTTCCCTTAGCAGTTGACTTTTTGATGACTCATCTTGAAGAGAAAATCTTTTCTCAGGATCCCTCATCTCTTAGGACAAACTTATATTGACGTTTTGTTAACGATTCCATAGCAATTTTTCAACATAGTAATCAAGCTAACTTGAATTTTTGAACAATATTTACCCTAACATACAATACACAATGGAAACCCCCAAAACAAAAAGTCCTCTTATTTGATATTTAAATTCGAAAATATGAAAACGGCTTTGAAACATCGATTATTATGAAACACGCATCTACAGGGTTGGGAATTTCTTTCTTAGCACTGCTTTTAAATATAAAATTGCTTTCACTTTAAACTCGTAATATATATATGGGTATATGGACCAACAACGGCTTTCCAAAACTTACCGTAGATAAGTCACTTCCTTTATTTTTCAATGCCATTTATCACCAAAATATTCCTGCAACAACACTGGCAAAATATAAATGGTATTTAGTAATGCCCTAGCTGGACATATTCGATAAAGTTTTAAACAGTAAACTACAGTTATTACTAACCAATATTTTTCTCCAATTAAATTTAAACAATGAATTTTAATCAAATTTAAACATATCTTTTTTCAACTTAAAATATCCAGTCTCAAAGTCTTAAGAGTTCCACAATTTATTTATTTGAATGTCTTGGCTATTCCCAAGGCTCATATATTGGAAGCTCTATTAGTACACAGAACATGTATGTTCATAATTGCTGTAAATTAAATTACGTCCCGTTTGTCTTGTGTGCATTACATTGCAATTTTTAAACAGAATTTGTATAGGCCTACTTCAATGCTTACGGCGGATTAGTCCTGATTAGTTCACATTTGACAGAATTGTGATTTCTAAAGACTAGCTTGAGATTAGAATTTTTTAATTAATTGACTATTAATCCGTGTGAGGGAGGATTTGTAAGGAGAACAATGCCCTTGAAGTTAGCTTCATTTCTACTATTGATTTAAATTATGATAAATTATTTTCTGCCTTGCAGATGTTCTTCTTCAATGAAATAATGCTGGATATGAGAGACCATCAAAGATTTTAGTATTGTAATTTATTTCACTATCATTGAATTTATGATCACATAGTCTGTACGCACCTATAAACAAAGCCGAAACAACTGATTTTTTATATATAGTTCGCTATGGCCAGAGTAAAAATGAATATGGACATTTGAATCCGTGGGTTTTGGGGAAAAAGAAAATTGGAGAAATTAAATCAATACCACGATGGACGATCACATCGAGTACCAGAACAGTGATGTTTGATTCCCATTCAAATTTAAAACTAATGGAGGAGTGATGATGATTTGAGCTGGGTATGAGAATGATTAAAATTCGCACTTTCAGTTCATAGTAAAATAGGTCGTTTACATAACCCAAAGATTCATTCGTAAAATATTTGGCTATAATTCGGATTCAAAATTTTCCAAGAAGAGATAGCTAAGAACAGGGAAAATTCTGTAATGAACTGTAATTAAATTAAACAAAAGCCTATTAGTCGTTGTTAGATGTTCACTCAAACAGTGAAGACGAAAATGGAAAACGTTTTGCGTCGGAAACATTCCTATGGAAAGGTGAGTAGATCATTTTTGATCTTATTGGTGATAAACCAGCCGAACTTAAACTTTACATGTGTAGAATTTTTTCATGAGGGAGAAATTATTTATGCTGATCAACAAACATATTATTTATTAAAAATCTTATGTATGTAAATATAAAATTCCTCAATTTTTCCCTATTAGCAAAGGTATGAGCCATTTAGGAGATTAGTATTATTGTTATTAATACCCATGCGAAAATCCTAGTAGAAAAACAAAAAATACCAAATACTAAGGGCTTTAATAAAAAAGGGTTTCACTAAGGAAAAACGAATAGAAAACTTTATAAAAATAATAACAATAAAAAACTAACGACATAAAAACAATATATTAACATATGAATTGTACGTTACTCTGTTCAACAAAACTGTATTGGGCCTGATTTGAACTTTAGAGGCTCAAAAGATTTAAAATCATGACTGAAGCTAAATAGGAAAATTCGAGAAAACTGCAGAGGGTCGAGCATCACATGCATAAACTCAACACTTAAAATTTACTAATTCGTTTATTACTATTAGCCGGATAGTATTAACAGGAAGAACCGCATGATTAGGATGATAAGAATTAGAAATGTTAGAAAATATATAAATGAGCTAATTTAGCGATGGTTTATCGATGGACACAAAGATTCGGAATAATATCCTTAATAGTACTTAGATTTTTATGCAACAGTTTGAGATTCAAGTCAGTTGCAAATGACTAAACAGGAGAAAATTATTCAAAACATAGTAAGTCTAATGTATTAGGACAATTCATCTGGATACATCAATGGAATTATATGGTTTGTGGTAAATTAATGGTGGGTTCAGATGATCCTTTAAGAAACTTTGTCTATATGCTCTCTATGTTTTTTCCAAAATTTTATGTATATATAGGGTGCGGCAGAACCGATTGAGCAGTTTTAAGGAGTTGTAAAAAAAGTATGGGGGTATATAGAGAAGGTACGCCATAGCTGGGGGCTACATTCCCGAGGGGAGCCCTGGGGGGCTTTGCCCAGGGGAGCGAACCATTCTTCAGAAACCGGCAACGGGACACCTCCCTCCCCCGTTCTCCCCCTGAGCGTTGACTCCTCAAATCTGCTCAATATATATATATATATATATATATATATATATATATATATATATATATATATATATATATATATATATATATAATATATATATATTTACGAAAAAATATCGACTACCATGGAATTTAGGGATACCCCTATTATTTTTCAATGCATTATAAAAACATTACTTGCGAAATTTTTGACAAAACATATATTATTTAGAGGTCTTCCCCGGCCTTTAAAGTAAAAAGTGTAAAATAGAAATTATTGTATAATAATAACTGATATCAAGATATTAAGATAGCAATAACATTCGGCTGAACTATGAGAACACTGAGAAGCGTCACGCGTAAGTGAACCATGTTCGCCGGTAGGTGATGTAAAATAACAACGGAACTGAATGTGCATGTGGCATTAGCCGAGAGAGGTCATGTGTGTCTCACGCAGTGTAAATATCTTTCAATTATTCTAGAATCCTGGGATAAGCATGTCAATTATAGCTCAACTCATAACTCGTTGATTGGCCAACAAATTAATGCATTAAATCAAAGTAATCTATTAGCAAATAATGAAGTACTTTTCGTATACCTGAATTACAAACATGGGAAGAAGAGAACCGTCAGAGAAGCATTAATAACGACTGTTAATAATGTGTAGGTAGTAATACCAACAAGCTCCAAATTTAATGTTGTGACGTAGTTGAATAAACAAAATCATAAGTTAAAAATGTTGGAAAAGAGCGAAGGAAGGAAATAAAAAAAATTAATAGTAAAAGAAATTACCTAGAAAAAACATTTAAATGAACTTTTTGACATTGCGCATGTTAATGCTATTAAAATGATAACTATTGAACAAGATAAAAGCTTTCTCCGTCTACAGAATTAACGTCGAAAGGGACGAATCCAGCGAGTGGTCAAAGAAGATGAAAACCATCGCTAAAAAATATCCCCAAAATAACAAACTTTAGAATAAAATGCGAATTTGCCATTCTAGTACTTTTAATGAAACGGTAGTTCTAGCAAGAAGCAGTAGCAGAAACTGCAGCACTTTTCTCGACAACAGGTATGGAAAAGAAAAATCTTGAACAACACTATACATCTAAAAATAGACCATAAAATCTCTAAACGCAGTGCATCAGGAAGTAACTAATTGGAGTTTAAGAGATAAGGTTAAAGAAATAAGTTTTAATACAAAAACATCATATATAGGCCATAAGAATAGAGCTTGTGTCCTAAATCAAGAAAAAATGGCTTCCATATCGACACTATATTAATCAACTCATCTTATAAGCAGTAACGTAACCTACATTATTGCCCTTTTCAGATCAGGAAATTCAGTTATAAGGATATTAAAAACCTGCCTGGAAAATATTGGATTTAACTATATTTGTTCGATTATAAAATGGCCCACAAAGGAAATCATTGTATTTGCATCACCACAAATGAATGAACAAAAGCTTCGCGAAGATTATAAGGAGCTATTAACACTAACAATTATCTTGTTTAGAGGTACTCCATTAAGTGAAATAAAATTCAAGGAACCTGAAGCAGATCATAGTCACGTTGGATGGCGAAACATATATAGTTAATGAAAATATTTCTGTAAAAATTTATTTTTTATATAATTCCAAAGGAAGAGAAAGATCTGACCAAAATTGGTGATTTTCTGTCTCAATTTACATCTATCGTTGGTTCTCAGCTCAGAATACTGCAAGTGGTCCACGAAATGATCAACCTTCTCTCAAGAATATTAATAATTATAAAACTACAAATGAACAACTAACAAATACACTTTCTAAAAAAAAATCAGGAATCATTTGTGGTATCTCTCATAATAGTTGATTGCTTTGCCATTCTTTATAAAGAAATCAGTCGAGATACTAGAGAAAATGAAAGAGGCTCTTACATTACCATCAGAGCCCAATCCTCTAAAGGATACATAAATAGACTGAAAGTATAGACCAGAAGCAACTTGAAGAGTTTGTGACTGCTGACAAAATTTCTTACTACAAAATAATGGGATTACATATTGTCAAAGAGAGAAAGTTACCCCCCCGCTATAATCCAACCTCTACCTGTTGCGTCTGAAAGATGCAACTGCACGGCCAGATAGCCCCAAGGGAGCATCGATATGTCGCGCGGTCGGCTGATCCGGGTTGGGTTCTCTTTATCATCCCTTTCTCATCGTCTGACCGACGCCAGACATACGGCGCCAAAGACCTTTGCGCAAGGCCGTGTGAACGCCGATACTACGCCCCCCACCCTGGCGTGCCAAGTCTAATGAGATCTCCGTCCCCTGGGATCTCCCGCGACTCACTTCCGCCAAGGCAGCATAAATATTTCGACAAAGGCTTTGAGAATGGAGTACTATACATCTCCGTCTTGGTTAGCAGTCACGTACGCCCTGCTCCACCACCCGACGGCTTCCAGATACGAATCGCTCATGTTTGCCAGCTATTGTGTCAAAATGACCGAAACCGCATCAAAGGTCAAAAATTCAAAGTTAACATTTATTTTCTTGTTTATCTGAAGCCATATGTTTTCCATAATGCATTCAGTAATTTCATCCGTAGAAACACTTCGCGAAAGATGGCAAAGAGAACATAGTTGCCCAAGATCAGTGGTGAAAACATTATACTCGCTTACATAAGAAAGGAAATGGATGCAAAAAAATAATATAAGTTGAATACTTCAAAAATGACCATTGCAAGAATCTTACAGGCTTATAAAGCTACAGGTAAAATGCAATCACGACCTGACGAGAGAGAAAGATGGTGCTCTCCCTAGCTGCCATGCGCTTCGATAAAAGTTGAGAAAACCCGTTGCTTATCATCAGAGGTACATTATTATATTTTAGTTTCAAGTAAGGAGGTTTTGCTTGCTATTATACAGTGTCTGCTACACCACAAGGCTCTACGCAAGAATTCCAAGACGCAATCCACTGTTGACCACTAAGCCGAAGCAGAATCGTTCATGGTATGCCAAAGGTCATTTAAACAAGCCAGTGAACTACTGGAAGATGGTTCTCTGGACTAAACAAACGAAATTTGAGCTTTTCGGTGCAATGCACTAGCGATACTTTTGGAGAAGGAAGAATGAAGCGTATAAATAAAAGAACAATCACAACTATGAATCACGTCGTAAGAACAAACATGTTCCATGTGCGTTTTGTTGCATCGGCAAATGGAAAATTATCTCATAGTTGTAAAAATGGTTTCGCTCTATTACCAGGAAACTCTAGCCCTTCAAATGTGTTTCAATGAAGAAATTGAAGCTTGGCTGCAATAGAAATCTCCACCATGATAAAATTCTGAACACGTCGAAATCAACAAAGTTTGCAGAAGATTAAGGCTTGTAACGTAGCAAAAGGGCTATCGCAGTCAGCTGAACAACTCCCCTTGAAAATATATGGTGTGATTTGAAAATTTCCGTTCACCTACGCAGACCCAAGACCCTAACCGAATTTGAAATCTCTGTCCAGGAGTACTATAAAAGAATTAAAAAAGAACGCTGGCAAATTTTCTTAAATGGGTACAGATCGCTGCTGAAAAAGTTATTATGGCTAAAGAATGTTCTAGTAAGTAAGAACCATATCTATTTAGAAGGATGCGCCTAATTTTTATTTATGGAATAATTTATTAATAAAATTGCTATATGGGATTTAATTCAAATTTAATAAAACTTAAATTTGTTTTAAAAAATATTAAATATCATTTTTTGTGTTTATATTATCTAAGAAAATGATAATATATATTTGCTTCTAATTCCACCAATTCATTAAGATTGAGAGGGGTGAATAATTACGATGAGGATTGTAGGTGCAGAATCATTCTGTCCGCCGCCTTCCAACTAGTGTTAAGATATCTTCATGGCGGTCAACAATTGCACTTAAATATATGAAAACGGTCTAGATTATTTCGAAAACTGTTCGTGCAAGAGGCGTTAGTCAAAGAATGTCAGACTAATGTGATGCTGGAAAAGAATGCTCAGAGACAGTCACTGGAGAGACATATAAAGACCTCAGTTTGGTCTCTTTATTTCTTTTAACTGACAAGATAATTTTTAATTTTGATAATTTAAATAATGTTCGTTGTTAACTTAAGTATAGTACAACTTATCATTTTTAGTTTAATTCTTTTAAATAATGGGATTTTTCTTGTGTATTACACTTTTTCATAATTTTATTTGTTAGAGAAATTTCATCCTCTTTTAATAATGTTTTAATATAATTAATTTTTAATCTTGCTCCTTTAATGACTTTTGGAATCCCATTTTAGGTGAGCTTTCCCTCTTCTGTGAAAATCACATATGATTCTTTTATTTTCTTATTATACTTTAAGTTTCAACTATTTTTAATATGAAGGTGGTGAAAATCTCCATGGCCACTTTCTTCACATTTTCTAATCGAATGCAGCTCAGCCAACCTTAAAATCAAAGCGCACGTTCGCTGATGGCCACCGAATTGAGTTATCCTCCATAGGCGGAGATATATTAAATGACGTTTTTCGTTATGCGAGTTCCGTTCTGTTCTCGCCTTTTTGCGGGGATGAAGCCTCGATGATTGACGATACCCCAGTGCATCATACTTCAAAACCAAGGTAAGAAAAGCTTGGCCTTTCGGTTACTTATATTGAATAGGAACTTGTCTGGGGTATCTCCTTGGATTTCTGGTGGATTGTTACCGTGCGCTCCTGGCACAAGCCCTTTCCAGAGTACTTTTCTTCTTGGCTTGAATCTTGCCAAAACTTTCTAAACACTTGCGTTCAAAGATGATTGAAAATTGGTAATTTTAGCATTGCCTATTTCATATACAGCGGAAGTAACCTTCCCTTTTGCAGAATGTAACGCTTACGTTTCACTACGTCTTATTCTTTTTCCGTTAAGAGAGGCTTGCCTTTAAGGGTAGTATCTCCCCACGGTTTCATTGATTTGAAAAAACGCTACGATACTGCATGGCTTAAAGATTCATTGAGACCTACCTCCTTTGGGATAAGAAGAAGCATATCGATTTTTTTGTATGATTAGCTAAGATATCTTCGATATCGAATGCGTTTGGGGAGAGGAGTATACGAGCCATTAGGACAAGAGTAGACTGCCTCGTAGATAACAGTCCTTAGTGTCAATATCATTCCGTGAGCATCAACGGTCGGCTGCGTTCTGCCGGAAGAAGTCGCCACACCCAACGTAGATTACTTTTAGTCTCCTTTGGCGTGGCTCAGGTAGCTAACCAAGACCATTGGCTCAAACAGACTCTGAGCCGCGTCCCTCGTAATGATAAAACCCACAGGATTAATTTTTAATATCTAATACTTAATAAATATTTTTTTAAATTTAGTATATTGTTACATATTGTATCTTTGTTTTTTTTTAGGCAACTAAATCATCTTTAGCGTCTCTGAGATGAGTGCTGTAATTTTTATTAATCTTCAATATCACTAAATTTCAACGTGGGGAAGAAATCTGGATTATTTCCTAAGACATTTAAAAGTTTTAGAATGACCATGTTTTTTTCTTTAATTGTCCATTTTTATAAAAAAATGAAACTTTTTAAAAGGTAATAACATTGTCCTAGAAATCTTTCTAATAAAAACCTTACTAACCTGACACCACTATTATAATAGTGTGTCGTAGAATGCCCCCCCTTTTTGTTCTATTCTAAGAGTGCTAAGAGTGTCTAATATAAATTAATATCTGAATATCTTAACAAACAGAGCCGTTCCGATACACGTAAGGATATAAGAGAAACGCAAAATAATCCCAAAATAAACTTATATTTTAACTTTAACCATTGAATACACAACATCTAAACATTAATTACAGCAATACTCTGAATATGATCATAAACAAGAATTAATTAAATTAGTTTACCCACAAAAATTGGTTAATTTCTCTACACACAACAATAATATAAGAATTAGGCTTACGGACTCATCTGGAGTTTAAAGGGCATCATAAATGTTATTGACTCACGACGCGTGCCGTCTTGCCAGATGTAGCTAAGCGAAATCACACGGTTGTTTTGGCGAGGGTGGCAGCTGGGGGGTCCACACGTTCCTGTGGGAGGGGGGGGGTTCTTCAAGGACGAGAACAAATACGGTGCTTTATGCAACACCTAGGCAGTCGTGGTTTCTCTGGCGAGAGTGAGTCGAACTTGGTTCTTAAATCAAGTTAACTTGGAGTGCGGTGTGACCACCGAGTAACGAGCTCGAAAGGAGCTTTTCTCCTTCGTTACTTATTTCCTTATGGACGAGGACTGAACTC
Organism: Ceratothoa steindachneri; assembly: GCA_963969495.1. NCBI lineage: Eukaryota > Metazoa > Arthropoda > Malacostraca > Isopoda > Cymothoidae > Ceratothoa > Ceratothoa steindachneri. The sequence continues at coordinate 94,827,629 of OZ018326.1, forward strand.
GGGGACAGGCTTCTTCAAGAGCGAGGGTCGATAAGACGGGGTTTCTCTGACGATAATAAGTTACTTAAAGTTCGGTTTGGTAACCAAGAAACTAGCTCGAGGATGAGCTTCTTCTTAGTTCCAGTCTTCTTCAAGGGCGAGTATAACGGAGGGGGTCTTCTCTGGCGAGAATAATTTGACCTCAGGTCCTTACCAAGTTAACTTAGGAGTTCGGTGTAGCCACCGAGTAACGGGCTCGAAGGGGGAGCCTTTTCCTTCTTCTTTTCTTAATTCGACAAGGACGAGGAATACCCCTGGTGTTTAAGGTGCACCAGGATATGAGGAGTCTCTCTGGCAAAAGGTAAGTTGAACTTAACAAAGTTAACTTATCATTTGGTTTGATAACCCGGGACTAGCTCGAGGATGAACTTCTTCTTAGCCCCTTAAGGTAGGTAGCCCTGCCTCTCTTGCCGGGTACTTCTTGGTCTGGCAAGCCAAGTACACTACCTCTCCAGTCTCGGTAGTTCGGTTTGATCCGAAGACTTCGTCCCCTAGAGACTGACGTATACTACCCCGATTTCTCTCAGAGTTCCTCATTTATACCTCGTCACCACACTGGGGGAGTGTTAAGGGGGGAGGGGCTTGAGGACGGCCCCAGGAGAGTTCTTTTTCCCAACGGTTTTTCCCACGAAGTCAAACATCGGCTCCTCGTTAGCCTTCGAGATTGAGAGAAACACGCCTCCAATTTCTTATTTGACGTGAAACTGGATCTCACTCTCCTGGGGGAGATCTTACATTTTGACCTTTAGGTCTTTCATGGCACCAAGTTGAGCGACGCTGTGGTCACGCTCTTGGCCCACCGATGCCTGGGGCGGATGCCTTTGTGGTAACCGCCTTGTGACTGCACCAAGAGTGAACGGGGGAGGGGGAGGGAAAGTGACGATTGCCCTACATACCTACCATCGCAAACCTTAATGGGGGGAGGGGACTCCCGGGAACATAAAACAACTTACTCATCCTAGTCGAGATTAGCAAAGTTGTATTTCTTTGAGCCCTCTCTTACATTAAGTTTCCTTACACATGAGCGCCCTCACGCGCGTTTACACAGGCAATGTGTCGAACTAGACCTACTCGCAATACAATTTTACATAAAATTAAAAAACCTTAATTCGTCGATTACCCACAAAAAAAACAAAAAAAGCTACTTCCTTACATTTCTAAGTTTTTTAGAACTTAAATCCTACCGATAAATTTTAACACGTACAACAAATGAAAACATGGTTTCACGCTCATTAGGTACTGAAATAACCCTCAATGGTATTTCGTCTCCGCCTATAGAGCAGGTGTACATTATCGGCTCCTTTGATGTAGCTAATACTAAAATGGTGCTCTAATACCAATACTTTACCGCGCCTGAGTCGGCCGTTCGGGTTATTGAGTCTACCCCAGTATGTTACTAAATGGTAGCGGTATTTCAACCTACTCGACTTACCCATATTATGGTACTTGACTACCTTAAAATTGAACATTATGGCTAGAGCGGCCTGTTGCAGCGGGGCATAATTGATGAGAACTTGAGTCCCATAGCTCTCCTTTAACCAGGTGCACGGGAAGATCGTGTCTAGGTTCGATCTATGGAGATCAAGAAAACTTTTTCCTGCAAGGTCGTTAATGGGCGTGGTGCTCACTACGACTTGGCGATTTAGCGGTAACTCCGTGGACCTTCCGTAATGGGAGGAGACTACTAGGGGTAGGGGATACTCATCCGCTTCTATCATTTGATTAGTCTTACACGGGTGTATCGCAATAACACCTCTTTCCTCCTTCCTTGTCAACTCATTCGACTCACTTCTCTTAGTAGGTAGTTCCTCAGGTACACCTGCTCGTACCTCTTCCCTACTTTCTACTTATTTCCTGATAACCCTATTTGGCTGGGTTCTCATCGTAGGTTCTTCCTTAGGTACACATGCTGGTACCTCATCCCTACTTTCTACTTCTTCCATTGTTACCCTATTTGGCTGGGTTTCTCTCGATGGTCCTTTCTTAGGTCCAGGCCGGGCTACAACTTCCTCGGCCTCTATGAAATTCTCGATAGGTGCTCTTTCGAGTGCGAGCAATCTTTCCTTTTCTTCTCTCTCTTCTTTTTTCAGTTTGAGCAAGTTCTTTTTCCCTCTGTATTCTTCTTTCATCTATTTCTTTTTTAATCTTTATTCTCCTCTCTTTTGACTCTTTTTTCCTCTTCATTCTCCTTTCCTCGGCTTCTTGTTCTGCTTTCGCTATTTCGTTTTCCCGTCGAGTTCTTCTTTCTTCATCTTCCAGCTTTATCTTTAGTTGTCATTCCTCATCTTCCCTTTCTATCCTTATTCTGAATTGCTGTGCTTCTCTTTTCAACAGTAACATTCTTTCGCTTGTTTTACCTCCTCTCAGCATTCTTCTTTCCTCTGTTTTTTATTGTCCGCTATATTTGGGATTCTTAACTTTTTCGGTTCCTCCGTATTTGTATTAATTCACATTCTTTTTTTCTCTCTTATTATATCCTATGTTTCTATATTCAACTTTATTAATTCTTGTTCTTCTTCTATATCCAAAACTCTTTCTTCTTCTTCACAATCTATTCTTAGTTCTGCCATGACGTAGTCATGCATTTCTGTGCCTTCAAGTCCCAAACTTTGGGCTTGTTGGTAAAATCTTTTGACTGGATCCATTTCGTGTTGGTCCGTCGATTTTTCCTTTCTTTATTCTCAGGTAATTATGCCACCACTCACCAGTTAGCACTCAACATAACTTACCCTTAATCCCACTACTATGTTGATTGAAATACCACTCCCGACAACAAATTTACCAATTGACCCACCAATTACCTTTAGATTGTTACCACCCCTAACTCTACCAATTTTCCTCTCGTCAATTATTCTTATATTCCTGATCTGATATTCCTTTACGTGTTGGCTCTTTCTTAATTTAACACAGGTGGGATCTTTCTAATAACAACCTACAAACCTGACACCACTTTTATTTATGTCGTAGAATTCTTTCTAATAAAAACCCTACTAACCTGACACCACTTTTATCATAGTGTGTCGTAGAATGCCCCCCCTTTTCGTTCTATTCTAAGAGTACTAAGAGTGTCTAATATATATTGATATCTGAATATCTTAACAAACAGAGCCGTTCCGATACACGTAAGGATATAAGAGAAACGCAAAATAATCCCAAAATAAACTTATATTTTAACTTTAACCATTGAATACACAACATCTAAACATTAATTACAGCAATACTCTGAATATGATCATAAACAAGAATTAATTAAATTAGTTTACCCACAAAAATTGGTTAATTTCTCTACACACAACAATAATATAAGAATTAGGCTTACGGACTCATCTGGAGTTTAGAAGGGATCAGAAATGTTATTGACTCACGACGCGTGCCGTCTTGCCAGATGTAGCTGGGCGAAATCACACGGTTGTTTTGGCGAGGGTGGCAGCTGGGGGTTCCACACGTTCCTGTGGGGGGGGGTCTTCAAGGACGAGAACAAATACGGTGCTTTATGCAACACCTAGGCAGTCGTGGTCTCTCTGGCGAGAGTGAGTCGAACTTGGTTCTTAAATCAAGTTAACTTGGAGTGCGGTGTGACCACCGAGTAACGAGCTCGAAGAGGAGCTTTTCTCCTTCGTTACTTATTTTCTTATGGACGAGGACTGAACTCGGGGACAGGCTTCTTCAAGGGCGAGGATCGATGAGACGGGGCTTCTCTGACGAGAATAAGTTACTTAAAGTTCAGTTTGGTAACCAAGGAACTAGCTCGAGGATGAGCTTCTTCTTAGTTCCAGTCTTCTTCAAGGGCGAGTATAACGGAGGGGGATTTCTCTGGTGAGAATAATTTGAACTTGGTTCCTTACCAAGTTAACTCAGGAGTTCGGTGTGGCCACCCAGTAACGGGCTCGAAGGTGGAGCCTTTTCCTTCTTCTTTTCTTAATTCGACAAGGACGAGGAATACCCCTGGTGTTTAAGGTACACCAGGATATGAGGAGTCTCTCTAGGGGAGAGTAAGTTGAACTTAACAAAGTTAACTTATCGTTTGGTTTGATAACCCGGGACTAGCTTGAGGATGAACTTTTTCTTAGCCCCTTAAGGTAGGTAGCCCTGCCCCTCTTGCAGGGTACTTCTTGGTCTGGTGAGCCAAGTAAACTGCCTCTCTAGTCTCAGTAGTTCAGTTTGATCCGAAGACTTCGTCACCTAGAGACTGACGTATACTACCCCGATTTCTCTCAGAGTTCCTCATTTATACCTCGTCACCACACTGGGGGAGTGTTAAGACGGGAGGGGCTTAAGGACGGCCCCAGGAGAGTTCTTTTTCCCAACGGTTTTTCCCACGAAGTCAAACATCGGCTCCTCGCTAGCCTTCGAGATTGGGAGAAACACGTCTCCAATTTCTTATTTGACGTGAAACTGGATCTCACTCTCCTGGAGGAGATCTTACATTTTGACCTTTAGGTCTTTCATGGCACCGAGTTGAGCGACGCTGTGGTCACGCTCTTGGCCCACCGATGCCTGGGGCGGATGCCTTTGCGGTAACCGCCTTGTGACTGCACCAAGAGTGAACGGGGAGAGGGGGAGGGAAAGTGACGATTCCCCTACAAACATTGTCAAATGTTTTGGAATTTTTAATATAAAAAGAATTACAAATGGTAGCGTACATGAAAAATTACACTATTTATTAAATTTAAACCATGTTGTTTCGTATATTCGAAAAATTTAAGGAAGTTCTTTATAAAATAGATTTTTCATTTTAATATTTAGCTAGATGAAATGGCTACTCGCCCCTAAACCCAAGTAAACCAAAAATAAATTATTAGAGCAAATTTGGATTGTCAAAAAACAGCCCCACGGGTTGTTTTTACCGTATTTCCAAAGAATTCTCATGCAAGGTTTTAGTCGCGGGAGACTCTACATGTCACCATATCGGTCCCCATTTTGTTTTGGGGGGTGAGGGGTAATAACTATTCAGCCGAATCTAACGAAATTTGAAATTTTAACTATCGGCTGATTCTAACAAAATCTGAAGCCCTTATGTTCTTTTACATTCTCCTTTGCCATGGTCCTCCCATGGTTACCGAAAAATTATTTAGCAATAACATCAAAAGTATTCGGCTGATTCTAACGAAATTTGAAACCCTTATGTTGTTTTATATTTTCTTTTGAATGATATAATTGCCAAAGATTTCTCAAGATTAGCCGGGGAATTATTTAACAATAACATCATAACCATTCGGCTAATTATAACCAAATTTAAAAACCTTATGCTGTTTTACTTTGTCTTTCGAATAATATAATTATCAAGGTCCTCCCAAGGTTATCACATGAATTTAATTTTGCAATATCATCATAAATTTTCGGCCGATTCTAACAAAATTTGAAACTCTTATGTTGTTTTACATTCTCTTTCGAATGATATAATTGCGAAAGTCCTATCAAAGTTAGCCGGCTAATTATTCAGCAATAACATCATAACTTTTCGCTGAGAATTATTTTGCTTTGGCAATAACATCATAACTATTCGGCCGATTCTAACGATATTTGAAAAGCTTATGTTGTTTTACATTATATTTTTTATGATATTAATGCCAAAGTCTTCCTAAGGTTAGCCGGAAAATTATTTACAAATAACTTCGTAACTATTTGGCCGATTCTAAAACAACTTGAAACCCTTAGGTTGTTTTATATTCTCTTTCTAGTGATCTAATTGCCAAGCTCCTTCCAAGGTTAGTCTGGGAATTATTGAGAGTTATAAAGGTCGTAAACTCATAAATCCGAATAAGTGAGGGAATGCGAATTTGGTCAGCATACCTTGTTTCATGCATTTAGGCCTAGCAAATAAGAAACAATCTAAAAAAAACAGACAAAAAGTAATTTATTATGAGAGTGGGAGACTAAGAAGTGTGCAAAAGATGACCCGAGACAGCGCCAGAAGAAATAACTACTCACCCCTAAATTTGCAGGTTCGGCTACTGCTTCTATGCTAAATACGCGTAAGATTTTGTTGGTAAAGTAAACTAACAAATACAATTTTTACGCTAAATCTCTGATGATTTGATGCAAATCAGTGGCCTTCATTCGTTTTCTATAGGGCACGCTGTTTTACTGCTTCAGAAAAATACACTCCACAAATGTTTATCGTTGCCGGCATAGCAGTACTGCTACCCCTTTGACACTCCTAAATTAAACAAGGAATAATAGTTGACCTTTGAAAGTATTAACCTATTTGGTTAAAATAATATTATATACAATGAACGGAATATTTCTGAAATGGGAAATGGAAATCTAGATCTTAGGGTCTTTGCTAAGTCGAATTCTTGTCTTAGCTGGTTGTTTTAGTAAATCGGGTGTTTGGAAAATAATTACGTCTTTCACTGCTAAAAGTATAAGAAACACACTGGGAAAATCAAAGTTTAAATGCTAGAAAATGACCACTCCATAACGTTTAAATACATGGAAACTACATAATTTAAAAATTTAACATATTCGCACCTCTTCTTTCTCACTATATATATATATATATATATATATATATATATATATATATATATATATATATTGAAAGAGATATGCGAGAATTCTTCGTCTTGCTCCGTATGTGATTACAAAAGGCTTTTATTTGGAGGAAGACGTGAAAAGTTCAGTCTAGGCATTTTAGAAATCAGCCCCCATTATCCGATCGCAACGTGCTTGACTCCATCACCAATGAGCGTTCATCTGACTTGAATTCGAAATAACGGAAATCACCTTTGTAATGATTTAGTGTTCCGTTTTGCTTTCATTCAAAATAAATTATCACCTATTGTCAGCCGTCATCCTAAAGGATTATTACCACATATATTATTAGGATATAAAAAAATGAAAAATGAAATTGCTGGAATTCTTGTGTATTTATTTGTTCATTTGCTACCTGAAATAAAAAAATTTTCCCCACTGATTGCAAATGTGCACATTTAGATTCCATTTATATTCAGGAAATCTTGGCATGATCATAAAAAAAATAATTTAACAGTAAGTTTAACATCACATACAAAATTATTGGTTATATAATTGGAAAGAAATAGGGGATTTATTTAGAGAACAACAAACTAATAGTATTCAACAGAGTTTCAGAAAAAATATAAATTGTTTTAGAATTCTAATAACTTTTATTATAGATTGCTAGACAACGACCGTCACTTTGATTTAAGTTTAGTCATATATCAATTAGTCAAGAAACAAATATATTTTTTAGAAGATATATAAAATTGTATCTTGCGTTTGTTTATATTTTTCCAAAATTACCCGAAGATGTTTAAAGATACTATAGTATTTTATAGAAGATTTTATGTTATTATAGCACTTAGATGATTAGCTCGCAGAAAGCCTTTTTAAGACACATTTTGTTATATCCCTTTAATAGTAATGGCGTCAGGGGAACCAGAAATTTAGATAGCATTGCATCAAGCCTGTTCTCGTGCCCTCCCCCCTCACAAAAACCTCGACTGCTTCAGGTCACTTTTTGCACTCTTCGCTATTGGCACTCTCGCTGGACTCACCACCATTTAATGGAGAGAACCCAACTCCCTCGGGTCCCGACTCTAACGACTGCGTGTTCCTCCAGATTACTTGACTCATTCCTATCGAGTCTCCTAGTCTGGGGGATCTTAGCGCACGTTCTCTTTCACGGTAGTCGGGTGAGCATGGTCACAACCGCATGTCCTTCGTACTTGGGACAGTACTCGGTGCAGACCGATTGCGACCTATTTAACTATTTAGAGGAGGGTAACCTTCCCCATTTAATTTTTGGTGTCTTATGTGATTGTTCGGTTGACAGAGAGAGTAGACTCTCTGGAAGAAGCCGGCGTTTGCTCGGTTGTTTGTTTGTAAGTTGGCGAAGTTGCTTTACTTTGGTTATTTTTTGTTGTCGTCTTTCGTTGGTTTTGGTAGTTTTTTTTTGTTTTTTATTTAATATATCGTAAATGATAGGTTATGGTGTTTACGGAAACTTATGTCCATGCAGAAAGTGGCCAGGATGGTAGGGGTGCGGAATGTATAAGAGAAATTCCTTCCAACTTGATAATATAAATAGCAGAAAAACTTACACAGTCAAGAGAACCGACTCACAGTCGTGTGGCATGAACATCAGAAACTAAATCAAGAGGTATCTCGTTCGAATCTCAGCGAGTCAAAATAAATTTTGTAAAATCGCTCGAGGACAAAAACGAAGATTTTTAAGGATTTAGTCAATTATAAAAAATAAGATAAATCTTGTGCCTACAAATGCAGTACAACTATGAAAAACAAAGAAAATACGTCGGAAAGATCATAGTTTAGTAAATTTCCCCGAATACCGTTTTAAAGCAAAAGATTGAAGAGAAAAATAAGCGGCATAGAAACAGGTGACTTACAAAAGATTAACCAATCAAACGGACGAGGCTTCAGGGAGAAAGAACGATCACCACAGGAGAACCTAAGAGTTTGCAAAACGGAGGTATCATTAATTGGAAGTATTGAAGAGTACTCTTCTCCTTCATATTTGCGAAAAGTTATGATGCACTTGGGACCGTATAAGTGATGTGAGAGAAGACGATATATAAAAGAAAAGAGCCTTATACATCTAGAAAATCGAAAATGTTAAGTAGAGAGGTGTAGGGTGGGGAAATGATAGGATAGGTAAATTGGGAAATGATGGCTAGTGGCAGCATTATGGGTTGTTTTTTTATCATACACAATTTTTACCAGATTCCATTTCTTTTTTTTATTCTTTTAATTCCAATTAGAAATAGTGCTTCAATGAAAGAATAGATATATTTAACCTAAAATATTTCTGGGCAATTAAAATTTGAATTTAGTTGTAGAAGGAATAGAATTTTAATAAATATTTAATTAATTTTATAGACTAACAACAAACTACAAATGCAAAATAGAAAAAGTTTGGCAATTTAATCATTAAAAAATTGCTGATTATTTCTTTACAAAAATAATGCCTTATTATTTCATTTATTAGAGCTCAAAATATCTTAATCATTTTATAAGTACTCATGAGAAATTGTGCTCATTTGTTCCACAGTGCAATATTTTCCATGATGGCAATATATAAGATAAACATTATACGGGATGAGAATGAGAATAGCTTACCGAATGAAAATATATGAATTTATTTCCTTCAAATTTTACCCGTTTTGCTCGCAAATTGATACATATCAAACGATGCAATCTAGTGTTGGGCAGTCAAGACCAAAAGTTAATTAAAGACAAACAAAACAAGAAAGAGTACATTTAGTATGGATGATAGCACTCAAAGAAATAAGAAATATCCTGTTAAGAAGAAGATTGGGCCCTTAGATAACATGAGGAAGAACATTTCTAGTAATGATAGTTCAGTAGAAGTGGAAGGAAACGGTTGTCAGGGGACATAAAATACATAAGAGAGAGTATATGTTGATGCTTAATGGTGTGTTGTATATTGCGCTGAAGGTAAGCGGGTCATGAGTGAACTTTGATTAGTTAATGTGTAAGCGGAAGAGGACCGCTTCCGTGCGATGATATATATGGAAAGAGGACACCCGGTATTCGAGTTGTGGCTTTATATTGAGGAACTTATTTATTATAATGGAGGCTATCTCATCGGTTCTGCAAAATGATACGCGGTTGGCGATGATAGAGTTTGAGTAGTTCTGAGATTTGGAAAGCATGAAGGGGTGAGGGAAGGCTCTTGGTTTTAATTGACAGGTCACCTGCTTCGTCTTCCACGATGTCGACGTTGGCCTGGACCCAGGATACGGTGCTTGCTTTCAGCGCGTATGTTCAGAGGAAGTTGACTGATTGTTGCATCGAAGAGACTAATGGGTGGGTGGTGTAGCCATTTCGGATCGCTGTGAATACTTTAATAGATATTGCATATAAAAGACTCGACCTCAGGCAAAGACTTCGCAAATTTAACTCCTTAAACACTTGAAACGCATGTGAGGTAAGAGCTCAAATGACCCCCGTGGAAGACTGTGCAAGGTTTGCTGCCCAAATGATTACAATTTTCAAGATTTCTCCTGTGTTGAATCAATAAATTTTCCCTATAAAGCATTATATTTTAAAACAGTTATCGAGTTTGTGTACATAAATGATAATTTATATTAAATCGAGACTTGCTGCAGCGACTAACAGCAAATTGGCAAAATTTATCATATGTTGAATAGATATTAATTTCTTGATAAGATGGAAGGTAGGCCAGTGGTCTTGAATGGCGATAAGGTGTAGTGTATAAGAGAATTAAAATGAAAGGCATGTAATCTTGTTAGGACTAGTATCTTCATTTTGACGTCATACGGCAGGTGTGTTAGTGTAATCTTAGAAAATATGTTAGGACGTGGACAAGGGTAAATGGCATTTTTAAATGTTGATTCGAATTTGATTTAACAGAATAGTAACACCTGTGACTTGAAGCAAGAATTTTTTTTATTAAAATGGTGAAAATAAAGTGTTTTCCCTTTTGAGTAAATGAAACCAAGCAGCAAAATCATTTAACTTCATTTGTAGCATAACTATTTATTGGTGGGATATATTACTTGAAAAACATATCCAATAACAATAAATGATCTGTCCTTAGCGAAAAGCGGTAATGTTATTTTTGGAGAACATTCAAGTATTCTTGCTGAAGGCCCCCGTAAGGGGCACGGCGATTTGCCATCATGGCCGCCGTGCTGACGGGATCCAGCGCTCCGTCCGACCCCAGCTTAGCCTCTTTTCCTTCCTTCAGATAGTCTGTATTTCTTCCCTACTTCGTCGCTTTTCATACAGCCTCTTCCACATCTTTCTCTGGTCACCCTCTAATTTCAGAGGGTAGATGCTGACCTTCTTCTCAGCCAACCGACCCGGATCAGAACTGAAGGGGGAGGGGACAATGTTCTCTAACCCGTGAGCTCCGGTCTAGGGTGGTTGGTTTTTAACAACCTGCTCCATCCCCACCCATACCTTTCTCACATCCCTTTTCCTTTCCTCTTCACACTCTATCAATTTTACGCCGTGTCCAAGGTGGAGCCACCATTGGGATGGAATGCCAGGCCACCCTGCGGGAGGGGGTAGTTCTGAATGGTGGCAGCTGGCTCTGCCAGGCCTGTACGCACCCCTTGCAGTGCAGGCTTCTGCGAGGGGTGATGAACTATTGCTTCCAGTTGAACAAATAGGGTCACCATACCCATAGATGAACAACTAAAAAAAAACCCCTCAACTTACAATGTTCCATCGACGGAGCCGCCCTCGGGCAGCTCCACAGGAAAAATGGAGGTCTCCCCCCTCTCTGTGCTTGCGCAGGGGACCCTCCATATTTCTCTAACCGGAGAGGAGGCTTACTTTTCTCCTTCGCCTACGGGTGTAGGCGACTTCCCTTCACGCCCTTCTCTGGAGGTGCTTTCGGGTACATCACTTTTACCAGCGGCAGTTCCCTCTTTTCTTTCCACGGGGACTACCAAGAAAGCTAGCAGGCAGCTCATAGCCGACCGCTCCCTAGTGAAGCGGCTCGGTAGGGCAAACCTCCTTAGGGGGGAGAGGGAAGACAGGCCCCTTCGGTCGCTTTCCTTAAAAGACCTGCTGGCTAGAATACTAAACCTTGCCGGGATCAAGGCCTGTGCCTCCTCACACATGACTAGTGACGCTACCAACGGGACCTGCGATGTCCTGGGAGGGCATGGCCAACTGAAAGCACCTCCTGTGATAGACATGGTTGTTGAGGCAACCCAGTACCGAACCTAAATCCGCCCCTATGAAACGTCCTCCTCAAACGGCTGGGGTCTTCGAGGCAGTACAAGGAGGGGAGGGATCTCCTCCAACCACTGTCCTGCAACCACCAGGATCTTCTCTATATCGGAGAAGGACCTAGCTGAGGCAAGTCCATCTGGCCTAGAGACTTCTGTGGGTGGAGGGTAGATGCGGGTTAATTCCCTGCCCTTTTCTCCTAATAAAGAAAAAAAAAGAGAAAAAGAGTGAAAAGATTCGGGGCTCCTTTCTATCCGCGGGGACTGCAGGGACGGATGGGTCTGCTGCCACTTTGGTAGGCGACCAAGCCAAGATCAGGACATCCAGATCCTCTGCCCCCCCCCCAAGGTTCAAGATCCCCCGACTATGACTAAGATGAAAAGAGCGCAAGGACGAGCCTCAATAACGTCGGGGCCCATCATTCAGAGGCTACCTGACGTTATCGAGCCCGCTGGCTTTGAAACGCTTCCTTATTATTTGCTACACTAATGGCACCATGTTGGCCAAGGGCTACATGATCCATCAGAGAAGAGCATTAGCTAGTGTAATTTGTAGAGAGCCGAAGGTGACCCGTTTCTCGGACGGGAGCCTTCAGGCGAATGCAGCGAATCCCTCCGAGGTGGCCAGGATAAGTGCTCTTCGGACACTTCATGGCACCCCGGTGAGTGTGACGCCGCACTCTACCATGAACTTTGTTAAAGGAGTAGTTTATGCGAGGGAACTCGTTGACTACTCCATTGAGGACATCACCCTAGAGCTGGCCGACCATAGGGCGGTCAAGGTCGAACGTGTGATGAGAAAACATGGAGGTGCCTCGAGACCCACCCCTACACTCTTCGTCACGTTCGACTGTGACAAGCTCCCTGAGTCGGTGCGTGCCAGTTGATACAGCTACGGCGTGAAGGCATTCGCGCCACTGCCGCAGCGGTGCTATTACTGTCACCGCTTCGGGAATACGAATCGCTCATGTAGACATGCATAGTCGGGGTCACCCGAAGTCTGTGTAAATTGCTCCAAGGTCGCACACGATGAGTCCAAATCGTGAGTGGCAAAGTGTGTCAATTGCGGAGAGCCGCACCCCGCTCCTTCGAAGCAATGTGGTGCATATCTCCTGGATAAAGAAATCCTGGCCGTTCAGGCCCAGGATCGACTCTCATTTTGCGAGGCAAAGAACTTGGTCCTTGCGCGCCCGGCTCTGCCTGGGACGTCATATGCCTCAATAGTTAGAAAGGCACCCTCTGCTCCTGGCCCATTCAGGCGAACGAGCACGGTTGTTTCCGCGCCCATTCGGAGCCCTTCTGCGGGCGCTCCCCTGGTAAAGCTGGTGGCAAAAAGGGTTCATACCCAGCCCCGTTTAAAACCAGGGCTCCCCCCTCTTCCCCCAGCGTGACCGTATCCCGTAAGGCGAAACGGCCACGCGCCTCCACCGATTCGTTAGACTCACAGGAGGCAACACCCCTAAAGCTTGTCGCTAGGCCATCTTCGGGGGTTCCTAAAGCTGTCCCCCAAAAGGAGGACAGCAACAAAGGAGCTTCGGCTTCTTTGCCTACGACCAAAGGCCGAGTGAGTGGCTCGGAGACGGTGGTTTCACGAAAAGAGGGCCCTTCGCCTCCGAAGCCGCAACGCCCGCCTAAGGTTTCGAGGCGGAGGAAGGAAAAGACTCGCATGGTGAGCCCAACCTCACCCATTATGTCATCGAAGGCGACAGTGCGTTCAGAGCATTGTCCGGCCAACATCGCCCGGAGTTCTGCCCCCAAGAAGCGTACGGCCATTCCTATGAAGGTCTTCTGTTTGAGGAGGGCCCGCGCGTCTTCTCAGAGCTAGGCCTGGAGGGCATATTGCTTAACTGGACTTGCCGTGGACTCCGGGCCAACTAGGACGAGCTGCAGAGGCTCGTCTCATCCCGTTCCCCGTTAGTTATCTTTTTGCAGGAGACCATGCTAGGCGCGTGCCCCCTGCCCGTTCTCCCGGGGTATAAGGGTCTTGCGACCCCACCACCGTGGGATGGCCGGGCTTGGGGATGCGCGGTTTACACCCAGCATGATGTCTCCGTTCTTCCTTTCTCTTTATATACCTGCTTTCAGGCAGTGGCTGTGCAGCTGCACCTGGATAGGAGGTATACTATCATTTCTGCGTACATTCCACCGTCAGCTGACTTCAACGCGGGGGACTCCCGCAGCGTCGGGGCACGGTTGCTGAGGCCCTATCTCTTGCTTCAAGATTTGAACGGAAGGTATCCTCTCTGGGGAGATTACTCCATAAATCCCAGGGGACAAGTCCTCGCCGATCTGATCAAAGAACTTGAGATGAGTGTCGTAAACGTGGATGAGTTTACGCATCACTGTCCGAGAACTGATTCATTTTCTTGCCTTGACCTATCTTTGTGCTCTTCGGATGCACAGCCTGATTCTGCGAGGACCTCCATGGTAGTGATCACTTTCATATTCAAATATCATTTTCAGGGCAACTGCCGCCTGACAGACCACCTCGGTGGTGCTTGGCGCAGGCGCGGTGGCCTGCATTTCAGGAAATGACTGAATTCTCTATCTCAGTCGAGGAGTTTAGGTCGGTAGATGAGGCCGTTGAGTTCTACGCCAACCTCATTGCCGTGGGCCTGATTACTATTCCTAGGACGTCTGGCCGTTTTGCACGCAGACCACTCCCATGGTGAGCGGCCGAGTGTAGGACGGCCCTCAAACAGAAGCGTTATGCCTACATGCGCTATAAGCGCCACCCGAACGATGTCACTCTCGCTGAATTTCGTCGGGCTAGGGCTAGGTTCCGGTATATTTCGAAGCACGCCCACCGCTCTTCTTGGCGGGCATACGTGTCTTCACTTAACGGCAAGACCCGTTTAGCTGAGGTGTGGAGGCGAGTCAAAAGGATTCGGAGTAAGTTCGCGCAGGACCCCCCTCTTGTTCGCCAGGAAAATGGGACCGCAATCTCGGACCACGCGTCCGTGGCGGAATCCTTCGCGACCGCTTTTTCTGCATTCTCTAGCTGTGATGCTGCTCCGCCAGCATCCAATGCACGTCGTGATGTCGCGGAAGGCCGCCGGCTGGACTTTCCCTTCAGAGGCGGAGAACCCTTCAACGACAAGTTTCCTGTGAGTAAGTTGCGTTTCGCTCTCGCTTCGTGCGCGGACACCGCCCATGGTCCAAGCGATGTCCCGTACGCCATGCTTAGACACCTGGGTGAGCGAGGCATCGCCTTTCTGTTAGATTTGTTCAACATGATCTGGGTGGAAGGTCTTCTCCCAGACTCCTGGCGAATCGCTACTGTGCTCGCCTTTCGCAAGCCGGGAAGAGATCACTCTACTCCGACCGATTTCCGCCCAATCTCTCTAACCTTTTGCGTGTGAAAGTTGATGGAGAAATTGGTAAATGTTAGATTAGCCTATTTCCTGGACAACGGAGGCCATCTCTCTTCTACACAATGCGGCTTCCGTAAGTTCCACTCTACGACGGATGCTCTGCTCCGACTTGAAAATGCCTTCTGCGAGGCTTTCCTTCGTAGACAGCACTACGCCACGGTGTTTTTTGATCTGGAGAAGTCAAATGATACCGCATGGCGATACGGTATCATGGAGACTCTTCACACGATGAGGGCGAGGGGACGCCTCCCAATGTTTATATCTGAATTTTTGCGAGATCGTCGATTCGGCGTACGGGTGGGGGGAGCCCTCTCCGGCCTAAAGGAGCAGGAAGAGGGTGTCCAACAGGGAAGTGTCCTCAGTGTCACACTCTTTGCCCTGAGCATCAACGGCATCACCTCGGTGCTGCCGGAAGATGTTCTCGCTACGCTCTACGTGGGCGACCTTTCGATCTCTTTTGGCGCGGCCCAGATGCCAACTCTGGAGCGTCGAGTCCAACAGGCATTGAACCGCGTCTATCGCTATGCCGAAGCGCATAGTTTTCGGTTTTCTTCTGCCAAGACTAAGGTGGTGCACTTCTGCTGCCATCCACGGCTTCACCCCGACCCATATTTGTTTCTTAATGGGGTTCGCCTGGATGTGGTTGAGTCGCGCCGTTTCCTTGGTCTTGTATTCGACCGACGACTCACCTGGGAGGCTCATATTCGCAGCTTTAATGTCTCTTGTACCCGCGCCATGGACATTCTCCGTTCCGTGACGTTCAGCGCTTGGGTCGCTGATATGCTACTGCCCTACTTTTTTATCGATCCTTTGTTCGCTCGAAGCTCGACTACGGATGCGAGTTTTATGCATCCGCAGCCGAGCGTTTATTGCGGAAGGTAGATTCGATCCACCACATCGGCTTTCGCCTTGCGACCGGTGCCTTCCGCACTTCCCCCATTTAGAGCCTGTTGGTCGATGCTGGGGAGATGTCAATCGCTCTGCGCCGCGTGCATTGCATCACTCGCCTGTACGCGCGAGGCCTGCGCCTCCCTCATGTCTAACAGCTCTTACTGCATCCGCAGCTGATCTCGATGGTGCCTATGCCGCCGAGAGACGCCAGTCATACCCTAAGCCCTTTGGGTTTAGGGCCAGGAAACTCCTTCGAGAGGTAGATATACCTCTCGAGCCGGTGGCACCCCTGGTTCTGACCAGGACGCCACCCTGGAGGGTACCACATTTAGCTATTTGTCTCCATGCCTCTGCTCCCAAAGCTTGTACTGTTCCGGGAGTATTGTGTTGGACCTTTTTGGAGCACACATCGTGTCCCGCTAGAACCGTCCCAGTGTATACGGATGGCTCCAGGTCCCAAGAGGGGGTTGGCTTCCACGCCGTATCCCCTCTGTTTAAAGTCAGCGGGGCTCTACCAGGCGCTGCATCTGTCTTTACGGCCGAGCTGGTGGCAATACACCACTTGGTACGGGAAATTACGTGACGTGCCCGGTTCGGAGACCGGATTGTGATCTATAGCGACTTACAAAGCGCCCTGAGTGCCCTCGGGGCATTGGAATCTCCGTATTCCCTGGTTCGCAAAATCTGTGACGCCACGGTTTTGGCACTCCGGGCAGATGTCGAGATTATCTTCTGCTGGGTTTCTGGACATGTAGGAATTGCGGGGATTGAGCGCGCCGATGAGGGCGCCAAAGAGTCCGCGAGGACTCTGTGACCGGACCAGCGTTTCACTCTTCCTCACACCGACTACATGGCAGGAATACGGGCAGCTCTTCGGACTGCTTGGCAAAACAGATGGGAGACGGTCGAAGGGAACTTAAAGTTGCGTGTCATTGCGCCGCGACTGTTCCCATGGACCTATAACCCAATGCCGCGGTGGCTTCGGGTTGCTTTCTGTCGTCTCCGTATCGGAAACACTCGTGTGACGCATCGCAATTTGATGGAGCGCTCACCTGCGCCCTATTGCAACGACTGCGTCGTACCCCAGACTGTTCGGGACATTCTTGTCGAATGTTCCAGTCTGGGTGATCTCTGAGCACGATACCTGTCCCGGTACCGGGATGGGCGGGGTCGCTACCGCCTGTCGCTTGTACTCGGGACAGATTCGTGCACATTGACTTGTTGGCTTGTTGACTTCTGGGGGGAGGCCGGGCTTCTCCCCTTTATTTAAGGTTCTTTTTTTTGTTATTATTTTGTTTGTAGGTTGCACTCTCCTGCACTGGGGCTTAGGGGGACCTCCCCCCGCTGCCGGAGATTGCTTCCTGATTGTTAAGTTTTTTCAATTTATATCATTGTTAAGTTTTCATATTTTTATTTTAAAGTAGCCTAGTTCTAGGCTTTCGTGTTTCTCGGCGACTTATGCCCAAGTTGGCAGTTGCCAGATGGGCTCTAAAGAATTAAAAATAAAAAAATCACGAGACGCTCAATTTAATTTCATGAAACTGAAGTTAGGGAAGGGGGCTCTTATCCTTAAGCGGCAAACAGAGGGTGCTTCGGGGATGGCTTTTCTAATACTTAAAATCTGAAGACTTGGTGAGAAGGGTTAAAGCGCGCCAACTATCTCCACGAACAAAACTGAGCGACGACTATCTCTTTCTTAGCTGTTCGACAATCACCCACTTCTTCTCTGGAGTAAGAAGACGTTAAGGTTAACGTACTGGCCGGCGGCTTTATACACAATCTGTCGTGTGAATTCTGAACAGTCGAATTTATATCCCGAAATTATCTTGACGGGGAGAGAAATTTATCCCCAACAGACTTCATTAATTGCCTTGGGTCGCGATAAGCTTCTTTAGCGCGAAGTCGCGATGCCCACTCAATGATTTTCCATTGTTATAATTTTCGCAGTCCATAGGGCAGACGAATTTAGATCGGTCAACGGTGAACTGGAGAAGTCAGGGGAGGGGGGGAATTCCTTCTCTCTCTCTCATTCTTCCACATACTCGTATATATAAACATTATATATTAACATTAATTTGATAGTTTGTCTGACTTATGACAAGTGTCACCAAGGTACAAAGGGTAGATCAATTTTATGCTTCTCTTATATATTCTAGCAATTTTTATGTCTAAATATTCCGGTGAGACTATTATTATAAGGCCATTTGAGAGCATGGATGAGAAAACACTATTTACTACTATTTTGCTGATTTAAATAAAAATGTATATAAGCATCCCATAACAAAAAGAATTCATGTACGTAACAAAAAAACGGACAAGTCACTATTTTAATTTGGGGATAGCTGTTTGATGTATAGCGTTTCTAGGATTCGAGGGTTCATAGGACATTTAGTTGACCTTAAAATTGCGAAGTCTTCTATAGATATATCATCTTTGCATTTTATTAAATGATCACAAATGGCTGAATTTACTTTAGTTTTATATCTGTTACCTGTTCTATTAATATTCTGTTCGTTTCTTTTCTATTTTAGCCAGAAGAAGATGAGCGTAATGTAGTCGAAACGTTGGAGGTAACTAAGGAGGACTCCACTAATTTCCTCACTATGGGATTTCGGCGAAACATTAAATAATAAACCGGGTGACAGCCAAAAATGTCCCTTATGTTTAATACTGTTATTTGTTATCAATTAAAGTTTGACAGTAACATTGCAAAGAACAATATTTGAAATTTTATTAGCTAACTTAGGTAGCCTAAGCGAAGAGGTATACACAGTGCACAATGAAAAATGTAAATAAAGCAAATTCCAGTGGTAAGAAAAGTGTGAGGACGAAAAAGAATATTGAAAAGGTATGACTTTAATTGATGCTGATAAAATAAAGTCAGTGAGATAATTAGCTGCGGAGGCAAATTTGAATAGAGAACCTGTACGAACCATTCTCCCCCAAATATCTAAATTTAAAGCTTTTCAAAAGTCAATGTCATCCACAAATCTCAATGCAGGTTAAGCACCGAAGATTATTATTTTCGAAATGCTGATTTTTTTAATAAGCTAGCCAAAAATTATTTATGTGAATAATTATTATCATCAGGTAAATTTTAAAAACGAATACTAAAATATATATTAGTCTCTAAACATTTTGGCCTGAGAAATATATATATATATATATATATATATATATATATAAGTAAAAATCACGAAAGGCAACTCCTGATACGTATAAATATTTGTGTATACCACGTAAGGAAAGAGGAAAAACTGGTGGGGTTAGTACTTTCGTTGTCTTGACATTTTCAACTCACAATAGTTTAAAAAATAGATACATCGTATTTAGACATAGCAAGGTTCCCTATGAGGTCCTATTTTTTTATGATCTCTGATAAGCCGGATTTAAGAAAGAAGGATAGAATTGGGACCAAGGAAAACAAACCGTGGCTTATATTTACATTCTTTGCCTTTGTGGTGGAGTTTAAGAACGACTTAAAAATATTCATGTGTCGTGTTATAGGTTCCTATATACCATACATATATCAATTATATTTGATTTTAGAGTGCGTGGGGTTTGCTTTTTAATTCTTGTGTTTCAGTCGAGTCCAATTAGGAGGTCAGATTCTCGTAAGGGAGGGCTAGTACAATAGAGCTACTTTGATTCTCTGTATTGGCTGATTATTAAGTCTTACTGGTTACAGGGCTATTAAATGGCTACGATGAGCTCAAAGGTTGAAAGTAAAGGAGTCTACAGAAATAGACTTTAATACTATTAATAACTTAGCTTAAATGATAGAACAATAAAGCACATTTAATAATAATACAAATAATTAGTGGTCAACGTGCCATTAATAAGATAGGTATTTAAAATGCAATAGAAATGGGTAGGCTGAATGGAATTAAAGTAGAGCTTTACACGGGAACAGAGTAAGCACACAATGAAAATGGATGGGGGGGAGGGCAGTAGGCGGCAATTATAAATTTGGGGGAAGCTAAAATATTCGTTACAATACCTTGTACAAAATGGAATGGGAGAAGATGGTCGTCTCTTGCGAAGTGAGGATAGAGGTTGAGTTACTTCGACGGAGTCTAGGGTTAACTTGCTCGTAGTTGAAGTATTCATTTGAGATGACGGTGCGAGGGGGGCAGAGCCTGCGAAAGTAGAGGCTGCGAATTCTTCCGGATGAACCCCTTCAAAGAAAACGGAGGGTGAGTTTCTCTGAGACGTCAGACGGGTTGGTTGAATGACTATGCGTAATTAAGGGGGTATTACGCGAAGATTAATCTTTAATGAAGCCTTTTGGGACAACACTTGGGTTCTTCTTTGGAGATGGATACTTTTCACGGAGTCAAACGGGTATTCTTACGGGGAGAGGATTTTTGACTAATCCAGGGTGGATATTTGTTTTCATCCAGGGAGGGATATTCGGTTTTATCCCGCAAAATTTCCTTGCCTTCGGCGTATGACAACCCGAATCGAGGAGGAGTAAGATAGTTTGCTCCCGTGAGCTTTTCTCGCACCCAATCTCCACGATTTCTGGCGACACGGGTATATATCTACGCCTGGAGTGAGTGAGCTTACCCCATAGAATGGGGAGGGGGGGGGGGAAGACTATCGTCCATCGTTTGAGTAGTGCGACCAAAGCGATCCCAGCGTGGCTGGAATGGGGGGGAAGGAACTCCTTGTCTAAATACTCGGCCTGATAAGGGCGGCATTCCGTCATGCCGCTCCTATTGTTTCTTACTCTTTTGAGCTTGGGAAATTGTTCTAAGCAACAACTAGGTCCATCAAGTGGAGGCAATGCTTAAAATCAACATTATTTTTCCCATTACGTGCTTGTTCCCTCACAATGTGGATAAAATCTTTGATATGCCTTATGGTATCTGCTTTTGACCAGTTAATCTGGTGACCCATCTTAAGCCTGTAGACGACCAAAGCCTTATTGGAATATCCCTGAGAGACTGCGTTTTGGTGTTGATTGGTTCTTAAAGAAATATTTTTTCAGATGTTTCACCTACATAAAATAAATTACAATCCAAACAGGGTATACTATATATTACATTATTACGTTCCTGAGACTATGTTTTATTAACAAATTTTTTAATCTATAATTATATTTAAAAACTTCACTTATATTAAGTTGTTTTAACATTGGCAAATGCATACAAAAAAATTTCATGGTAAGGTAAATGTAATATGTTGTAACGATGTTCTTTTTGCCTGACCTTGCGATTATAGAATGTCTTTTTGGCTTTATTCATGCAGTTTTCCCCCAAAATCTTTCAGGGAGCATAAATTAGAGGAAATCTCTTCAATTTTTATAAACTCTTGATCTATAGAGTAAAGACTAAATATTCTGAGCCCCCTAAAATGCATGGAAGAAAATACTGACGATTTAATATTTTTAGAATTACCTAAATAAAATGGACATATGATAAGTTATTGGTCGGTTTCATGTTTATAGAAAACTTAAACCTGTCTGGTTGTCTAATTATTAGAACATCTAGAAAAGGAAGACTATTATTTTCTTCTTTTTCTAAAGTAAATTAAATTGACGGAACCAATGAATTAATAATTAAAAGAAAACCATCGAGGTCAAAATCTTCCTTTAAAATTCCCAGGACATAGTCGTCATAGCGGTACCAACGATCTGAGTGGACTAAACCTTTGGGATCAACCTAGTTTCAAAATATTCCATATATATATATTTGACAATAAAGGATTATTCATAGCTCTCTCTCTCTCTCTCTCTCTCTCTCTCTCTCTCTCTCTCCCTCTCTCTCCCTCTCTCTCCCTTTCTGAGCTGCCTCCCAGGCTCCGTGACTGTTCCCATGGACCTATCCCCCAATGCCACGACGGCTGCAGGTCGCTTTCTGTCGTCTCCGAATCGGACACACTCGTGTGACGCATCGCCATTTGATGGAGCACTTGCCTGCGCCGTATTACGATGACTGCGTTGTCCCCCAGACTTTTCGGCACATTCTTGTCGAATGCCCTAGTCTGGGTGATCTTCGCGCACGTTACCTGTCCCGGTACCGGGATGGGTGGGGTGGCTACCGCCTGTCCTTTGTACTCGGGACGAGTGCGTGTACATTGACTGGTGGACTTGTTGACCTTTTTGGGGTAGGCCGGCCTTCTCCCTTTCATTTAACCAGGTTTAATTATTGTTTTTGTTATTGTTTTGTTATTGTTTGGTTATTGTTATTATTTCTTTTATTGTTGTTTCCTGTTCAATTTTTTTAAAGTAGCCTAGAACTAGGCTGTTTGTTTACGGCGACTTATGCCTAAGTCGGCAGTCGCCAGATAGCCCCTTAAAAAAAAAAAAAAAAAAAAAAAAAATTGATTAGTTTGTCAACCAAATTATTGATTAGTTTGTCTTATTTTAAAAATAATTGTTACCCCCCACCTTTGGTTGACAAACTAATTAATAATTTTCTTACCAAAATTTACTCTCCATCCTTTCTCTCATATAATGTTCCCAAAAATGAAAGTTTTTCCTAGTACCTGAAATGGGACCTTACAATAAATTATTCACTAGAAAATGCAACAAATTACTCAAAAAATATTTCTTTCATACCAACTTCAAAATCACTTTTGTTAACCCAATTTCATAGGAAGTTTCTTCTCGTCGAAAGACAAACTTCCTCTAGAAATGAGCAGCCGTGTTGCTTATGCTTTTACTTGTCCTTGTTGTTTGCAAGGAACCTATTTTGGTAGTACGGTTCGCTCATTGAAAGAGAGATTTTGTTCTCACATGGGAATAAGCCATCGCACTGGAAAAATATTGTCTAAGAAGGAAACTTCTGTAATTAGAAATCATAATATACAATGCAAGACAGAATGTTCCATAGATAACTTCAAAATAATTCGTCATAATAACAATGAATATAGTCTAAGAATTTTGGAATCCCTACTAATACGTACAAAAGCTCCTACACTCAACATAGATAATACCGCTGTTCCTCTTCTTATTTCTTAATTTTAATTACCTCATTTAAGTACCAACCAACCTTCTTTTATTAAACAACCAACCAATCAAATTCCTATCCTTCTTTAAGCCACATCCTTTAGAATATCTTCACTTTGTGATTTCTCGTGAACTTCATCGGTAAGCAATATGTGATAGAACGAGTTGAAGCTGCGTTAATTTCAACTCCTATCCCATATTATTTAAAACCACGATGTTGCCCACGTGCATCTTCGATGCGAAGCTTAGAGTCTTATCACAGCTACCGGATGTCAATGTTTAAACAAGGAGGTTATCGTCCCCCCGTTCGCCCCCATACGCCGACCTCGCCAGATTGAGATAGGCTTATGGGCAGATAAGGCATTTGTTCTCCGGCTTGGCTGTGCGTTCCCTCGAAGCTCCCACCCTATTTTCCCCCACGCCAAGGAGATGTCCTGGCTATTTATATGGAAACTTTACCACTAAGATCAGATTGGAGATCCAGATTTTCGTCGCGAAACATCACCACGACCCTCTCTCCATTTGTGCGCCAAGTGATCTCGACCTCGAGATTCACCATCACTTGTCCAGAAGGAGGACAATATTCCTTGAGTGCCAAAGGTTCGAGCTTTTTGTGACGCCAAGTCCCCAAGGCTTCCCCCCCCCCCTGTTGTTCAAAGGAGAACAGCATTAGAACAGCCATTGTTCGTTTTGAGCCCTTCGCCAAGAAACGGTTCTCATCCCCCCCTGTTGTTCAAAGGAGAACAGCATTAGAACAGCCATTGTTCGTTTTGAGCCCTTCGCCAAGAAACGGTTCTCACCCCCCCCCCCTGTTGTTCAGAGGAGAACAACATTAGAACAGCCATT
The DNA here is from genome assembly GCA_963969495.1 of Ceratothoa steindachneri. Taxonomy (NCBI): domain Eukaryota; kingdom Metazoa; phylum Arthropoda; class Malacostraca; order Isopoda; family Cymothoidae; genus Ceratothoa; species Ceratothoa steindachneri. The sequence goes on from OZ018326.1 coordinate 94,851,445, forward strand.
GTTCTTGAGCCCGTAGACAAGAGACGGTTCTCATCCCCCCTTTGTTCAGAAGAGAACAACCTAGAACAGCCATTGTTCTTCAAGCCGTTCGTCGAGAAACAGTTCTCTTTCCCAAGACGCCACGTCAGGATCCTTGTATCCCCCCCCTTCGGCTGGAACTCGCCAGCGGACCGAAACTCCTTCGCGCCACCTTCCACTGCACCACTAGTGCAAAAGTTGCGTAAGCCAAACGTCACCTTTGAGTACTTAACCCTTTTGTCAATTCTATCCTGTGCTTTAAATGGTTTATCGAACCATCCCATCTCTTTAACTCTATATTTGTTTTACCTTTTTAAATTCTTTAAATCCTCGGATTAGCCCAAGTCTCCACGACCCTTTCATTCCCTGTTTATGTCAATATTTTCCGTCTTGTGTTTGTTGGTAGTTATTATTAATTAAACTCTATTTTATTAATGATAGCAATATTATTATCCTTGAGCTCAGTTCCACTTCTTAAGCATATCGAAGATACATAATATCGGCCGCCAGACAGTAACGCACTCTAAAGATAATTAAGGAAGTTCCCTCAACGAATAGTGATATATGGTATCGTCAGGAGTCATTCTACGACATATATATATATACTATTTAAATTTGGTATCAGGTGTGTAAGGTTTAACGCTATATCTTTGCAAACACTGGTCTCAGTCGAGTAAAGCATAGTGTTATTCGTTATAATAATAGAATATAGTAGTTCCCTTTTGTTTTAACGATTGCTATCCCCTTTTTTTTGAAACTTAAGAAGCTGGAGTAGCTCAAGGAACTGTTATAATAATTTGTTTGTGTTTTTTTTGTGTGATTTTAGTCAGGGGTTATTTAGAGTAAGAAACCAAGTACGAATAGGTCAGTGCCCATATTTAGGTAGGCTGATTCTATAGAGGCATAATTCTTGTTGCAAGGATTTTTAGTTGGTTGACTAGTGCGCCCCCAAGTGCAAAGATGACTCAGTTTAAAATCTTTAAAGCGCAAGGAGAATCCTTGGGACTCTCCGGAAAAGAACTAACTGAGTACATTCAAGAGAAGCAAAGGAAAGAAAGAAAAAGAGAGGAACGCATAAGACAAGTGGAGCTTCACCATCAGATTGAATTAGCTCGGATTGAAGCAGAATTTCAAAGAAAAAAGGAAGTAATAGAAAGGGAAAGAGTAATCCGACGAGGGGAACGAGAAAGAGAAATACAACGAGAAGAACGAGAAAGAAAAATACAACGAGAAGAAGGAGAAAGAGAAAAACAACGAGAGGAACGAGAAAGAGAAATACAACGAGAAGAACGAGAAAGAAAAATACAACGAGAAGAACGAGAAAGAAAAATACAACGAGAAGAACGAGAAAGAGAGAAAACAACGAGAGGAACGAGAAAGAGAAATACAACGAGAAGAACGAGAAAGAAAAATACAACGAGAAGAACGAGAAAAAAAAATCCAACGAGAAGAAAGAAGGAAGGATTCGCGCCCCTTCCCAGGAAAGCTGACAAAGTTTCCGAGCCCCGTAAAACCCCAAAACTTCTTTCCCCAAAACCAACAACGGGACTCCAAACCTCCCGTTAAGACTTCTCCTCCATCTCTCTTCCCGAAGCGACCAACCATATGCTTCACCTGTGTTGTAGAAAACCACATGAGCTGGAACTGCCCCCAAAATTCTAGGCTTAAAAGCGGACCAGCCCACCAAGTTCACCAGATTAATGCAACCCCGGCTCCCCCGGTGGTGCAGACCCAAGCAGAAACTTCTCCCCCTCCGTCAGGCCACCAGGTAAATTTTGTTTTTGGTAAAAATTCATCGGGAACTTTGAAATATGAGGAGGGCAGCGTGGACAGCTGCCGATTATCGACTCTCGTTAGGGACACAGGATGTACGTGTTTCATCGTGTCCGACGAACTCCTCCCAGTGGCCTCTAACCACGAAAAATTTGCGGTGGTACACGACCACCTTGGGCGGGCGAACCGATTCCCCGTCGTTAGATGTTACCTGCAGTGTCAATATTATAATGGCTGGGCTGAAGTCATTGTAGCACCCATACAATTCTGTTCCGTACTTATAGGGCAGAGCCCCCAAGTAAGTTTCGACCCTGTGTTTCAGGCCGCCCTTCCTCAAGGCCGAGATAAGAAAGAAGCCCAGGAGCCCGTCCCCATCAGAACCCCGATACCGTCGGATTTCTCGGAGACCCCTAACCAGGACTTTAGGACGGCACAAAAGGAGTGTGAATCACTAACACCCTTAGGTGATAAGGCCCCAGACAAGGACACGGAGACTGTCCCTGGACCCCAAGAAAAAAAGAACCCCCAACGCGCCCATGGAGATACCTTCGTAGAACTGGACGAAGCATCGGCGCTTGAAGAGGATTGCCCCGCGGAGTCCCTTAATGTAATCCAGACAGTGTGCATCCAACCTGATGCCGATTACCCTCTTCCTTCCCTACCAGGCGAGTCTTTTGAACCCTCTGACCTGGATAGTGACGCGCAGTTGACACCACGTCAGAAGAGTCAGCTACAGGAACTAATTAAATGGAGTCACCATTTACCCGCCCTATTAGCTCTTTTCGAGCGACTGCGTGAAAATGGCCTCACCATTGGCCCCAGCAAATGCAATTTTGCCCACGAAACCATCAAATATTTGGGTTTCAAAATAGGACAAAGCAAGTTAGGTCCCCCCGAGAACAAGATTAAGGTAATCGCCGACATGCCCCTCCCGATTAAAAAGAAGCCATTAAGATCGTTCCTAGGATCAGCTTCTCCCTATCAGCGATTTGTTCCGAATTTCGCTGCAATTTCGGCCCCCCTATTCCCCCTTGAAAAAAAGAATTTTCCCGATCGTTTACGTTGGAATGATGTCGCTCTTTCCCATTTTAATCAGCTCAAAAGTAAGTTCATTTCTGCCCCCATTTTAAATTTGCCCAACCCGGAAAAATCCTTTGGGGTTAAGACCGACGTGATCAACGAGGGCATTGGAGGTGTACTCCTTCAATACGTGGATGACAGAACGAGTCATCCAGTTGCATATGCTAGTCGTCAATTATTACCACGCGGAAAGAGATATGCCACTAGAGAAAAGATAGCTCTATCAATTATCTGGGTCATAGACAAATTCAAGCTGTACTTGATATGTAAAGAATTTCAGATAGGAACCGACCACCGTCCGTTAGCCTATATTAGGAATGTGCGACACTCAAACGGCCGCATCATGCGCTGGAGTTTACTCTTGCAAGAGTATCAATTTAAAATAAATTATATCAAAGGTTCCGATAACCAGGTCGCTGACGCACTCAGTAGGAATGCGTTACCGAATAGCGTAGAATAATTGTATTCATAGGATTAGTATCTCCATGTAGGTATATACCGTCTTGTACGACAAAAATTAGATTCTCTTGTAATATAATTAGTTAATGTATATGTCTGAATTTTGTAACGCTCAATGTCTAAATTTTTGTATGTATATAAAAATGTACCCATTAATTTACGTATAAATTATTTTGTCCTGTATGTATTAATTTTATATCATGTCATTGTTCCATGCCCTTTTTTTTCTTTGATTAAGTTGTATTAAAGGTTATTTTCCCCTGTAATCTAAAGATCAAAATAATCATATGTATTGAGGTAATACTAGTTAGGTGCAGGAAGGTACGGTTGGTACAAGAAATCGAGTTCCCTACAACGGAGCTCTATCGTTGTCCCTTTTCTCTTTTTTTTTTTCGAAGTGACAACTTTCCCTGGAATGGAGGGGTGTGATAGAACGAGTTGAAGCTGCGTTAATTTCAACTCCTATCCCATATTATTTAAAACCACGATGTTGCCCACGTGCATCTTCGATGCGAAGCTTAGAGTCTTATCACAGCTACCGGATGTCAATGTTTAAACAAGGAGGTTATCGTCCCCCCGTTCGCCCCCATACGCCGACCTCGCCAGATTGAGATAGGCTTATGGGCAGATAAGGCATTTGTTCTCCGGCTTGGCTGTGCGTTCTCTCGAAGCTCCCACCCTATTTTCCCCCACGCCAAGGAGATGTCCTGGCTATTTATATGGAAACTTTACCACTAAGATCAGATTGGAGATCCAGATTTTCGTCGCGAAACATCACCACGACCCTTTCTCCATTTGTGCGCCAAGTGACCTCGACCTCGAGATTCACCATCACTTGTCCAGAAGGAGGACAATATTCCTTGAGTGCCAAAGGTTCGAGCCTTTTGTGACGCCAAGTCCCCAAGGCTTCCCCCCCCCCCCTGTTGTTCAAAGGAGAACAGCATTAGAACAGCCATTGTTCGTTTTGAGCCCTTCGCCAAGAAACGGTTCTCATCCCCCCCTGTTGTTCGAAGGAGAACAGCATTAGAACAGCCATTGTTCGTTTTGAGCCCTTCGCCAAGAAACGGTTCTCACCCCCCCCCTGTTGTTCAGAGGAGAACAACATTAGAACAGCCATTGTTCTTGAGCCCGTAGACAAGAGACGGTTCTCATCCCCCCTTTGTTCAGAAGAGAACAACCTAGAACAGCCATTGTTCTTCAAGCCGTTCGTCGAGTAACGGTTCTTCTTCCCAAGACGCCACGTCAGGATCCTTTTATCCCCCCCCCTTCGGCTGGAACTCGCCAGCGGACCGAAACTCCTTCGCGCCACGTTCCACTGCACCACTAGTGCAAAAGTTACGTAAGCCAAAGGTCACCTTTGAGGACTTAACCCTTTTGTCAATTCTATCCTGTGCTTTAAATGGTTTATCGAACCATCCCATCTCTT